>OY723399.1:48168128-48768128 GCA_963210345.1 Inga oerstediana
GGTATGATTTATAGGGTAGGTTGGTGGGTAATGAGATTGGAATGAAGGTTGTTGGTAGGGTTCATGGTATGGAGGATAGAATGGACCATTACATTCTTCACCAATTGGACTATCTTGACATCCCATCTTAGCTTGAAGAAGCTGCAATGTTTGTCGAATAGCATGGATGTTTTCAGAGATAGATTCTTTCCTTCCAGTTGAATCTCCTACAGAAGAGTGAGATTGAAAGGATAAACCTTGATTACCATTAAACCAAGCTATAAAATCCAATCACAATAAATTCCAATGAATCACAAAGAGGATTATCTAACCAAAAACTATAAAAACTAAGGGAAAAAAAATCTAAGGGAACACAAATGCAAATGAAAAAGGGGAAAAGGATTTCAAAAGATGCAATATGCTTTGAAAAACATGCAAAACTAGCTAAACTAACTAAAATGCAACCTAAAGGCTCAAGGTAACAATTAATCAAAGATTGACACTTAGCTACTAAGGAACCAATTACTTGGCTCCCCGGCAACGGTGCCACTTGAAGAATTAAGGCTTTGTCGGCTTTTATGCCTTGGTAACCTCTTCAAAAATTAAACCAAGGATTGCAATATATGGTACAATCCCTGATCGTCTCTCGAAGAGCCTTTTATTAATTACCTAGAAATTAAGTACAATGATTGAAATGAAATGAGTTGAAAATGGTCTTTGAGCTTTTTTATCTAACAACTAAATTGCAATTAAACTAAAATGCTTTCAAAACTAATATTTTTAGATTTTTGGAATAAAATTGATATGGAATGGAAATTGGTTAAAAATGCAAGTGATAAATATGCTCTTAGAAATGGTTTTCAATAGTTATCCTTGCTCAATTAAGATATTTGGGGAGTTAATTCACTAAGCTTCTAATATACCAAACCTCAATTACCATTGAGTCTAGCATCACAAGAGAGGAACCCCTACCCTTGAAATGCTATTAAGCCCTCTTAGTGTAATGAGTTTCTCTAAGTTTTCTAATATATCAAACCCTAATTACCATTAAGTCTAATGCTTAAACTCATGAACCCATTTATTTAAGCATTATTAAAACCCCTTAGAGAGTGACTATGAAATAAGCAATGCATTTAGGTTCAACTACAATTCCAATTCAATCAAACTATCCAACAATACCATGTTAAATAGATAGAAAGCAATAGAATCATAGATAAACATATATATAATCATATATATATTGATGAGCACAAATCCTCATTACAAATTCCAAATCACAATAACTCAATCCATAGAATAAAACATAACTAAAATTATAGTCTCAATGTATAAATGAATTCTTAAACCTAAGAAATCAAAAATACAATGAGCTATAGATAAAATAAACTCCCCTTTAAAGCATATATGAGCTCAAGCCATCTCCAATTTATCCCAAGAGCACAAAATTGCCTAGCCACTCATGAGAATAACTTCAAGAAACATAATCCTATTCTGATTCAAACACCCAGCCATATTAAATTAAAGATTAAATTGATAAATCCACACTGAATCAATTAAGCATTGGGGTTGAAGTTAAACTCAGAACAGGGCAATAGGCACGCTGAAATTAAACCCAGGCACAGAGCAAGCCACGACTGAAATAAATTCAGATTCAGAAGGAGTCACAGCCTGGAAAATAATGAAAACAGAGGAACCATGGTCTGGATGAGAGAAGTAGCTGGCGGTGAAGCTGATCGACAGTGAAAGACGGTGGTGGTGGTGGAACGAAACAGGCTTTCCGATGCTTTCTCTCTCTCTCTCTCTCTGCGCTCTCAGTCTTCCTCGTGGTGTCCAGATTCGCAGCCCAAGCTCTACCTGCGGCGGAGCTTCCCTTCTCGGTTCTGTCTCAAGCCTGAAGCTCGCCGGTGACAGAATGTGTGGTGACGGTGATGTAAGGGCCGCCGACAAGGAGAGAAGAAGAAGACAGTGAAGTGATCAATGAAGAAGCTCCCCCTCTGCGCGGCGCCACACCCTTTGCATATATACTCAGCTCGCGTTTTCAATTCGGGTTGCTGCATGTCCACTTTGCATATCCATCGGGTTAGTGGGTACAGCTGTTGCCTCCTCCGTTTTTTTTGTTTCTTTTCTTGCTTTTGGGTCGGGTCTGTGCATCCAGTTGGGCCTTCAGCTCTTATATTTTTTTTTTGTCTCAGCTGATATGCGTTCTGGGCCTCAGCTTCTTGGGCTATTTCTCTTTTTTTTTAATTATTTCAGCAGCCCAAATATCAGCCCAAGTCACCATTTTTTTGTTTTCTTCAGCCTTCTTTCCACTTGGCCCAAATCACCCACAAAATAATTAATTTGTTCTTTAACACCAACAATGCAAAATTAAGCATAAGTAGCATCAAAAGTCCAAGAAACAATTGTACAAAATAATTAATAATTTTGATCATTTTGCCCCTAATTACCATTAATTCAAAACAATTGTTCCTAACCAAAATTCATGCTTAATCATGCAATAATGCTTCATAAAATGCATTTAAATCCCCAATAAATCATGCAAAAATCATGTAAAAATATGGTTAAATCATAGGCTTGTTTGATTGTGGCTGTGAACTTATTTAATTGGTTATGAACATTAATTATGGTTTGGACTTAAGTTTTAGTGTTTGTGTTCTATTAAACTTGGATAATATTTATGTTTTAAATTAGTGTTGATGATATTTATGTTTTAAATTAGGTATTTTAGTCTTTATGAGAATAAGAAACAAAAAAGGAATGACAAAAAAAAATGTAAACGGGCCGAAAGCTCGTGGGCATACCTTAAATGGGCCGGGCCACCCTAAAAGGGTACGGATTTGGACTCGGGCCTAAACGGGCCGGCCCGTTTAGGCCCGAGCCCGTCACGGGCCGGCCCGTTTTCCCAGCACTAAACTTGGCAAAGACTTTATTGCCTTATTTCTTACCTGGTTACTCGAGTGGTCACTCAAGTAATCCTTTGTCATCACTCGAGTGATACCATGAAAAACTTGGTAGAGACTCTCTGGATGATTTTGGTACATATCACTTAAGTGGTCACTTGAATAATGATGGATCATCACTCAAGTGATCCCTTTTGTAATTTGGCAAAGACTTTCTCCTGTTCTGCAACTTCATGTTCTTCTTCATCACTCAAGTGATGGCTTTACCTGCCACCAAGTACTTAGTTACTTTGTTCAAAACTCTTTTATTTATTATCAAAACCTTTTGTAAGATCATTCTAGTCTTTATTATCATCAAAACATATGGGATCTAACATTCTCCCTCTTTTTGATGATGACAAAACTTGGTGATTTTTGAACAAGGTATTTAAAAGCACTTTAAATACTATTAGATCATATGCTTCTAAACTTCAATTTAGATCATATGATTCTAAAATACTTGATATCTTTCCAAATAGAGTTTAAAATATTATTATTCCACATATAGAACTTGTTGGGTTTAAAAACTTCTTTGAAACCATTTTGTACTTAAAACCAATGACTTTGAAACCTTTATCATTTGAAATCATTTTAAGTTCAAATCAATGACTTTGAAACTTTTAATCTTTAAAAACACTTCGAATTCAAAACCAATGACTTTGAAACATTTGAAATCATTCTATAGTCACCTTGCATACACAACTAAAAAATTCATCAGTCCATAAATTTGATAGTAACAGTAAAATTTGAACTACAGATTCATAAATATAGATAGATAACATGAAGTAAACTTAGATATTAAATAAGTTCATAAAGCTATAAAGCTCCTTAAATCCTAATACACCCACAAATCCCAAAGCTATACAAATTGTCAAACCTTTATCAAATCTTTACAAAATCATATCCAAATATTCTTCCCCTTTTTGACATCATTAGAAAAGTAGGAATTAGTTGTGAGAGGAAGAACTAGAACTGGATGGTTTGGCAGTAAAAATCAAGGTAAGGTTAAAAGGTGAGGCTCCAGAATCATGTAAGCTACTCTGATAAGAAAAGCTGGGTGACGATTATGCAGGCTCAAGAAGATTCACGAGGGACCTGAAGTGGATCATCTAGAGATGGGATAAAGATAGGAGGGTTTTTTGATGAAGTAACAACCACTTCCCCTGTACCAGTAGGTGATTGATAAGAATGATCACTGGAGGAAACAACCACCTCCTAGTGCCTGTAGGTTAAGCAATAGGGGTTAACACTGGCTGAGGTTGGACTGGCTCATCAGTGGTGATATGTACTTGGCTGGATACGGATGGGTTAGCCATGGTGAAAATAAAGTTTCTAGGAGTGGTAGTAGGTATTATAGGAAGAGGGATAGTGGAAGGGCCAAGCTCAGATATAGGAACTGTATTTGTAATAGGAGTAGAGGAAGGTATGAATGAACCAAGAGCCATAGCATTAATCTTTGCATGTAATGATCTCAATCTATTTCCAAGCCCCTGTATGGCAATGCCTTATACCCATTGCTCTGCCAATATTGCATCATCTGCTGGATTATACTGGCCACCAACTCTCCCATCTTATGGTTTGTGAGTGACTAGTTCAACATTTATATTAGAGATATCCACATAAAATCCTTTAAGCACATTCTTCATATATGTTTAAATTGTTGAACCGAAAAACGATGGAGGAGATGTAGAAGCAGGGGTAGAGGACTAGGTATCATCTATCCTACTTGTCTCAACCTCAGTCTTCTTTTTCTTCTTTGGGCTAGACTTAAGTGGCTTCTTTAATAGAAATGAAATTCCAAGTTTTCCAATATGATTTCTTCCCACTGGGACTAGCCTCTCAATAAGCTCATTCTTCTCCAAGTACCAAATCTTATTCTTCTTTAGAATCTCATTCTTCAGCAAATATAAGTTCACCTAGGTCTTTTCGCTCTGTTAGGATAATGGAGGCCATATTTCTAAAACCTCTCCCAATGAAATGTGTGAAATTGATTGACTTATTAACTATGGCTCTAGAGAAGATATACCATAGAACTCTGTGTAAATCACACATATCACTAGGATTAAAGTTGAGTAGTCCCACTCTCTCCCCTGGCCTCAGAATGGTAAACAATTAGTTTGAATCAAGATTAGGATAATTGTATTTAGGAGGGTTCTCTATCCCTGACCAAGTGTTTACTTTGGAAGGTGAGATCAAGAGTTCTTGCCCACTAACCTTATATACCAATTCCTCTTCTAGAGAGTCTCTAAGAGCATTATTTACTGGCTCCAAATTATAATAAAAATGTCTAACTATCTTTGTGCAAAAAGGAAATCTAATTTATAGCCATGGCATATAAGACTCAAGATAAGAGCTTAGGTCAAATTGCAATGCTTTTTAAAGAAGATTGAGCTCAATGTAGTGCATCTTGCATACGTTTCTCCTTAAAAAGTAATCATTAAACTTTTGAGACTCCTTTAGCTTCTTTATATTGAACCTTTTTGGAGGAAATGTAACATTTTCTTCTCTTTCTTCTGCCAGATCCTTTGAGGATTGTCCCTCCTTTCCTCCTTTAGATTGTAGAGCCTCTTCTAACAATTTTCCATGGCTTTGGCAAGTTTTTCATCATACTTAGACCCTTTTAAACTCTTCCCATCCAGGAAGGTGTGTTAGATGAATCTGCTGTGGGTGGAGTTAGTGCCTTGGTATCTTTGCCTTTACTTGGAGGTGTAGTTTTCTTTAATTGACCCCTTGTGATCCTAGGTTCCTTGATCACAACCCCTTTGACTTTGGGTTTTTCCTGGGGCTTCGGTTTAAGGGGTAATTTTTGTTTCTTGGTGGGAGGAGATAAAGGAGATTCAGAGAGATATTGGGGAGTGAAGGACCCTGAAGAAGTATTAGAAAGAGGAGTTTTGGTTCTAGCCATTGTGATTCAAGAGGAGGAGCGAATTTCTAACTCCGAGTGTCAACTGTCACGATTTTAGGGCTGAGAGATTTGAGAGGTTTTTGGTAGTGAAAACTATTGGGTTTTGACGGAAATCAAGAGAGAAAGTGATAGTGAAAATTTTTTGAAAGAGCATTTAGAGAATCATCAGAAGAGATTTTATGTGCTGACTGTTATAACCCTAGTGCCCGACATCACTCGAGTGATCTTGAGGCATCACAAGAGTGATCATGCCAAAAAATTAAAAATGATGTATTTTAATAAACATACCTAGGATGAGTAATATTGTAATTACCCATGTATATTCCTTTCATGATTTGATGACACTTCAAGGCAGATTTGAGATGAAACTAGGTTAATTTGTGATTTGCAATCATGATCACTCGAGGGCTTACTCAAGTGATTCTTTGATATCACTTGAGTGATCAGCCTGTTTACCTCTTGACTATTGATTCTCAATCGTTATGCTATTTCTCTTTGAATTAATGCTTCACTGCCATATTTTCAAGGTCATTACTTGAGTAGTCACTCAAGTGATGCTCACCATCACTTCCAGTTATCACTCTAGTGATGTAGATTACTTGATAAGTAGGGATGAATATCACTTTGACATCCTTCTTTTGAACATGATCCCTGATGAAGTAATGTCTAGCATCGATATGCTTGGTTCTAAAGTATTAAACTGGATTCTTTGCCAAGCTTATCGTGCTAGTGTTGTTACAGTAGATATTGGGTACTTATTCATTGCTATCTTAGTCAGAGGAACTTTCTTTTTGCTGAAGAACTTACCTTTTCTCTTTTCTTTTCTCTTCTGAATTAGCTCTGGACATTCTGACTTGATATGTCTTGGCTTTCCGCATTCATAGCAAATGATGTTTTCCTTACTACTTGTTCCTCCTTTATGAAGATTTCTGAATCCCTGGCCTTTCTTGTAAAATTTCTTGAATCATTTTATTATTAAACCCATTTCTTTATCGTTGAAATCTTCATCATCTTCTTGGGTTTCTTCTTTCACTTTTAGTGCAAGGCCTTTCTTCTTCTTTTCTCCAATATCTTCTAATTCTCATTTGAACTTTAATTTGCTTTCATATTTAGAGAGACTTCCGAATAGAGAAGCAACTGATTGCATTGATTCATCTTTTACTTCCTTTATCGCAGTGACTTTGGTCTCCCACTCTTTTAAAAGTATGTTCAGTATCTTTCTTACTTGGATATGCTGATCATAGACTTTCCCAAGTGTTGCAAGTTGATTAACAAGATGAGTATATCTAAGTTCAAATTCAGCGATTGACTCATCTGATTTCATTTGAAGTAAGTCAAACTCAGTAACTGGAGTATTGATTCGGTTTTTTTATTCCCGAAGTTCCTTCGTGAGATATTTCCAAAGCTTGCCACATTTCCTTCACTGTGAGAAGTGTCCAAATCTTGAAATACTCATTTTGACTTAACACTTTGAATCATCAGAATTGTCTTGCTGTTGAGAGTAATGAGTTTCCTGTCATTTTCATCGTACTCTACTGGTGTCTTTGGAAATTTCTATGAATCTATAATCTTTATAGGTTTATAGTTTCCATTCTCAATTACGAATACTCTAAACTTTGCTTTCCAGAAATAGAAGTGTTTACCACTAAAACCAGGTGGTCTGGTAATAGAAGCTCCATTGGGAAGTATTCCTTCAGCTATACTTGCTATTGAAACCTTCTTAGGTTGTTATACCTGAATAAGAAGACTTACGCTCTGATACCAAATATTAGTATAAGCGTTTCACCCAAGAGGGGGTGAATTAGGTGATCACAGAAAATTCATTTTGTAAAAATCGATCGGAAATTTAAAGCAGTTAAGAGTTAGGAGAAATATCACTGAAGTGTACACGGGAGTTATACTAGTTCGGTCACAACTACTTTGACCGATGTCCAGTCCTCAAGCTTCTCTGAGAGTTTCACTATATCTTGTAATTTCTGGGAACAATGAAACTGCACTGGGCAGAATTGTATTATGTAGAAACTGTTATAAATGTATTAGATAACTAGCAGAATTTGATTTAAAGGTAGTAATAATACAAGTAATAACCAATTACTTGTTAACTTTAATTTATAGGAATTGCTAATAGCCCAAGCCAGGACAAAAGTATAGGATGGACAGTGGAACCGAAAAAAGATACAGGTAGTAACTTTTTCTTGCATATACTATGTGATTATTATATGTTGTGTATGTCATTCTTTATAACAGGAGCATAGTATCTTAGATAAGCATATTAGCCTGGTTGTGGTTTGGGACCTAATAGAGGCGCAGGGTTAATCCATGGTGCAAACATATCGTTTACTAGGTGCACGTAGTATCCTATTCTCTTACACTACAAGGTGTATTGCATATTTATTTTCCCATTTTATATGTCTGAAAACCATGTTGCTTTGAGATTCGCTCAAATCTCATCCTTTTTTTCAAATTGTAAAACATTACAGCTGAGGCTAGCGCCTGGAAAAACAAGGCAGTGGCTACCGTTGATTAGAGTTCTGGGGCACTTTGAAGCTACTATTATTATCTATGCTTGTAATTTAATTTCTTTTGGAACACTTGTACATTTGTATATACATTTTAAACCTTATGGGGAATTTCCTGTATTGTAAACAAGTATTTAATGCCAGTATGTTTAAGTTGTTTCTCTATGCCTTACAGAACTATGCACTTATTACTCTGCAAATATCTAAATGTTAAGGGGTTTGACATCTTTTGTATCAGAGCTAAAATAGGTTCTGGCATTACCAAAATAGTATACTAATATTTTCTTTTTTGTATAGTGATAGGAAACAAGCACAAACGTCATGACAGCATGTGAGATCACTCCCATCGGCTAACCAACATCCCTCAGAGCAGCAGATCCCTAAGGGACAGCTATACATAGAGTACTGGCCACTAGGTGATGCCAGAATAAAGATGACAGTCAGGAAGAGAGTTCAAGTGAGACTAGTATATGGCCAAGAGTCGAGGCCATCATTACCAGCTAGATCGTTGATGGGAGAGTCGGGATATCTACTAACAGATGGATATAAGGAGAACCCGAGCATAGTTGACATCTCCCGAGAGGAGACAGTACATGTGCCTTATGACCTACAGCCAGACAAGGAGCTGTGGGAATATGTTAGAGGAAGGTACAAATAAGCAATGCGAGCATACGATACCCCAGTAGAATAGTACCTTGCCTACCTATGCACAGTAAATACTCTATACGAAAGGTGGGAGCCATTGGAGATAGATCTGCTGGACGAGCTCTGGATTTTTACAACCATGAACTTCTTCCCGAACACAGCCTTTTAGAATCAAAAGAAGAATGACATAGTTGATAGAGGCCCAAATAACCATTTTGGAAAGTTTATACAGCATATCACAGACTTCATAAGGAGACACATGTATCTAGAGTAATGTGGGGTCCAAGCATTATATTTTGGGTGACCCCCTTGGAAGCTCTATGTATAGTTAGGATTTGATGTGTAGAAGTGTCAAAGACTTATTGTACAGTAGTTTTAGGACATATGATGTGTAGCATTTTCCTTAACTACTATATATACATGTTATGATCTATGTATGACATATTTGTGTACTCAACATTTTGAGAAATGACAAAAATGCCCTTGTGATCATATGAACTTATTTTTCTCTATTTTCACAGAGAGAAATACAAAGATGGTAGTACGACCACGAGGGGGCATAAAAATTAAGTACCAAACCCTTGACCTGATCCAATGCACTAATAGATTCTAGAATGCTCACACACAACAGGCTACCATGAACGGTATTAGGGAGGAATTGTGAGAAGTATAATAACGATAGGATCATCTAGAAGATCTGGTGAGGAGAGACGATGAACTTAATTCACTCAAGGGACCTCAACCAAAAGATCCTTTACCTGATCCTAAGGCTGATATACAGATTTGGGTATGAAGGTTTAGTAAATAGCAACCTCCTGTCTTTCGATGGGAATTTAATCCTTAGCTAGCCGAAGACTGGCTATCGTGATTAGAGAAAATTTTCACCATCCTAGCTTGCCCTGATGAAATTAAAGTCCTATTGGCAATTTATAAGCTAGAAGGCAATGCTAATAGATGGTGGAAGAACACTGTGCTGATACTTAAGGGAAGGAATATTCCAGTAACGTGGGAATTATTCTAGGAGAAATTCAACAAGAAATACTTACCCCAATCAGTCAAGCTAGAAAAGAAGAAAGAGATTTTGAACATACAACATAATGAAAAAGTTTTGATGAGTACCTGGCTTGCTATATCGGTTGTCTCGATATTCTGCATACCTTAAATAACGGGATGATAAGGAGTAGAGCTCAGTTAAGATAATAGAAGGGCTAAAGCTAGAGTTGAAAGAGAAAATTGTTTCCAAACATTTCACTGAGTTCAATAAGGTGGTCAAAAAGTGTCGAATCACAGAGCACAGTCTGCTAAATCTATACTACCACATAAAAGTTAGCAGCAAGAACACAACTGGAAGTGGGAACTCTTCTCAGAAGCATAGTTATCAGGATGGTCCTTCTGGCGAAAGTGGAAATAAAAAGCCATACCAACCTGACAATCGCAGTAATTAAAAAACCCCTGGGAACAGAACCTACAGATACTGTAGAAATCCTTACCATCCTGGTAAGACATGTGGGCAATCGAGGCAGGCATTAGCACAAGTAAGGTAGGCGCTAGGGTTAGAGAGACAGATAGTTTGTTACAACTGCCATAAACCAAGACATTTTGCAAAGGATTGTCGACAGCGATAAGAGCCCGAAGAGACTAGGCAGTAAGTTTAGGTCAGGATTTTTGCTTTGACATAGGAAGAAGCCCAGAAATTACCAGAGTTAATAAAGGTATGATTTCTCTAAATGGTAATCTGGTAAAAGTATTGTTTAGTTCAGGATCTAGTCATTCATTCATTGCATACGACTGCGTAAGATGATTAGGCCTGAGTGTGTATCGATTACCGTATGATATGACGGTCTCTACGCGGCTACGCCAACAGGTAATGGGTTTGTCACAATTGAGGTTTGCTTAAATTGCATCGTGAACATAGAGGACACCAGTCCATAGTAGATATGATTTATTTACAGATGAATAAACTGGAGGTAATTCTCTGGATCGACTGGCTAACCGTAAACAACATTTTACTAGATTTTGGAAGCAAAAGAGTCATTTACCCTAATCCACCATCAAAGGCCAGAAATCAACCTAAACTTTACATAACTAAGGTTGAGAGATGCTTACATAAAGGTTATCAGGGATACATTGTGTTTTTCTCCATACAATTAGAGGCTGGAATAGTACTAGAGAGTATCCCTGCAGTAAATGAATTTCTTGACATTTTTCCATAGGATATCATCGAATTTTTCCTAGAGAAGGAAGTGGATTTTGTAATTAAGACTAGGCCTAAAGCAGGACCAATATCCAAAGCCCTATACAGAAAGGTGCCAAGTGAGGTGGCAGAATTGAAAAAGCATATTGGAGAACTACTAGAGAAAGGGTTCATTAAACTTAGTGTCTCACCATGGGGAGCTCCAGTTCTCTTCATTAAGAAGAAAGGCAGAATCCTATGACTCTATATTGATTACAGGGAGTTAAACAAAGTGACCGAAAAAAATAAGTATCCACTTCCTTGAATTAATGATTTGCTCAATCAACTATCGGGTGTCTATGTGTTCTCAAAGATTGATTTGAGATCTAGGTATCACCAACTTAGGGATATCATGTGTTGAAGACTGATTTCAAAACAAGATATGGCCATTACGAGTTTTTAGTAATGTCATTAAGGTTGACTAATGCATCTATAGTGTTCATGAACTACATGAATCAAATTTTTTGTCTGTATTTGGACCAATTTGTAGTAGTCTTTATCAATGATATTTTGGTGTACTCTCAGAGCAGAGCAGAGCATGAACACCATTTGAGGACTATACAAAACATATTGAGGGACAAGTAACTCTATGCCAAGATGACTAAATGTGAGTTTTGGCTTTCAGAAGTTAAATTTCTAGGCAATGTAGTGTCACAGTAAGGGGTCTCGGTGGATCCAAACAAGGTGGAAGCAGTACTGAACTAGAAGAGGCCAGAAACTATTTTGAAATATGTAGTTTTTTGGGTTTTTCCAGGTATTACAAGTGGCTTATACAAAATTTCTCCAAAATAGCTTTACCGTTGACAAGGTTAACATGTGGGACATCAGTGTGAGAGGAGCTTCACAGAGCTGAAACAGAAACTAACAATAACACCTGTATTGACAATACCATATCCGTAGTTAACATTCATAGTATACACAAATGCTAGTGGGCATGGATTGGAATGTGTTTTGATACACAAGGCCGAGTAGTGGTGTATTAATCCTGTCAACTGAAGCCTCAAGAATAGAGATATCCCATACACGATCTTGAATTAGTAGTGATTATGTTCATACTGAAAATTTGGAGACACTATCTCTATGGAGCAACCATAGAGTTGTACTGCAACCACAAGAGTTTGAAATACCTGTACGATCAGAAAGAGCTCAACATGAGACAATACTGGTGGATAGAGTTGCTTAAAGATTATAACTTAGAGATCAAATATCATCTAAGCAAGGCTAATGTAGTAATAGAAGCATTGAGCCATAAAGCAGTGTAGGTGGCAGCCCTCATGATTCATGAGCAAAAGTTGATTGAGAACTTTAGAGATCTCAACTTGTTGAATCAGATTATGATTAATAGTAGCAATATTAGTCACATAAAGAATAACCTAAGAGCAGATATAGAAGAAGCTCGGATGTAGGATAGACGTGCCCAGTCTATCAGAGATATTATTATAAGGGGAGAGACTCAGGAATATGACTTGTCACCAAGTAGGCTAGTCAGGTATTGAAAGTGGATACACGTTCCACTGCAAATAGAGTTGAAGCAATAAATTCTGGAAGAGGCTCACAACAGTAAATATACTCTGCACCCAGGAGCAACGAAGATGTACCATAATCTGAAGTCCACATATTGGTGGCTAGGCATGAAGAGAGATGTGACAAGGTTCATTGCTCGTGCCTTACTTCCCAAAAAGTGAAAGCCAAGCTTTAATAACTTTCAGGGCTTGTACAAAACCCTACAATTCTTGAGTAGAAATGGGAGACCATCACCATGGATTTCGTTACAGGATTACCCAAAGTCCAAAATCATTATGCGATTTGGGTAATAGTGGATCAATTCATGAAGATAACTTATTTTCTCCTAATCAGTATTCACTACTCTCTGGATAAACTAGCAGAAATCTACATAAAGGAAATTGTGTGTCTTCATGGTACACTAAAGAACATCATATTTGATAGAGATCCTCGATTCAATTCCAAGTTTTGGAGGGCAATGCAAGAGGCTTTGGGTACCAAGCTTTGATTTATACGGCCTATCATCCTCAAATGGATGAGCTAACTGAAAGAACAATCCAAAAACTAGAGGATTTGCTCAGGGCATACATGATAGATTTTAAAGGCAGTTGGGATCAATTCCTTCCCTACCCGAATTCGCATACAACAACAGTTATTATTCGAGCAACTAAATAGCTCCCTATGAATCGTTCTAAGGAAGGAAGTTTTGGTCACCCTTATACTGGATAGAGTTGACTGAGAGGCAGATGTATGGGCTGGATATAGTTGATCAAACCACAGAGCAGATAAATCTGATCAAGTAAAGATTGTTGGCTGCCAGAGCAGGTAGAAGAGCTATGTTGACAAGAGGAGGAAACCTCTCAATTTTGAAATTGGGGATCACATATTCATGAAGGTTTCACCTAGTACCGGCATTGGCAAGGCACTAAAGGTGAAGAAGTTGAGCCCTAGGTACATTGGTCCTTTTGAAATCTTGTCTAAGTTTGGGCCAGTAGCATACCAAATCGCTTTACCACCAAGCTTAAGCAAGCTGCATGATGTCTTGCATGTCTCATAATTGAAGAAACATCACCTCGACCCAGAACATGTGATTGAATACGACGAGCTAGATGTGCAGGATGATATGACATATGAGGTCACACCTGACTGAATCATCGATCAACAAGAGAAACAATTGAGGCATAGGAGTATCCTGTTCATAAAAGAGGTATGGAAGGAGTTATCTCCTAGAGAAGCTACCTAGGAGGCTGTGGGAGACATGTAGAAGTGTTACCTGGAATTCACGAGCCAGTACATGTACAAAATTTCAGAGACAAAATTTATTTCAGAGGGGAGAGCTATAACAACCTAATTTTAGTCACCAATATTCCTTGTATGTAATGGATTCATTTAATGGAATAAAATGGTGAATTGTGATGTACATGAATTTAAAAAAATATATATAATGGCAAAATGGTAATTTGCCAACAAAGCAAGAAGTAATATATTTTTCCCTTTTCTCTCTATAATTTTGGTTAAATAGGGAAATAAAGGGGAATATATATTTACTTGGTTAATATTAACTTAAGAAGAGGAAAAACAAGAGCCAAGTAACTTGTAGTTGAAAAGTCAAAAAGCATTACACATAAAGTATTGTTTCAAGAGATGAATTAAGCAATTATTTATTTCCCTTTTCTTCTTGGTATTTCAGTCAACAAGGAAAAGTAAAAGGAATGAATTACTTGGACCATGTTAAAAGAGCAAGAAGTAACCATGGCCAAGTAAAATTGCATGTGGTAAAAAAATTGCCATAAAGTAATATTATTTCAAGAAAGCGAAAGAGATATTTGAAGAAGATAATATCCCTCCTCTCCTTCTTCATTTTTGTTCAGCTGAAACAAAATAGATAGAGAGGAGCTTCAAGCATTCAAGAGCACAAGATTGGTATTAGGGTTCCAAGAAGCAAGAACTCAAGGCAAAAGCGTGTAATCTTGGTGATTTTTCCTTCTAATCACCTTGGAACTTCCTCTAATCTATGCTCCTCCTTGAAATCCATGGATAGCAAGCCAAATCAAGAGTGTAGAGAGAGAGAGAGAGAGGCCAAAAGGTGTTGAGGGGAGAGAAAGATTTGAATCCAAGAGGTAATCACATAAACTTGATCCTCTTGTGCTTTATGATGGTGTTATTGTTGTTGTTATTATTGGTTTTGGCTTGGTTTTTTATTGTTTTGTAAATTTGGGCTAATGAAAACCCTAGGAAAAATGCTACCAAAATTTCCTCTAATCATATTCATTTAGTATTTAAGTAGTTAATCATGTGATTCAAAGTGGAAAGGAAGTGGTTAAGCAAGAAAAATCAAGAAAACACATGTTCCTTCCTAAGAACTCTAACTTTCAGCCAGAAGTAGAACAAGAGGGAGAAGCTGGAATTTTGTAATTCTAATGATTCCATTGGATTTAAAAGGGAAAATTGTGTGGGAATATATGTGTTCATAATTTTTGGATGTTGGTATGCAAATCTGGAAATTTTTGAAATTAAAGGAACATGTTATTTGATTTGCCTCCAGTAAGGCAATGTTATTGTGCATTGAAATTTGTTCATCAAACCTAGTCAAAAAATTACAAACCCTGGTAGGATTAAAGTAGACATCCGGAGCTTTAATTTGATATATAGTTTGTAATTTTTGGACAAGTATATTCAAAGATATGAATTTTTAAAGTGGTGTGCTGTTTCTGGAAGTAAATCTGGAACAGTGCAAGTTTGGAGAATTTTTTGGAACTATTTGGTTCAACTGACTAGACTTGGTATTTTTCCATGAAAATAAATTTAAAGAGCTTTACTTAGGCTTTAGAATCAGTCAAATTAGATTTTTCTAGAATTAATTATGAATTTCCAAATTTGACTAAAAATCTACCAGTTTTTGGAAACAGTGAAACTGCATTGTGCAGAATTGTATTGTGCAAAAACTGTTATAAATGCATTAGATAACCAGAAAAATTTGATTTAAAGGTAGTAATAGTACAAGTAATAACTAATTACATGTTAACTTTAATTTATAGAAATCGCTAATAGCCCGAGCTAGAATAGAAGTACAGGACGGACAGTAGAACTGAAAAAGGATCAGGTAGTAACATTTTCTTACATATACTATGTGATTATTATATGTTGTGTATGCCATTCTTTGTACATGAGCATAGTGTCTTGGACACACATATTAGCCTGGTTTTGGTCTGGGACCCAATGGAGGTGGAAGGTTAAGCCAGTGTGCAAACATGTCATTTGGCCTTCGACAGGGTGCACGCAGTATTCTATCATCTTACATGACATGGTGTATTGCACATTTGTTTTCACATTTTATATGTTTAAGAAGCATGTTGCTATTGAGATTTGCTCAAATCTCATCCTTTTTTTCAAACTGTAAAACATTACAGTTGAGGCTAGTGGCTACCGGTGGTTAGAGTTTCAGGGTACTCTAAAGTTGTTGTAGTTATCTATGCTTGTAATTTAGTTTCTTTTGGAACACTTGTACATTTGTATATATATTTCAAACCCAATGGGGAATTTCCTGTATTGTAAACAAGTACTTAATGTCAGTATGTTTCAGCTATTTCTGTATTCCTTACATAACTATGCTCTTATTACTTTGTGAATATCAAAATGTTAAGGGGTTTGACATTCCCTACTGTAAATAGTTGATCTCGTGATACAAAGAAAAGATTCTAGTCCATGTCACCTTGTCAAACCGCTCTTTAAGGTTTATCCAAACAGCATAAGTAGTTTTGAAAGTATACTATCACATTTGCAAGTTCTTTTGAAATTGGATTAAGGATCTAAGAGAGAACCACTGCATTACACCTTTCCTATTGTTCCTTCAGATTGGTAGGTTGTGATTGCTTAGCATAAGTATTGTCTATGAATCCTAATTTATGTTTTCCTCGTAATGCAATAATCATAGCTTTGCTCTAAATAGTATAATTCTTGGAGCAAGTTAAAGGTAAGGGATAATTGTGGTACTTTGTGTCTCTGATGGATGGAGGAATAAGGGATGTGTAAAATTCAACCCCTGCCGCAGTGACTTCATAGCCACTTCTTGTCTCTCCCATCGTTGAGCAAGACAAAGCGAGAAAAAAAATGCCAAAAAACAATGTTGCAGGAGAAAGAATAAAGGCAGGCACGGGGCACCAGCCAATGGGGGTTGGAAAGAAAACAAACTAAGCCCAGTAATGTCCTCAAATCAGTCTCCTCAACTAAGTCCAGCAATCTTTTTTGAACTAGGCCCTATCATTATAAGGATTTTAGATCAGCCAGCAATCTTCCTCAAATTAGCCTCCGCTACTATCTAGAGGCTTGGGTTTACCGGTGACCTAAAAAAACTCCATAAGGACGATGATCTCAAGGGAACTCATGTTACCATAAGGAATATGTGATCCCCCCTCTACATCCTTAAAAGGAAAATTCCTGACATTGGGGTACTCCATTGGTGACACCCCAAGAAAAGCACGAAGTCATCACCAAGATACAATCAGAATGCTGGCAACCTGACAAATCAATGTCACAACTGACTTCTTCACTATCAGCCACTCTTCACCATGTGTGGATCAAACCCAAGGTCCATCAAAGTCATCGAATGGCCGTTAAAATGGAGTTTTGGGAGGCAAGCATGTCGCCGCCATCGTTTCACAGGGGGTAGTGAGCCCGATTATGCAAAGGTGTCATTTGTAATATAACGAAAAATTTGAGGAATAATAGTTAATGGTTATAATTTGACTTGGGAATTTTTGAGAAATTATTTTTAAGACTCAATGAAGTTAATTAAACAAGAGAGTCATTAAAAAGTTTTAAGAATTAATTTTTGGGAGTTAGATAGTAAGTCAAATTATAGAACCTATGAAATTTAAGGAATCTTAAATTAGACAAAGGGGAGAAATTAGGGCCTAGTGTATATAATTAATAGGATAAAAATATACCTATATGTATATATATAAACTTACCAACACACACTAACAATTAATCACTCAATCTTCTCTTCATTTGGCACATATAGAGGCTTCTTAAGAGCGCGTACACATACACACTCCATTCAAAATTGGGCATCACACACACACACACACACACACACACACACACTAAAGTTTCCATCATTTATTTTATTTAGCTTCACAAAGGTTTGTTTTATTTATCTTCACAAAGGCTGACACCTCATA
This sequence comes from Inga oerstediana, assembly GCA_963210345.1. Taxonomy (NCBI): domain Eukaryota; kingdom Viridiplantae; phylum Streptophyta; class Magnoliopsida; order Fabales; family Fabaceae; genus Inga; species Inga oerstediana. Next base: position 48,186,035 of record OY723399.1, read on the forward strand.
CACTCTTTGGTTACTTAAAATACTCCCTCACTTCTCCATTCATTTCACTTTCGGCCAAAGAAGAGATAATAAGAGAAACAATGAGAGACATGAGTGAGAGAGAGTGAAACCAGAGGAAGAAGATGATCAGAGAAAAGGAAGAAGAAAGGTTGGATTGTCACATGCAATACCATAAACGTGTATAGGTGAGTCTCCTACACCTTAAGCTTGCTTTTACATTGGATTTGAGTCTATTTTCTGGGTTGTTTTATTGCCAGAAGTGAGAAACACTGCCGGAAACATTATATCAACCGAAAAGTTTTAAAACTAGTGATTGTGTGATGATTTTGGGGTTCAATTTTGGGTCCTTTGGTTCTAAAATTGCATTATTAACCTCATGACATATATGTAGGAGAGTATAGAGTAAACATTCATGAGGTTTAGAGTATAAATTTATGGCTACATGTTAGTTTTCTTTACCCTATTTTGATTGCCCAAAAGTAGAGGTTCTGCTAGAAAGTTGCAGAAGCTTAAACAGAGGCTATAGATGGATTTTTTTTTCTGGGTCTTTCTAGTATAGAAAGTTTAGGATGTGTAGTAGGTGATAGAATTAAGAAGAGTATAATTTAGAGTGAAAATGAACAAGTTCTTGATTTTTAAACTCTGACTGTCAAAACTGACCTTTTTGGAAGACAGTCAGCTTCATGTTTAGTTGTTACCAAACAAGTCTTATCCAATGACTATGAGATTTTACAGAGAAATAGTAGACATCCATAGCTTTGAAATGAGACCAAGAATGCACCAATTAGATAACTAGAGAGAAAGTTATGTTTTTTGAAAGTTAAGTTAGAAACAAGGGAAATTCTGAACGTCCAGGTTCTGGCAGTTTGGTTGTGTTATGTTTTTTAATTATATAATCTTGTCCAATGGCCATGAAACTTTTCAGAATAAAAGTATACATGATAAGCTTTAATTTGATATATAGTATGTGTTATTTCGATCAGTATATTAAGAGATATAAATTTTTGAAGTTAGTTGTTGTCAGATTATGTTTCTGGAAGTCAGATTGGTTGTGGAGAAATTTTGAAAAACTAAACCTTGACAACAAATTATGAAACTTTGCAGAATTAAAGTAGACATTTAGAGCTTTAATTTGATGGGCAGAATATAATTTTTGGGCTATTCAATTAAAAGATATGATTTTTCAAATTTGTGCTCTCGTAATCTGGGAACAGGGGCGTTTGGCGAATTTCTGGGAAGAATGTGATAATAGTGACCAGACTTAGGTATTTTTCCATGAAAATACACTTAGAGAGCTATACATAGGGTTTACAATCAATAAATTTGTAATTTTTTAGAATTAATTATGAATTTTCAAAGTTGACTGAAAATCTACTAGTTTTTGAAAAAGTGAAAGTGTACTATGCAGAATTGTACTGTGCATAAACTGCTATAACTGCGTTAGATAACCAATAGACTTTGATTTAAAGGTAGTATTGGTACAAGTAATAATTAGTTACTTGTAACTTTGATGTTGATAGGAACTAAAAATTTTTCCGAGCCGGAACCAAGGTTAGGACTGACAGAGGAATTGAGAGTAGAGTCAAGTATTAACTTTTTCTTGCATATGCTATGTGATTATTATATGTTTGAGTATGCCATTATCTATAACATGAGCATAGTGTCTTGGACACGCACATTAGCCTACTTGTGGTCTAGGACCCAACGGAGGCATAGAGTTCTGCAAGGGTTGCAAACAGTCGTTTGGCCTTTGACAGTGTACACACAGCATTCTATTATGCACAACAGTTTATTATCTTACATGGCATGGTGTATTGCATATTTATTTTCACATTTTATATATCTGAAAAGCATGTTACTACTAAGATTTGCTCGAATCTCACTCTTTTATTACACTTGAAAACATTCTAGCAGAAGCTAGTGGCTCGAAAGGAAAGACAAGGGCTACCGGTGCATAGAGTCTCGGTGTATACCAGAGTTGTTGTGGTTATCTATATTTCTACTTTTGCTTTCTTTTGAACACTCTGTACATTTGTGTATATTTTTCAAACCCTGTGGGGATTTTCCTGTATTGTAAACAAGTATCTAATGTTAGTATGTTCCTGCTATTTTTGTATGCCTTATAGAACTTTACGCTTAATACTTTACGAATATCGAAATGTTAAGGAGTTTGACATCATTTTTACAAGAAGAGAGGAGAGAGAGATGGCTACGATGGTGTCTTTGCAAGAAAAGGAAAGAAATTATTAATATTATTGGGTTGGCTGTGATGGCATGTGGAATTTCCACAATGAGACCCAGAAAATCCTTTTTCATCTTATGGAACAACAAAAATGAATAGTATCCATACATTGTGAATGAGTTTGGGCCTTTATTTATATTACCTAACCTAATGGGCCTTCATGGATTCAAAGCCCAATTCACTAACCTATAAATCTAATACTATTTACAATCTAAAAACTCAATAATCCAGAAACATAAAACTAAACAATATAATAACCAACGTATGTATTATACAAAATCCTAATACCCACAAAACGCCTGTAAAATAAATGTGTTGATATACTATTTATAAGTTTAAACCTAATTCTAAAAGTTAATGATATAACATTTTAGAATTCTAAAATTAAGTGTAAGTAAAACAATTTTTTTGGTACAACACAGGCGATATGACGTTATCCCTCAACCGTTAACTAGAGTCTAATTTTTGTATCGAAAAAACTAGAGTCTAATTTTCCTGAAGCAAGAACATCAGGTTTAAGGGCCCCCAATCATCTACCAACTATTCCCAACTTTGTTGGTTTAAGTATAACAATTAATGTTAAAAGATACTCTATCCTTTTTATAAGAAACTATCTCTCTTATAGGGTTGATCTTAAATATAAAAAACAAATCATTTTTATATGAAATTTTAAACTGGTATTTTCTTTTATATCCTTATTAAATATATGCCTTTTATTTTCACTTATTATCTATATACAATAAATTTTTACTCCTTTTCCCTCATGTACACTCTTTACAAACAAGTATATAATTGGGAAAAAAAAATCATATATTGCACATTTATTGCTTTTAACAAAATTTAATTAATATTTTGAATTGTGTGGTTTTGGTAGTTGTTCTTGGAAAACAACTGGAGGGAGTAACAAAAAAATCAAATTTAAAAAAAAATATGGGAAAATTGTGAAAAATCCCTCATTGGCAATTTATTTGTCAAATAGGACCTTCGCGTGCAGATGATCTTCCGCGTATGCAAAATATCTTCCCTAGTGTGCAGATGATCTTCCCCGTGTGCAAAATTCTTTACTATACGTGTGCAAAAATCTTCCCCTGTACGCATAAAATCTTCTCTCCATGTGCAAATATCTTCCTAGGTTTCATTTGACAAAAATCTTCCCCTGTGCGTATAAAATCTTATATATATATATATATATATATAAGAGGAGTATTAGATAACTTAATTTTCTCCTTGCTCAATCATTTTGTCTTTTCATTTGTCAAAAACAAAACTTCTTTGACTTTTCAAAGTTAAGCGGCTAGCTTTCAATGTCAAGTCTATTTAATCTAAGTAGTTCATGAATTAAAGTAGGATGGCTTTAAGTCAGGCATTTGATAAATGAACGTAGTAGTGTATCATCTATCAAAAGAACAAAAGTTAAATTACATGTAACTCTTCTGGCTCAAAATATATGTCACTTTTTATCACCTCGCCAAAATTATGAAAGAATAATATACTCATTAAATTATCTTAAATTAAAAATATTTCTAACTTTATCCCGATTCAAAGATATTCACAACTCTTCTTTTTCTCAATATCCAAAGTGTATATCATCATTCAATAGAGATAAAATTAGAAAAGGATAATTAATAGTTTTTGATGAACCATTCACATATAAGTTTTATATGAATAATTTTTTGACATGATTTATATGAATCAACTAACTTCTAATAAAATTTGATTAAATTTTATTTGTCTTTCCTCGTTTCAAAACTTATGCTCAAAACAAATGGCACTTAAACAATCCATTTTTAAAATCATTTTTTGAATTGACATTTTGGTTATGATATTAGAACTTTCGAATATTTGACACATGCATTCTTCGGTAAATGAAATAATCCATTTCACTTATATATGTACATTTTGTGTCAATGTTTTAAAAACCGGACCGGAGGTTGAGCCAGAAATGTCAGGGGGTCATGATTCAAATGGTTGGATCAATCAAACCGTTTGGTGGAACCGGTGACATCATAATTAAATAAAATCATACATATAAAATAAAAACATAAAACAATCTAATTAGCAATATAATAACACCACAACACATATGAAATTTTCAATTAAATATCACCACCATATAACTACAAAAAGTTAAAATTATATATTTATATAATAATATAACTATAAAAAATAAATATGAAATTATTAAATCACTTGTGAATAAATATAAGCATGCTCAGATCCAATAATATCTGTCTCCATTCTCAAATTGCAACCCAATGACATCATTTTAATAAATTTGTTAATAACGTCGCTACTAGAAAAAATGGTTTTAACATCCTTTTTTTTTTGCCTTTCAACGTCTGAAAACAGAGGGACGTCTATCTGAGGGTTGTAGAAAAAAGCGTCAATAATGTCCGTAAAATAAGAGACGGCTATAGGTAGGACTTTAGATGTCCCCACTTAATACTAAGGACATCTAAAGTCGGAGGTGCACTTTAGACGTCCCCAGTCCCAACTTGGGACGTCTAAACTGTCAAGAAAGCCTTTCCCACGTCCCTTTTTATTTTTAAGGATGTTAAAAGTTTTTTTAAATGGCCTTTTTATATATATTTCACTGTCTAGAAAATGTAAACTGTAGAAATAAGATGGAAACAACATAATAAAACAACAACAGTTCAGCAGAATGGAAACAACAACTTGAAACACAGTGATCAACCCCAAGGCTCTACATGCAATAACTTTAAGGAGTAGCAAACTAATTAACTAACAAACCACACAAACTACACAACAATCTATATCCAACAACAACAACACTAATTATATGTACAATATATAGAACCACCACAAAAGTATGTCCTACACAAACTACTAAAGACTTTACTCTGGTATACGTTGAAGAAGATGTCTAGCCAAAAAGTCTCTGATCATATTTATGTCTTCATATGAGTAGGCATCTTCATTGTCAAAAATTTGTAAATTAGAAAATAAGCTTAGATGAAATAATGAATCAAGTGAATGAATTGCCATTGAATTACAACAAAAATATTATCCTCTGAGAATGAAGAAGCGATTACTTGTTCAAAATCTGTCATAATGCAACTCTTAATGATGTTAAACATATAAAGTAAGACATAGTATCCACATTCCCAGCCGCCAGGTTGTTGAGGGCACTATAAATCAAAAGCAAATGGTTAAAATCAATAAAGGCATATCTAAAATGACCGTCAATCAAAAGAACTTGATTTGAAACTACGTACCTTTGGAAAGAACTATTTCGGGTCTTTGCTACCTTTACGATCGCGTGGCCCTCCAAGCGCTCGATACGTCTGGGATGCCCTATCATTAAAATGAAAATCAACATAAATTAGAATAATTCATTTAAGTCAAGAATCAAGAAGCAATGAAATACAAAAAAATAACTTGTGTATCGAAGATTTATTCCATCACAAAGTAGGTGGTCCCTTATAACTTCAACATCACGTCTTCTCTCATTTAAACAATTGACACAAGGACAAAAATACATCCCATTTTTTGCTACATTGTTCCTTCTAGCAAATTCAATAAACTCTTCAACCACATTCTCATATTCTTCACTTGTTCTCAAAGCATTCATCCAACTATGATCCATTTTATTACCACCTACGTTATTCCCATTAACACTTAAGTTAAGAATAATTGTCAACACTGGAATTGCCTTTTACTATTTTGGTTTTCAAAATGGAAGGATCATGCCTTAATGTATAAAATACTTGAAATAAATATGTCTGAAAACATGTTGGTTGATACAGACTTCACTACTAGACTTCGCAATATATAACATATAATAATTATCTTCAATATCAGTATAAAACTAATTTTCAAGATATAAAACAAAATTGCTCAATAACAAAAGACAATAATCATATCAAGAATTAAGTTGCAACAACTTACCGACTTCCTATTATACGCACTTCCCAATTACCTAATATGTCTCAAACAAAAACATTAGTACTCTAGATGTAACTTATATAAAGTTTCCATAATATCTTTTTCACTAAAACTTTTCATTCTTACAATACATATCAACATCCCATCCACATTTCAATTTTTGTCAAATTAAAAGTCATTGTCATTTCTTTCACTAGAGTTCAAAGACTTCACTTATTCAATCCAAGCCAAGTCTAATTAGGGCTATGCTAAGAAACAAAACTCTCTTAACAAGATTTTAATGAAACTACATGCGTGTGATGTGTAGCTACAAAGTTAATCTGATTATCATTTATTTATAATAATCACACTAAATGGGTCATGTTTAAATAATATTGGGTACAAATCAACAAATATGTCCATATTATTCAAAATAGAAAAGTTTGTGTTAACAAAATTCAAAAAAGAACAATAAAAAGAAATACGGGCAGAGTGTTAACTCATCAATGTTATAAATAACTCGAAATATATATCTTAGTAAAAAAAATCCATGTAAGTCCACTGGAAGCTAACTCTGGTTATGTATTCATTTGGAGCTAATTTAATATAATGTTGCAATTATGGCCAGAGCACTTAATAAAAGTTCTTTTACTATTTAACATGCAACCATCTCATAGCTATCACCTACCTCTATACATCACTCAGTTAATCAAATCCTTAAGCTTATTTGCTAGCATGTTATAGACTTTCCAAAATATTAATAGAAGGATGACCAGTTTAACCATGGACTTTATCCTACAATATCGTACAGACACTAAAACAAGAGTAAAAAGAAAGAAATTAAAACTAGCTCAGAAATGACGTACCTGATTAGAACTCATTTCAGGAAAAGAAAAAGATAAAAAAAAATATTAATAAGAAGCCCAGAAATGATGCACCTAATTGAGAATGCAAATGCAACAAATGTTGAAGACTAGCTCAGCGGAGGTGCAGCGCAATTTGTTTAGTGAAGAAGAGAGTATGAGAGATGAGATGATGAGCTTTGCATCAACGGAAAGTGGAAGAGTGTAGGGAAAACTCACGGGAAAGGGAAAACAGGGAAGACGCGACAATGCAAGGGGAAGAAGGAAGGTAAAGCTGCAACTGCAGCTATGGGACAGTTGGACAGATTTTTTACGTCCCCAGTCAAAATGAGGACACCTAAAGTAGTTTTTCAGGGGATGCCTAAAGCTCACTTTAGGCATCCCCAGTTTTGCAGGGGACGCCTAAAGTGAGCTTTAGGCATCCCCAAAGACCCTGGGGACGCCTAAAATCTTGAAAATGTGTTTTTACTTCAAATTTAACCAGCGCGAAATGTTGGCGCCAAATATTAAACTTTAGGCATCCCTAACTTAAAAAGGGAAGTCCTTTAGGGTAGTAGAATGTATAATATGTAGTATTGCGTATTGATAAATTTTTCAAAACTTATTTTTACGTATAATTAAAAAATTAGTAATATTTTTTAAGTGGATTTATAGGACAAAATTTTTTTTCACATTAAACTTATAAGAAAGAACTAAAGACAAAGTGATAATTAATTTTGAAAAAAGCTAGAAAAAAACTTTAAAATTGTAAAATCCCAAATCAATTTTATTACCAAGAATTGATAAGAGAATGATGAAACTTGATAAACAATTCATAATTCATTATTTTTTGAGAAATAACTAATTTAAAATTCTACCATTTTAAAGTTTTCTTTTCTTTTCTAATAATTTTTCATTTTCTTATATTCAATTTTTACTACGAACAATGTTGTCAGGTTTCTTACCTCACACTATTTAAGAAAAGCATGGAAAGACGCAAAAGTTGACAAGTCTTGGTTTTATCCTATGGATATTATTTTGACTGCTTTATCCAATGGTTAATTCGTAAATGCGTGGAAATTTAAAGGATTTATTATGACAAAAAGTTAAAAACATTATCCCGTGGGCATTTCATATCTTCATTTTCAGTCAAGCTTCATCACCTCTTTCATTTCAAAAAGTAAAACCCATCTGCAGTCCTCTTTTTTTTTCCTCTTCCATGGAGCTCTCAGGTTTGCAATCTTCATCTTCTTCATTTTCTTCTTCTTATTGTTGGGGCTCCTGTTGTCCAATTTCCTCCTCCTCCTTCTTTGGGCATTGAGTTTTTGCTAGATCTTATTTTTGTATTAGAAAGTTATGTCTCCCATAAAACATTCTCGGACCGTTCGGTTATTGAATAGCCCGAACGGGGTCCAACTTAAAAGTGAGTCCTGGGTCAAAACCAGCCAAATGAAGGTTCAAAGCGACTCAACCTGAAATACGGCTTTCACCTGAAAAATGAGTTGCCGCCTATTCCGGCCAACAGTCTAGTTGGTCGGACCGTCCGATCTGGTCCAGCTATCAAACCATTGTTTTATGTATTATGCAGCGTATGGAAAATCAGACCAAACCAGCTGATTCAGACTGAAAATCGGTGAACCGGTCGCTAGTCTGGTCCGGTTGAGCAAAAAAACTGGTGAACCGGTCAACCCGGTGTGAACCGGCCTGACCTGGACTAGTCACGGTTTGGGCAATTTTTTTTACTTTTTTACACTCCAAATGAAGTTGTTTTGACTTTCTATAAAAAATAATATTTTCCTAACAGTTTTTTATTTATAAGGAACTTTAAAAGAATTGTGGAATACTTTTGGCATTGGTGGGGGAAAAATCCTTATGTACTTAATGATATTTTTGTATGTATTAAGTTCAGGAGGTTATATTGAACTATTAGTTAAAAAATAACTCTCATATAGTTTTTTTGAATGGTATGTATGAACATTTAAAATATATATATATTTTAATTGACCCCCAGGTTGACCCCAGTCTGAACCATTGACCCTTAACCCAGTACCTCAACCGGTTCAATGTCCGATCCGATTTTCAGTACCTTGGTATTATGTGAATTCTAGAAAAATGAATCGCATTATTCATGATTTATAATTAGCTTCAGAATATTCACCTATTAATTAAAAGACACCAACTACAAACCAATTAGTAGGCTCATTATTTGCTCTCCCATGATGTGATATACCCCTTTTTATTCCCCAATCTAAGTAATCTAATTTCATTGTTGTCTCTTCTTTCTCAAAAATCAAAAGGTGGAAGTGTTATCTATATCAAAACAAAACATGCTTGAACATGTCATTGTTTGCGATACTATTTGTGAATGAAAAAATGTTAATCTAATTAATTACTATTATTATTTCTACAACAACTTTCTATTGGTGGACCACTTCATATTAGTTTAATATCTATTTATGTGGTTGGCTTTGTAATTAAGGTCTAATCGTAAACATAATTCAATGATGTTGCTATCTAGTAAGGGGAAAATTTAGGTCAGAAGATTCAGTAAATAACAACCCCCTATCTTCAAAGGAAAATTTGATCTTCAATAGGACAAAGACTGGATAGTATGGCTAGAGAAGATTTTTACAATTCTGGCTTGCGCAGATGAAATTAAAGTCAGGTTGGCAATTTATAAATTGGAAGGCGATGCTGATAAGTGGTGGAAAAACACTAAGCTGATTCGTTGGGGAAAGGATATTCTAGTCATTTAGGAATTATTCTAGGGGAAATTTAACAAGAAATACTTTCCCTGATTGGTCAAACTAAAAAAGGAGAAAGAGTGTCTGAACATACATCAACATGAAAAAGAAAGTTTTGACGATTACTTGGCCCGTTATACCCGTCTGTCTCGTTATTTTGCATACCTTAAACGTTAGAACGACAATGAGTAGAGCTCAGATATGATGATACAAGGGCTAAAACCAAAGCTAAAAAAGGAATTGGTTTCCAAACATTTCACCGAGTTCAATAAAGTGGTTGAAGAGTGTCGAATCACAGAGCACAATATGCAGAATCTAAACTCCCACAAAAGAGTTAGCTGTAAGAATACAATTGGTAGTGGGAGCTCTTCTTAAAAGCGCAGTTATCAAGGCAAACCTTCTGGCAAAAGTAGTAATAAAAAGCCATACCAACCTGACAGCCGTAGTAACTAAAGACCCCCTAAGAATAGAACTTGCAGATACTATGGAAATCCTTACCATCCTAGTCAGACATGTGGACAAGCGAAGCAGGCATCAACACCTTTAAGGTAGGTACCGGGGACAGAGAGATAGATAGTTTGTTACAATTGCCACAAACTGGGGCATTTTGCAAAAAGATTGTCGATAGCGACAAGAGCCCGGAGAACTTAGGCAACAAGTTCAGAGCAGGGTTTTTGCTTTGACACCAAAAGAAGCCCGAAAATCACCAGAGTTAATACAAGGTATGATATGTCTTAATGTCAATCTGGAACAATCATTGTTTGATTCTGGAGCTAGTCATTCATTCATTGTATATGACTACGTAAGACGACTGGGCTTGAGTGTGTATGATCTCTACACCTGCGGGTAACGGGTTCATTAAAACCGATGTTTGCTTAAATTGCATCGTAAATGCAGAAGGACATGAGTCTATAGTAGATCTGATTTGCTCACCAATGAGTAGGCTAGAAGTAATTCTCGGGATCGACTGGATGACCGCAAACAATATTTTGCTGGATTATGGAAACAAAAGAGTCATTTACCTTAATTTACTATCAGAAGCTAATGTAGAAATCAACCTAAACTTTCTTTCTGCAATTGAGGCTAAGAGATGTTTGCACAAAAGTTGTCAGGGGTACATAATATTCTTCTCTATACAATTAAAGGCTGGAACAATTAGAGAATAACACTATAGTAAACAAATTTCCTGATGTGTTTTTGAAGGATATCAGTATATTACCCCCAGACAGGGAAGTGGAGTTTGCAATTGAGACTAGGCCTGGAGTAGGATTGATATCCAAAGCCCCATACAGGATGGCGCCAAGCGAGATGGCCAAGTTGAAAAAGTAGATTGAGGAACTACTAGAGAAAGGGTTTATCAGACCTAGTGTCTCACCATGGAGAGCTCTAATTCTTTTCGTTAAAAAGAAACACGGAAGCCTATGACTCTATATTGATTATAGGGAGTTAAACAAGGTAATTGTCAAAAACAAATACCCACTTCCCAGAATCAATGATTTGCTAAATCAACTATTGGATTTCTGTAATTCTCAAAGATTGATTACAAATACCCACTTCCCAGAATCAATGATTTACTCGATCAACTATTGGATTTCTATATATTCTCGAAGATTGATTTGAGATCCGAGTATCACTAACTCAGGGTGAGGGCAGATAATGTGTCAAAGACTGCTTTCAAAACAAGATATGGCCATTATGAGTTTTTAGTAATATCATTTGGGCTTACCAATGCACCTACAATGTTTATGGATTACATGAATCGAATTTTCCATCTATACTTGACCAATTTGTGATAGTCTTTATCGATGATATTCTAGTGTAATTTTATAGCAAAATAGAGCATAAACACCATCTGAGGACTGTACTGAACACATTGAGGGACAAGCAACTCTATGTCAAGTTAAGCAATTGTGAGTTTTGACTTTTAGAGGTTAAATTTCTAGGCCAAGTAGTGTCACAGCAAGGGATCTCCGTGGATCCAAACAAGGTGGAAGCAGTACTGAACTGGAAGATGCCAGAAATTGTTTTTGAGATAGGAAGTTTTCTAGGTCTTGTCAAGTATTATAGGCTATTTATACAGAATTTTGTTAGATCCCATATGTTTTGATGATAGCAAAGATTGGACTAATGATAAAAGAGGATATGATAACAAATGAATTTAAACAAAGTAAATAAATGGAAGACAAAGCATTACTTGAAGTAAGCACTGGAGTAATGAAGATCTGAGAGAAAGAGCAAAGGAAGAACATCATTGGAAGTTTTTGTTTATGTTCACTCGAGTAAGGTTGAAAGAAAATGTTTTCAGAGGTATTGCCAAAATTTGGAAGAAGTTACTTGAGGGGCCACTCGAGTAATCTGTAAAGTTATATAGACCATTACTCGAGTAACACATGAGAAAAGGCATTACTCGAGTAGCCACTCGAGTAACCAGGTCAAAAATCTTCCAGTAGCTCTTAGCCAAGAAATGCAATAATTTACTTGAGTAGCCACTCGAGTAATCATGTGAGAAAAAGGCTTTACTCAAGGGAGCACTTGAATAATCTGCAGAGTTATTTGAAGCATTACTCGAGGGGTCACTCGAGAATCAGGTAGGCAAACTCTTAGCCAAGATTTGAATGATATTATTTGATGGACTAATCGAGTAATCTGCAAACTTATTTGAAATTTACTCGAGGGCTCACTGGAGTAACTTGTGAAGAAAAGACATGGCCACTCGAGTAATCACTTGAGTAATCAGCTTACTGGAGGGAGCACCCATGTAACTTACGAGGAAAAGACATGGCTACTCGAGTAATCTAGTATTTCCAAGTTTTGTGAGTTATCTTACTCCATGTCTTACCCGAGTAATATCTTATGAAAAATGTTGAATTACTCACTGCCATATTTTTTATAGGATTACTCGAGGGACTACTCGAGTAATGACCATGATCACTCGAGTAGCCACTCCAGTAAGGCAGTTCAAAAATCATTTTTTAATCGAATGTTTATTGATTTGTTATCTATATGATTAACTCTTCATTGCACTAGTATCCTAAGTACATTTGCAGAGAAACAATGAAGAGATCATGCTAGGAGTGCAAAGTCAAATAAAAGGTCTGAACGCTCACCTACCACTACCTACCACAAACGGATAGTTTTTAAATTAGAAGAATGGTCAACCGTGCTGTGTGACTCTAATGGACATATTTGAATTGCTTCTAACAAACACTATAAATCATTTATATATATGGAGCATTCAAAGAGCAGAGTACAACAACTGAGAACACACTAACATACACTGATCAACACACTATTAGTGCTTTGTTTTCTTATACTCATTCATTGTACTTTAGTGATTATATATTTCCTCTGTGAGAGAGTTTTTCATTACAAACTCAATATTTGTTATTGAGACAACTTAAGGTTGTGGAACCTTAAGTTGGGGATTTGATTACAACGTGTAAAGGGGAGTGAGTGTCCAAGTAAAGGAACTTACTGTGTACTGAGGTGCCAAGAACCCATTGAATCTTGGAGAATATAGTGAAACTCTCAGAGATGCTCTGAGGACTGGACGTAGGTCAAAGTGGTTGTGGCCGAACCAGTATAACTCCTGATGTATACTTCGATGATATTTCTCTTTGCTCTCAACTGCTTTAAATATTTTGTTAATTTTCTTATATGTAACAAAATTTCTGGTATCACCCAATTCACCCCCCCTCTTGGGTGAAACGCTTGCACTAACATTTGGTATCAGAGCATAGGTCTTCTTATTAAGGTTTAACAGCCTAAGAAGGATCCAATGGCAAGCATGGGTGAAGGCATTCTTCCAGACGGAGCTTCTATCATGAGACCTTTGGGTTTCAATGGCGAACACTTCTCATTCTGGAAAGCAAAGTTCAGAGTCTTCATAATGGCTACTTAATATGGGTTATGGGATGTGATTGAGAGTGGAAAGTACAAAACTGAAAAGATTGTAGATTCACAGAGAGTTCCTAAGACACTACCAGAATATGATGAGAATGACAAGAAACTCATCACACTCAACAGCAAGGCAATTCTAATGATTCAAAGTGCCTTGAGTCAAAATGAGTACTTCAGAATCTGCATACTCCCAACAGCTAAAGAAATGTGGGAAGCTTTGGAAATAGCTCACAAAGGAACTTCAGGAATAAAAGAAAATCGGATCAATACTCTAGTTACTAAGCTTGATTTACTTCAAATGAAATCGGGTGAGTCGATAGCTGAATTTGAACTTAGATATACTCACCTTGTTAATCAACTTGCACCATTTGGAAAATTCTATGATTAACATACCCAAATACAAAAGATTTTGAATATTCTTTCTAAAGACTAGGAGGAAAAAGTCACTACAATTGAGGAAGCAAAAGGTGAATCAATGCGATCGGTTGCTTCTCTATTCGGAAGGCTTTCTGAATATGAGAGTAAGTTAAAGGTCAAATGAGAACTAGGTGATATTGGTGACAAGAAGAAAAAATGTCTAGCATTGAAAGCAAAAGAAGAAGAACAAGATGAAGATGAAGAACTTGACGATGACGAAATGGGCCTAATCATAAAACAATTCAGAAATTTTTACAAGAAAGGCCAAGGATTCAAAAACTTTCAGAAAGGAGGAACAAGCAATGAAGAACACATCATTTTCTATGAATGTGGAAAGCCAGGACATTTCAAATCAAAATGTCAAGAACTGATTCAGAAGAATGAAGAAAAGAGAAAAGGCAAATTCTACCACAAGAAGAAAGCCTTTGTATCTGCCATATAGGGAGATAGCTCTTATGATAAAGAAAGCGATGAAGAGGAAGTGGCCAATATCTGTCTAGTTGCTCAAGAAGAAACAGAAGAAGAGGTAACTGATTCTAATCCTACCTATAAAGAACTAGTTGTTTTCAAAAAGAAAAACAAAGCTCTTGAAATAGAACTAAAAGAGAATTTAGAGAAAGATTGTGAAAAATATTCTTCTTTGAAAAAGAAAAACGTTGATCTCATGAAAACTCTTGAAAAATTCACTAAAGGAAGTGAGATGCTAAATGTGATTCTAAAAGCTCAACGTTTTGTAAATGATCGATCTAATCTTGGATATGATCCAAAATCAGATAGAAGAAAAGGAAGAAAAAAAAGCAGGAGGTAAGTTATATTTAAATTATTTTCAGCATTCTGTGCATACATCAAATCCTTTTGCATATTGTAATTATTGTAATAGAAAAGGTCATTATACATCATCGTGCATTCATAAGAAGAAAGGTAAGATGGGAACCAACAAATGGGTACCTAAAGGTTCATATGGTCAGAAAGTCATCTGTGCTAACCCAAAAGGACCCAAAAAGATGTAGGTACCTAAGACTTAATCGTATTTGATTGTAGATATGTCTTACAGCATCCAAAAACAACAAATGGTACATAGACAGTGGATGCTCTAGACATATGACCAGTGATTTCGAAAGTTTTACCATATTGTAAGCCAAGGAAGGTGGAAAGGTAAAATTTGGAGGAAATCAATCCAGAAAGATAGCAGGAATTGATGAAATAAAAAACAACAAAGGAATACAAGTCAAAGATATATATTATGTTGAAGGCTTGTGTCATAATTTGCTGAGTGCAAGTCAAAGTGCAGATAAAAACAACTGGGTAATATTTTATTCAGAGGAATATCTAATAATCAACAAGAAAGACTTATAACTTGATAAGAAAAACATCAAGGCAAAGCTCAGAGAAAAAAGGGAAGGTAACTGCTATACTCTTGATATCAATAAAAGTGATTCTAAAAATTGTTTTCTGAGTAATGCCGATGAAAGTTGGTTATGGCATAAGAGACTAGCTCATGTCAACATGCACCAACTAGGCAAACTACTTAAAAAGGATTTAGTTCTTGGATTACCCAAAGTAAGTTTCAAAAACGATTTGATTTGTGACGCATGTCAAAAAGGTAAACAAACTAAATCATCTTTCAAATCGAAAAATGAAATTACAACAAATTGACCACTTCAATTGATACATATGGATTTAGTTGGTCCAGCAAGAGTTAAAAGCCTTGATGGTAACTTATATTTATTGGTCATTGTTGATGATTTCTCTAGACTTATATGGACTATTTTTCTATCATTAAAGGATGAAACCTTTGCAGAATTCATTGTTTTTGCCAAGAAAGTGCAAAATGAGAAAGGTATGTCCATTACAGGTATCAGGACAGATCATGGTGGAGAGTTTGAAAATCAAGCCTTTGAAGAATATTGTGATACTAATGGCATTTATCACAATTTCTCTACTCCAAGGACACCTCAACAAAACGGAGTCGTGGAACGTAAGAATAGAGTGTTCACTGAAATGGCTAGAGCAATGCTGAATGAAAAAAATGTGTCTCAAGTTTTTTGGGCCGATGCAATAAGCACAGCATGCTATATTTCAAATAGAGCCTACATTAGAACAAAACTTGGAAAGACACCATATAAGCTATACAAAGGAAGGAAGCTAAACCTTGCTCATTTACACATCTTCGGTTGTAAGTATTTCATTCATAATAATGGTAAAGATAACTTAAGAAAATTTGATTCTAGAATAGATGAAGGAATTTTCCTAGGCTATTCTAACCGAAGTAAAGCATACAAAATTTTCAATAAAAGAACATGTGTTGTTAAAGAATCAATTCATATTGTATTTAATGAATTTGAATCCTCTGAAAAAACCATTGATGATGAGCAGGAAGTTGTTTTAAATCAAGAAAATGGTCAATCTATTTCTAAATCTCTTATTCCAGAAGTTGATCAAACCAAGGAAGAAGATCAGTTACTAGGACAACCTAAAGCCTGGAAATACAATAGAAGTCATCCCCTAGATCAAGTCATAGGAGATGTGAATGAAGGAGTCAAAACTAGAAATAAAATTTTCAATGAATTTATTTTTTCTGTATTTATTTATGAGATTGAACCTTCTAACATTAATGAAGCCCTATCAGACAATGATTGGGTTATAGCAATGCAAGAAGAACTAAACCAATTTGAAAGAAATCAAGTTTGGGATTTGGTACCCCAACCTAAGGATCATCCGATCATTGGCACTAAATGGGTATTCAAGAACAAACTTGATAAATCCATAATTATTGTCAGAAACAAGGCAAGATTGGTGGACAAAGGCTATAATCAGGAAGAAGGAATTGATTACTAGGAAACGTATGCTCCAATGGCTAGATTGGAAGCTATACAAGTACTCTTAGCCTTTGCATGTATCAAAGGATTCAAACTCTATCAAATGGATATAAAGAGTGTATTTCTAAATGGCTACATCATAGAAGAAGTATATGTAGATCAACCTCTAGGTTTTGAAGATGTAACCAAACCTGACCATGTTTTCAAACTCAAAAAGGCTTTGTACGATTTAAAATAAGCTCCTAGAGTATGGTACGAAAGGCTCAGTAAATTTCTTATTGATCAAGGTTTTGTACGAGGAAAAGTTGATACAACACTTTTTACAAAATGAAAACGTAATGATATCTTAATTGTGCAAATATATGTTGATGATATAGTTTTCGGTGATACTAACGAAAGCATGTGCAAAGAATTTTCTGAGATAATGCAGGGGGAGTTTGAGATGTCAATTATGGGAGAATTGAATTTCTTTCTCAGTTTGCAAATCAAACAAAGAAAGAATAGAATTTTTATATCTTAAACGAAGTATCTGAAAGAGCTTTTGAAAAAGTATGGATTGGATGAAGCAAATGGAATAGACACTCCAATGAGCTCAACTACGTTGCTTGATGCTGATGTCAAGGGAAAAGATTACAACATCATAAAATATAGAGCAATGATTGGATCATTACTCTATCTCACTACAAGCACGCCTGATATTCAATTCAGTGTAGGTGTGTATGTGTAAGATATCAATCAGCACCAAAAAAGTCACATGCTGAAACCATCATATGAATCTTCCGATATCTTGCTGACATGGCAGAATTGGGTCTCTGGTATCCCAAAGGAAGAAATGAATATCTAGTTGTATACTCATACTCTGATCATAGAGGATACAAGACAGACAAAAAGAGTACTAGTGGACAAGGCCAGTTTCTTGGAGGCTCATTTGTATCATAGTTTAGCAAGAAATAAAATACAGTGTCTCTTTCATCAACGAAAGCTGAGTATGTTGCAGCATCAAGTTGTTGTGCATAAGTAATATGGCTAAAGCAACAACTCCAGGATCTTGGTATTTATTTGAAGGAGATACCAATATACTGTTACAACACTCGCACGATAAGCTTGGCAAAGAATCCTGTTCAACATTCCAGAACCAAGCATATTGATGTTAGACATCACTTCATCAGAGATCATGTAAAAAAGAAAGATGTCAAAGTGATATTCATTCCAACTCATCTTCAAATAGCTGATATCTTCACAAAACCTCTTGCAAAAGATCAATTTTTGTATATTAGACGAGAATTGGGAATGGTAAATCCCAATAAATTATAAGTTATTTAGTGTTTACAAAATGTTAGATAATGTTATTTATTGATGTTTTGATGAATACTAACTTAAGCATCAGAGTTTCTAGCAATTTGTTTTGCAGGATCATGATATTCTGTTTTGGAGTATGTAAAGCAGAGGTTAACAGAGGATAACATTACTGGTGGGACAACTTCAAGTGACGAGCATTACTGGAGTGACACCTTGAAGTAATGAATGATCACTCGAGTAGCCACTCGAGTAATGAACTTGGAAATGTGACAGTGAACCATTAATTTCAAATGAAATGGCACAACGTTTGGAAATAAATAGTCAGAAGGTGAAGAGACAGATTACCCGAGTAAGGCCTCGAGTGAACTTCAAACGTTACTCGAGTAAGGCCTCGAGTGAATCTAGGTACAGATCACAAATTTACTAAGTTTCAGCTCAAATCTATCTTAAAGAGCCATCAAATGATCGAGGGAATATACATGGGTAATTACAATATTATTCATGCCAAGTACGCACTTGAATTCACTGCATTTTAAAATTTCTGGTATGATCCCTCGAGTAGCTACTCGAGTGAAGCTGATGATCACTCGAGTAAGCCCTTGAGTGATATCGGGATTTAGGGTTATGTCAGTCGATACTCTGTCATTTCTCACAAAGTTGCCTAAAGTGATTCTCCTAGTGCTCTCATAAAAACTTTTCACAGAATTCTCTTCACTTTATTTCTGACAAAACCCTTTGATTTCTACCTTGAAAAACCTCCCAGATCACTCAGATTTTTGTGCCCTACTCTCACGACTAACGACCCTGTTTTCCAGAAAATTTCAATTTCTCACAAATCAAAATGGTGAGGACTAAATCTCTTAATCTTAGCACCCCTTCTAAGTCCTCTGAACGATATCAACCCTCTGATTCTCTTTCATCTCCTCCTACCAAGAAACAAAAGCTTTCTCCTAAACCTAAGGCTAAAGCTAAACCGCAAACCAAGCCAAAGGTGAAAGGGGTTGTGATTAAGGAGCCCATTGCCACAAGATCTCAATCCAAGAAGAGTTCACCTCCAGGAAGAGGCAAAGCAACAAAAGAGCCATCTCCTCCTCCTTCTGACTCATCCGACACTCCCACTTTTTCTCCAAAACCTCTGAAAAAGCCCAAGATTGATGAGAAGATTACCAAAGTCATGGTAGGCATGCTTGAAGAAGCTTTTCAATCTAAGGAAGCAAAGAAAGGGTGTAATATCCTGGATTGTGACCAAGGATTAATAACTTCAAATGATGTGATTAATGTTAATTAAGCACTTTTGAAGTAGATATTGTGCATTGTGATAATCAGGGGCAAAACGGTAAATTTACCGACCGACTGATTAGATACCATTGAGAACACTCCTTAGTAATTAAGATTAATGGCTAAGATTGAAAGACCAAGAGGTGGAATCTTGTGCATGTGAATCTATGTGAAATCATGGTAGGGAGAAGGAGATGGTGCCAAGTGTCAAACTAAGGACCCTTAGATTAAAGTCAAATATTCAAACCATTTTTCTCTTTCTTCTCTCCTCCTATACGGTTTATGTGTGTATGTGTGAGGAAAGGTGATCATCTTCATCAATATCTCTTCATCTCTCATCCTCCTCCATTTTTTTTCGCTGCACAAGCTAAAGAAAGAGAAAAAGAAAAGCTTGAGTTGAGGTAAGTGAACATCTCTATATGCTCAAATGTTCTCTATTAATGTTGTTCATGAGGTTGAGGGCTATATTTCTATGGTTTCAGAATTTTGGTTGGTGAAGTTTGAGGAATTGTGAATTTTGGAAAGTTGAAGAAACAAGAAGTTGGCCTTGGAAGACATAAGAGGTGAGTAGTTGATGCACTTTGGTATGGTTGTTTTGGTCATTGATTGAGTTTTGAGGACTTTGGAAATTTGCCCTGATTTTTGGTAAATTTTGAAAAGCATGATTTGGTTAGTGTTTAGTGTGGAAATTAGTGTCATAGAGTGTCTTTGTGCATTTGGAATTGGCTTGGAATTTTGGGTTGGAATGGATTGCAATGTGTGTGTTGATTGAAGATGTTAAGGTGACATGTGGTGATTGTGGTAGAACATGCTCATGGATAAGGAATATGGTCATTTTGATGGCTCCAATGTGTTCCTTGAGCCAAATTGTGTGAAAATAGTATGTGATTTGAAATTAGGGATCATTGGAAACCAATTGGTAAAATCTGGAAAATCTGTCCAATGTAAGTCTGTTCTGGACAGTCAGATGGTGAGGACGATTTGACTGGAAAAATGTTGGTGAAAAATTATGAAACTTTCCAGTCTTAAAGTTCACTTCCCAAGCTTCAAAATGGACATACATTTTGTGTCATTTCGCGTTTTGAGTTGGGAGTTTGAACTGTCCAAAGTTTGGCATCAAAACTGGACCCTGTTTTGGTACAATGTTAGGTTTTTGGTAAATCTGGACTTTTGTGGTGATTTCCAGTTATGGCCAGTATTTTTCCTTGAAAGAGGACTTTAATAGCTTTCATTTGGCTTTGGAATCACCTTATTTCGATTTTTTCTGAATTAGTTATGATTTTTGGAAGTTCAGCCAGAAACTGGATTTTCTTGGGCCGCGGCCCATGGATTCTGGGCCGCAGCCCAAATGTTTCTGAGCGTCTCGGGACAGTTTTGGGCCGCAGCCCATGGATTTTGGGCCGCGGCCCACCCCCAAAAATCTATGTTTTGTACTTTTGAAAGGTGGTTTTGGGTATAGTCTTTCCCAACCCTTTAGGCATATGTTTAGACCTAAAATAGCCACCTAAAGAGTCTAAATGATAACCAACTTAAGTACTATAGAATTAAGAACTTGGGAAAGAGATTGACGGGTTGTCCTTAACTTGGTATACAGGATTTGACATTTGCCGTCCTCGTGAGCCGCAGTGCCAAGAAACGTCGGGAAAGGATCAGGTAGTGACTCTCTCTCTTATACTGTGTGTAATGCTTTGTATGTGTGTGTTATCATGGTTCTGTGATGATTTCTTTGAAGTTGCTGAGGTTACAGCTGGTGATAGCTGTCGTTTACAGCGTAAGCTGTCGTTTACAGCGCAAGCTGTCGTTATTGTGATTACAGCGTAAGCTGTCGTGATGAAGATTACAGCGAGAGCTGTCGTATTGTGTATACAGCCGTGAGTGCTATCGTTTGTGGTGAAAACCATGTATATTTGAGATTGATGCTGGTTGTGATTTATGTGCATGCTTGGTATTTATACATTGTATGAGTGGTTTGTTACTACTGGGATTCTCTCGAATCTCATTCTTTCCTATGACTAACATTTCAGACAGGGCATGTGGCTCAAAGGAAAAGCGGCCAACCCGGAGCAATTAGGACCCTTAGGGGTATATGCGATTTTGGAGACGTTGGTTATCCTTTTAAGACTTGGTTATCCATTTAGAACTTGGGATTACTGTATATTTTGAATTAGGAATATTATATTCGATTTTAGTTGTGTAATCCCCTAGTGGATACTTGTAACCTCTAGATTATATATGTATAGAACCCGGGAGTTGCCGGGGATTTGGTTATACACTCTGTCATACGTGAATGTAGATAAACTGCACAGGTAATTATATTCGAATTTTGAAATGGAGACCAGGAACAGGAAGAGATTTTGAATGTTTTGTGAAAACCCTACTACAAAGTAGGAGATTGAAATGAGTTTAAGTTATCCGAAGGTCTCTAATCGTGATTTAATTATCTAATATCGAATTATAATTACGTGATTAAAGTCAGGGTGTTACAAAGGGTAATCTTCAAGGCAACCAAAAGAGAGGGATGAAGAAATCACATTTCCTCCAAAGGGATTCAATGTGAGCAAGCTTGAAGAATCTCAGAAGTACCTGAGTCACTTTGCAAGAAGAAATGTGTGCAAAATACATTACATTGACTACAAGGTTCTGCCAGAGGTATTGAAATTCGACCTGAGCCCTATCTTGATTCCTATATGCCCTGGCTGTCTGTTAAACTCCCATTTTGCATCAAAGTTGTGAGGCATTTTTACTATAACCTTGAACCTATAAATGATCCTATCAGGAAGTCTGTGGAAGAAGAAATGATTTCTAAGTTTAGAGAACAGAAAATTCTAATCTCACCTTCCAAAATCAACACTTGGTTAGGAATAAAGGACCCTCTTGATGATGATTACCCTAATCTTAACTCAAACCAGATATTCTCTATCCTAAGACCTAGTAAGATAGTGGGACCTCTAAATTTCAATCCGACTGATATGAGTGATTTTCATCGAGTCCTATGGTATATCTATTCTAGAGCCATCGTGAACAAATCCAACAACTTCACTCATTTCATTGAGAGGGACTTCAGAAAATTTGCCTCATTGATTCTCAAAGAACAAAAGGACTTGGGAGAATATATCTTTGCAGAGATCAAGAGATATAGGTATGAAGGAAAACCTACTACTCCAATGCCTTACCCTCAACTTATTTCCTTGTTCCTCAAGAAGAATAAAATTTAGTACTTGGAGAGTAAGGAAACGATTGAGAGGATAACACCAGTTGGGAGGAATCAAATTGGAAATTTGAACATTGAGATTCCTCTAAAGACTCCTCTAGAAGCAAGTCCCGAGAAGAAGAAGAAGACTGATATTGTAACTAGTCGAATGGATGACACACAGTCTTCTACTCTAGCAACACATCTTCTCCTTCTTTCTTTGGTGCCGTAATGCAAACATTCATGGACAACATTCTGAAGAGGTTTTCATATCGACATTGTGAATACCAATACGGAGTTGGTGACTTATATGAATGAGAATATGGGATAACTTGTGGAGAGAATGGATAAGAGGCACAAAGAGTTGTTAACTGAACAACGTGCCTAGGGTGAGCTTCTGAGATCTATTGTTGCCAGACTTGATGCTATCGCATCTGGGTCCCCTATTCCTAGTCCTTTTGTTATTCCTGAGCTAATACTTGTCTCTGAACCTGGACCTTCTATACCTACTGAGCATAGATCTTCTGAGATTGGACCCAGTAATCTCTTGTTCTCTATGCTTGACCCTGACACATCTGAGCCAATCTATATCACCTCTAATGATCTACCTCAGCCTGTTCAACCAGAGCCCATATCTACTCCCATTGCCTCACCTACATGCACTGAGGAGGTGCTTGTGTCTTCACTTATTGCTACCGAGGAAGTAGAAATTACTTTTCTGGTTCCATACCCATTATCTCCAATGAATCCTCCAAAGGATCTTCAAACACCCCCAGTGAACCTTCCTGACCTTGAACCATCATCTTCAGATCCTTCAAGTTCAGATGGTTCATATGAATCATTGGCATTTCCTGTTACTCCTATCTCAGCAGCTAAGCCAACTACTCCTCCTCATGATTGATTCCACCTTTATGATGAAGACAAAAAGGGGGAGAAGAGCCTGAGTGATTTTGTGATCAATAGCTGAGTTAATGCATAGGGGATATGGGTGTACAGGGCTTTAGGGAGCTTTTAACTTTAAATTTTAACTTTGAATTCTAATTTTAATTATGTAATGAATTATTCTTCTTTATGCAATTTGTTTCTTTATGTCATTAAAGTTAAATTTCATTGAAATTATATTGCATTGTGGGACTAATAAGTTTTTGATTGTGTATGCAAGGTGAACAAGTAAATAAGAACAAACACTTTGAAAAGATCTTTACTAAACTATTTCAAAAGAGTTTTCAAGTTTAATTTGAACAAAAGATTTCATATGAAAAATATTTAAGAAGCATATGTTTGAAAACTCAATTTCAAAAACTTTGTTCAAAATCACCAAGTTTTGTCATCATCAAAAAGGGGGAGAATGTTAGATCCCATATGTTTTGATGATAACAAAGATTGGACTAATGATAAAAGAGGATATGATAACAAATGAATTTGAACAAAGTAAATAAATGGAAGACAAAGCATTACTTGAAGTAAGCACTGGAGTAATAAAGAAGATCTAAGAGAAAGAGCAAAGGAAGAACATCACAGGCAGTTTTTGTCTATGTTCACTCGAGTAAGGAACACTGTTACTCGAGTGGGCACTCAAGTAAGGTTGAAAGAAAATGTTTTTCGAGGCACTACCAAAATTTGGAAGAAGTTACTCGAGGGGTAACTCGAGTAATCTGTAAAGTTATATAGACTATTACTCGAGTAGCCACTAGAGTAACACATGAGAAAAGGCATTACTCGAGTAGCCACTCGAGTAACCAGGTCAAAAAACTTCTAGTAGCTCTCAGCCAAGAAATGCAACAATTTACTCAAGTAGCCACTCGAGTAACCATGTGAGAAAAAGGCTTTACTCAAGGGAGCACTCGAGTAATCCGCAGAGTTAGTTGAAGCATTACTCAAGGGGTCACTCAAGTAATCAGGTAGGCAAACTCTCAGCCAAGATTTGAATGACATTACTCAAGGGAGTAATCGAGTAATCTGCAAACTTATTTGAAATTTACTCGAGGGCTCACTCAAGTAACTTGTGAAGAAAAGACATGGCCACTTGAGTAATCACTCGAGTAATTGGCTTAATGGAGGGAGCACCCGAGTAACTTGTGAGGAAAAGACATGGCCACTCGAGTAATCTGGTATTTCCAAGTTTTGTGAGTTATCTTACTCCATGTCTTACTTGAGTAATATCTTATGAAAAATGTTGAATTACTCATTGCCATATTTTTTATAAGATTACTCGAGGGACTACTTGAGTAATGACCATGATCACTCGAGTAGCCACTCGAGTAAGGCAGTCCAAAAATCATTTTTTAATCGAATATTTATTGATTTGTTATCTATATGATTAACTCTTTATTGCACTAGTATCCTAAGTACATTTGCAAAGAAACAATGAAGAGATCATGCCAGGAGTTAAAAGTCAAATAAAAGGTCCGAACGCTCACCTACCGCTACCTACCTCAAATGGATAGTTTTCAAATTAGAAGAAAGGTCAACCGTTGCTACTCGACTTTTACGAACATGTTTGAATTGCTTCTAACGGACACTACAAATCATATATATATATATATGGAGCATTCAAAGAGCAGAGTACAACAACTAAGAACACACGAACATACACTGATCAACACACTCTTAGTGCTTTGTTTTCTTATACTCATTCATTGCACTTCAATTATTATATATTTACTCTATGAGAGATTTTTTCATTACAAACTCAATATTTGTTATTGAGATAACTTAAGGTTGTGGAACCTTGAGCTGGGGATTTGATTACAACGTGTAAGGGGGAGCGAGTGTCTAGGTGAAGTAACTTGCTATGTACTGAGGTGCCAAGAATCCACTGAATCTTGGAGAATATAGTGAAACTCTCAGAGACGCTTTGAGGACTGGACGTAGGTCAAAGTGGTTGTGGCCGAATCAGTATAACTCCTGGTGTACACTTCGGTGATAATTCTCTTTACTCGAGTGGCCGAATCAGTATA
The DNA here is from genome assembly GCA_963210345.1 of Inga oerstediana. Classification (NCBI taxonomy): domain Eukaryota; kingdom Viridiplantae; phylum Streptophyta; class Magnoliopsida; order Fabales; family Fabaceae; genus Inga; species Inga oerstediana. The sequence continues at coordinate 48,211,611 of OY723399.1, forward strand.
GCCACTCGAGTAACCATGTGAGAAAAAGGCTTTACTCAAGGGAGCACTCGAGTAATCCGCAGAGTTAGTTGAAGCATTACTCAAGGGGTCACTCAAGTAATCAGGTAGGCAAACTCTCAGCCAAGATTTGAATGACATTACTCAAGGGAGTAATCGAGTAATCTGCAAACTTATTTGAAATTTACTCGAGGGCTCACTCAAGTAACTTGTGAAGAAAAGACATGGCCACTTGAGTAATCACTCGAGTAATTGGCTTAATGGAGGGAGCACCCGAGTAACTTGTGAGGAAAAGACATGGCCACTCGAGTAATCTGGTATTTCCAAGTTTTGTGAGTTATCTTACTCCATGTCTTACTTGAGTAATATCTTATGAAAAATGTTGAATTACTCATTGCCATATTTTTTATAAGATTACTCGAGGGACTACTTGAGTAATGACCATGATCACTCGAGTAGCCACTCGAGTAAGGCAGTCCAAAAATCATTTTTTAATCGAATATTTATTGATTTGTTATCTATATGATTAACTCTTTATTGCACTAGTATCCTAAGTACATTTGCAAAGAAACAATGAAGAGATCATGCCAGGAGTTAAAAGTCAAATAAAAGGTCCGAACGCTCACCTACCGCTACCTACCTCAAATGGATAGTTTTCAAATTAGAAGAAAGGTCAACCGTTGCTACTCGACTTTTACGAACATGTTTGAATTGCTTCTAACGGACACTACAAATCATATATATATATATATGGAGCATTCAAAGAGCAGAGTACAACAACTAAGAACACACGAACATACACTGATCAACACACTCTTAGTGCTTTGTTTTCTTATACTCATTCATTGCACTTCAATTATTATATATTTACTCTATGAGAGATTTTTTCATTACAAACTCAATATTTGTTATTGAGATAACTTAAGGTTGTGGAACCTTGAGCTGGGGATTTGATTACAACGTGTAAGGGGGAGCGAGTGTCTAGGTGAAGTAACTTGCTATGTACTGAGGTGCCAAGAATCCACTGAATCTTGGAGAATATAGTGAAACTCTCAGAGACGCTTTGAGGACTGGACGTAGGTCAAAGTGGTTGTGGCCGAATCAGTATAACTCCTGGTGTACACTTCGGTGATAATTCTCTTTGCTCTCAACTGCTTTAAATATTCTATCAATTTTCTTATACGCAACGAAATTTCTAGTATCACCCAATTCACCCCTACTCTTAGGTGAAACGCTTGCACTAACAAATTTCTCTAGAATAGCTTTGCAGTTGACCAAGTTAACACAAAAAATTCAGTAGTTTGTGTGGGATAGTAGTTGTGAGAGGAGCTTCACAGAGCTAAAACAGAAATTAACAACAATAATAGTGTTGACAATCCCAGATCCATAGTTACCCTTTATAGTTTACACAGATGTCAGGGGCATGGATTGGGATGTGTTTTGATGTAGCAAGGCCAAGTATTGGCATAAGCATCCTACCAGCTGAAGCCTCAAGAGTAGAGATATCCCACACACGATCTTGAGTTAGCAACGATCGTGTTCACACTAGAAAATCTGGAAACAATATTTCTTTGGGGTGACCGTAGAGCTGTACTACACCATAAGAGTTTGAAATATCTATACGATCAGAAAGAGTTCAACATGAGACAGCATCGGAGGATAGAGTTGCTCAAGGATTACAATCTGAAGATCAAATATCATCCAGGAAAGGCTAATGTCGTGGTAGATGCATTAAGTAGTAAAGTAGTGCAGGTAGCAGCTCTCATGATTAACGAGCAAAGGCTGATGAGAACTTCAGAGAATCTAAACTTGTCGAATCAGATTATGATCAACAGCACCAATATCAGTCAAGCAAAGAATAACCTGAGAGCAGATATTGAAGAAGCTCAGATGCAGGATAGATGAGCCCAGTCTATCAGAGATATGATCACAAAGGGAGAGACTCAGGAACATGACTTGTCACCAAGTGGGTTAGTCAGATACAAGAAGCGAATATACGTCCCACTTTGAATGGAGTTCAAGCAGCAAATCCTAGAAGAGGTGTATGAGAGTAGATATACTCTGCACCCAGGAGCAACCAAGTTGTTCCATAATCTGAAGTCAACATATTGGGGGCCAGGCATTAAAAGAGATGTCACAAGATTCGTTGCTTGTTGTCTTACTTACCAGAAAGTGAAAGTTGAGCATCAATGACCATCAGGACTTCTGCAAAATCCTATAATTCCTAAGTGGAATGGGAGAGCGTCACTATGGATTTTGCGACAGGATTACCTAAGATCAGAAATCACGATGCAATATGGGTAATAGTTGATCAATTCATGAAGACAACTCATTTCCTACTAATTAGCATTCATTATTCTCCTGATAAGCTAGCAGAGATCTATATAAAGGAGATTGTGCGGCTACATGGTACACCAAAAAAACATAATTTCTAACAGAAATCCTTAGTTTACTTCCAAGTTTTAGAAGGCAATGCAAGATACTTTGGGTACCAAGCTTAGATTTAGCACGGCCTATCATCCGTAGATAGATGAACAAACAAAAAAAACAATACAGACACTTGAAGATATGCTGAGGACGTGTGTATTAGATTTCAAAGGTAGTTGGAATCAATTCCTTCCACTTAAAGAATTTGCAAACAATTATAGTTATCATCCGAGCATTCAAATAGCTCCATATAAAGCGATGTATAGAAGGAAGTGTCAATCAACCTTGTGTTGGATAGAGCTATTTGAGAGGCAATTATATGGGCCAGATATAGTTGATCAGACAAGAGAGCAGTTCAAGTTGATAAAGCAAAGACTGTTGGCTGCTCATAATAGGTAGAAGAGTTATGCAGACAATATGCGAAAACCTCTAGAGTTTGAGGTTGGAAATCATTCGTTCATGAAAGTTTCACCTATCACCGGTATTGGTAGGGGGCTAAAGGTGAAGAAGCTAAGCCATAGGCATATTGTTCCATTTGAAGTCTTATCAAGGATTAGGCTAGTAGCGTACCAAATAGCTTTACCCTCAAGTTTGAGTAAACTATATGATGTCTTCCATATCTCACAGCTGAAGAAGTATCAACCTGACTCAGGATATGTGATTGAATACGAGAAGGTAGATGTGCAGGATGATCTTATGTATGAGGACACACCTGACTGAGTCATTGATTGGTAGGAAAAATAACTCAGGTATAGGAGTCTCCTGTTCATAAAAGTAGTATGGAAGGGGTTATCTCCTAAAGAAGCAACCTGGGAAGCTGAGAAGACATGAAGGTACATTACCTAAAATTTATTTCTCCACATATATAACAAATTTCGAGGACGAAATTTATTTTTACAGGGGGAGAATTGTAATATCCCAAAAGATTTGAGGAACAATAGTTAACGGTCATAATTTGACTTGGGAATTTTTGAGACATTATTTTCAAGACTCCATGAAGTTAATTAAAGAAACGAGTCCTTAAAAATATTTAAGGATTAATTTGTTGGAGTTAGATAATAAGTTAAATTATAGAACCTACGAGATTTAAGGAATCTTAAATTAGACCAAGGGAAAAAATTAGGGCTTATTATATGTAATTAATAGGATAAAAATATACCTATATGTGTATATATAAACTTATTGACACACACTAACAATTAATCACTCAATCTTCTCTTCATTTGGCACACATGGAGGCTTCTTAAGAGCATACACACATACACACTCCATTCAAAATTGGGCAGCACACACACAAGTTTCCATCGTTCTTTTCATTTAGCTTCACAAAGGCTGACACATCATGCATTCTTTGGTTACTTAAAACACTCACTCACCTCTCTATTCACTTCACTTTCAGCCAAAGAAGAGATAGTAAAAGAAACGGAATAAAGAATAGAGAAATAGAGAGAGATGTGAGTGAGAGAGAATGAAACCGAAGGAAGAAGACGATCGGAGAAGAGGAAGAAGAAAGGTTGGATTGTCACATGCAACACCATAAATGTGTATAGGTGAGTCTCTTACACCTTAAGCTTGCTTTTTCTATTGGATTTGAGGCTGTTTTCTGGGTTGTTTCATTGCTGGAAGTAAGAAATACTGGCAGAAACATTCTATCAACCAAAAAGTTTTAAAACTAGTGATTGTGTGACAATTTTGGGGTTCAGTTTGGGGTCCTTTGGTTCTGAAATTGGATCATTAACCTCAGGATATATGTGTAGGAGAGTATAGAGTTAAAATTAGTGAGGTTTTGGAGTATAAATTCATAGCTACATATTAGTTTATAATCTTGTCCAATGGCCATGAAACTTTTTAGAAAAAAAGTATACATGCTAAGCTTTAATTTGATATATAATATGTGTTATTTGGATCAGTATATTAAGATATATGAATTTTTGAAGTTAGTTCCTGTCAGATTATGTTTCTGGAAGTCATATTGGTTGTGGAGAAATTTTGAAAAACTAAACCTTGAAAAAAATTATGAAACTTTGCATAATTAAAGTAGACATTTAGAGCTTTAATTTGATGGATAGAACACAATTTTTGGGCTAGTCGATTAAAAGATATGATTTTTCAAATTTGTGCTCTGTTTTTGGAATGCAATATGGGAATAGAGAAGTTTGGTGAATTTTTGGGAAGAATGTGATAATAGTAACCATACTTGGGTATTTTTCCATGAAAATACACTTAGAGAGTTGTACATAGGCGTTAGAATCAGTCAATTTAGAAGTCCCTAGAATTAATTTTGAATTTTTAAAGTTGACTAAAAATCTACCAGTTTCTAGAAACAGTGAAACTGCACTATGCAGAATTGTACTGTGCATAAATTGTTAGAACTGCATTAGATAACCAACATACTTTGATTTAAAGGTAGTATTGGTATAAGTAATAATCAGTTACTTGTAACTTTGATATTGATAGGAACTGAAAATTTTCCCTAGCCATAACCAAGGTTAGGATTGACAGAGGAATTGAGAAAGGAGTCAGGTAGTAACTTTTTCTTGCATATACTATGTGAATTATATGTTTAAGTATGTCATTCTCTGTAACATAAGCATAGTGTCTTAGACACGCACATTAACCTACTTGTGGTCTGGGACCCAACGGAGGTACAGAGTTCAGCCAAAGTTGCAAACAGTCATTTACCCTCGGAAAGTGTACACAAGATTCTATCATGCACAATAGTTTATCATCTTACATTGCATGGTGTATTGCATACATTTTATATATCTGAAAAGCATGTTACTTCTGAGATTCGCTCGAATCTCACTTTTTCATTACACTTGAAAACATTCCAGTAAAAGCTAGTGGCTCAAAGGAAAAGACAAGGGCTACCGGTGTGTAGAGTCGCAATGTATATCAAAGTTGTTGTGGTTATCTATATTTGTACTTTTGCTTTCTTTTGAACACTCTGTACATTTGTATATATTTTTCAAAACCTGCAAGGATCTTCCTGTATTGTAAACAAATATCTAATGTCAATATGTTTCCGCTATTTCTATATGCTTTACGGAATTGTGCGCTTAATACTCTATGAATATCGAAATGTTAAGGGTTCAGACATCGCTTTTGCAAGAAGAGAGGAGAGAGGGAAGGATACGACGGCGTCTTTGCAAGAAAAAGAAAGAAATGATGAATATTGTTGGGTTGGCTTTGATGGTATGTAGAATTTCCTCAATGTGACCCAGAAAATCCTTTTTCATATTTTTGAGCAACAAAAATGAATAGTAGCCATACATTGTAAATGAGCTTGGGCCTATATTTATATTACCTAACCTGATCGGCCTTAATGGATTTAAAGCCCAATTAACTAACCTATACTAATACTATTTACAATCTAAAACTCAATAATCCAGAAACATAAAACTCAGCTATATAATAACCAACGCATGTATTATTCAAAATTCTAATCTCCACAAAACGCGTGTAAAATAAATTTGTTGATATACTATTTATAAGTTTAAACCTAATTCTAAAAATTAATGATATAACATTTTAGAATTCTAAAATTAAGTGTAAGTAAAACAATTTTTTTTGGGTACAATACAGGCGGTATGACGGTATCCCTCAGCCGATAATTAGAAACTAATTCTCCTGAAGCGAGGACATTAGGTTTAAGGGCCCAGCTTTGTTGGTTTAAGTATAACAATTAATGTTAAAAGATACTCTATCCTTTTTTTAAGAAACTATCTCTCTTATAGGGTTGATCCTAAATATAAAAACAAATCATTTTTATAGTAAATTTTAAACTGGTATTTTCTTTTGTATCCTTATTGAATATATATGCCTTTTATTTTCACTTATTATCTATATACAATAAATTTTTACTCCTTATCCCTCATGTACACTCTTTACAAACAAGTATATAATTGGAAGAAAATCCATATCTTGCACATTTATTGCTTTTAACAAAATTTAATTAACATTTTGAATTATGTGATTTTGGTAGTTGTTCTTGGAAAACAACCGGAGGGAGTAACAAAAAAATCAAATTTAAAACAAAATATTCCCTAATGAAACTAAATACCTTAAATGTTAAAATAAAATCATTGTTCTATATCTCATCATTTCTTTTGAAACAAATTAAAAAATACTGTAATACAATATTAATATTGTGTGTGTGTGTGTGTCCCCGTGTGTGTTATTTTGAAATTTATAAGGAGCTACTATGTGATGAATATAATGCAGCTGTCTTTATTCACATTATAATTTTTAAAATATATTTTCTTTGGTCTTTAATATAAGACATATTTATCTAATTTTATTAAATTAAGGTAGTTGGTTGAATTAATTAATATGACATGTATTTTCTAAAACACCCTAGTCATCTTCTTTAATTTCCTCATTTCCTCTCCTACTTAATTATTGTTAAGGGAGTATCAATAGGGGTAATTTAAAAAAAAAAAACTGATAAATATGAAAACTATGTCTTATATTTATAACAAAGATTAACTCCTTAAATATGTTTTATATAAAGACCGAGGGAGTAATATAAATATACGCAAATAATGATTGAATATGAAGAATATTTTATTTACTCTCTCCACCCTTTTTATAAAATATAAATAATGGAATCATAAATTAAAAAGTTAGTTAAAATTAGTTGAAGGAACTAAGTATGTAAATATTGCAATTTAGTTTTTTTTTTTTTTTAAAAGCTCTCTTATTTATGAAGAATGAGTGAGTAGATAATTAATGCAATGAAACTAACCGATAATTAATACGAGAAAAAATAGAAAATAATACTAAAAATATAAGAAAGGCTATTAGTATCTTTTATGAATAAGAATATGTAATTTTAATTAACAAAATTATTGTGTGTATATATATATAAGAGGAGTATTAGGTAACTTAATTTTCTCCTAGCTAGCTCAACCATTTTGACTTTTCATTTGTCAAAAACAAAATTTCTTTGACTTTTCAAAGTTAAGTGGCTAGCTTTCAATGTCAAGTCTATTTAATCTAAGTAGTTCATGAATTAAAGTAGGATGGATTTAAGCCAGGCATTGATAAATGAATGTAGTTGTGCATCATCTGTCAAAAGAACAAAAAGTTAAATTACATGCAACTCTTCTTGTTCAAAATATATGTCACTTTTTATCACCTCACAAAAATTATGAAAGAATAATAAACTCATTAAATTATCTTAAATTAAAAATATTTCTAACTTTATCTCGATTCAAAGATATCTCACAACTCTTCTTTTTCTCAATATCCAATGTGTATATCACCAATGAATAGAGATAAAATTAGAAAAGGATAATTAATAGTTTTTGATGAATCATTCACATATAAATTTTATATGAATAATTTTTTGACATGATTTATATGAATCAACTAACTTCTAATAAAATTTGATTAAATTTTATTTGTCTTTCCTCATTTCAAAACTTATGCTTAATACACATGACACTTAAAAATCCATTTTTAAAATCATTTTTTGAATTGACATTTTGGTTATGATATTAGAACTTTCGAATATTTGACACGCGCATTCTTCGGTAAATGAAATAATCCATTTCACTTATATATGTACGTTTTGTGTATTATGTGAATTCTAGAAAAATGAATCGCATTATTCATGATTTATAATTAGCTTCAGAATATTCACTTATTAATTAAAAGACGCCAACTACCAACCAATTAGTAGGCTCATCATTTGCTCTCCCATGATGTGATATACCCCTTTTTATTCCCCAATCTAAGTAATCTAATTTCATTGTTATGTCTCTTCTTTCTCAAAAATCAAAAGGTGGAAGTGTTATCTATATCAAAACAAACCGTGCTTGAACATGTCATTGTTTGCGTCACTAGTTGTGAATGAAAAAATGTTAATCTAATTAATTACTATTATTATCTCTACAACAACTTTCTAGTAGTGGACCACTTCATATTGGTTTAATATCTATTTATGTGGTTGGCTTTGTAATTAAGGTCTAATCGCTAAAAATAATTCAGGCATGCATCTATCTAGTAGGGGGAAGATTGAACTAAAAAGGTTTTTCCCCCGCAATTATGCTTCAATTTTTATTCCACTTAAATATGTTGAGACCAAAATAATATTTCTACAATTTAAACAACTAAAATATGACATAATTTGTCTTCTAGATACCCAATTTTCATTTCTACCCTTCTGATGACAAGAAAATGATAGATCCATTTACTGTTGTGCAGGCGTAGAAGTAGTAGAGTTTTCCTATGTGTTGTCGTCCATGGAAAGTCTCGCAAGCTAACCAAGGTAATCTTTTTTAATTTTTTGAAAAAATATCGGTGTGTTTGTGTCAGTTTGTGATGGAACAACCGAATAATTTCCACTTGATTTAGATTTATCCATTCATCCTATCAGTATTAATACACTATTTCAATAAAATAGGGTGTGTGTGTGTGTGTGTGTAAATCTATAGGAATATATAAATTATTTTTGTAGGTTAGATTAGAAGTAGGGTTAAAATTAATATGAAACAAGAGCATTAGGTCCAAGAAACGGCCGCTTTTAAAGTGTTAAGCTATCACTTTTTTTCCCAAGTAAAAGGGCACATAATAAAAAAATTTATTTATATTACCAGCATTTAATTTAGTATAATATAATTCTTTGTAGGGTTAGGTTATTTTTTATCTTAGTTTAATTACTAGTTCTTCTTAACAAGATTAAAGAGCGTGTCTAAATGAATCATTTCCTATATCTTTCTCTATCTCTACTACTATCTACGAGTGACTGCTGTTATAAAATAAGTCCATATTTATCGGTTAATTTTTTATCCTATTTGAGGTATTTCAACCACTAAATATGTAGACATCGTTTAAACTTTGAGCCTACAGTCAACGGTGTTTAACTATCAAATTTGAGGTCATATATTTGATGAGTTTTTACTCTCTCTTTTTTTCGCCCGGGTGAGTTTTTTCTAAATAACTGATAATTAATTTATTAATGTTTGTCACTTTTTATTAAATAACCACAAAGTGTTCGTGTTTATTTTGAAAAACATAGGTCTTCTTGAAGATCCGCCCTAGAAGTAAAGCTAGATATATAGTAACATGTCAGCTTTTGCTCTACTGTGTATTTGGGAGATTATGGTATGAACCGTTTGGTTCGACTATATAAAACAGGATTATATATAATCTTGATGTAAATGAATCTTCCAATATTTAGTTGGGTAAATATAGTGTAAATGGGATTACATTTCGTAATGCTGATTCGCATAAGTAAATGCATCAAGTTTATAGTGCTTAAATATATGAATGAGAATTACAACATGTGAAAATTTGAAAAAATACATTGTTTGCCTTTACCCTCCTCTACTTATTGACCACCCTGTCACAATTGCTATCCATAAAAATGAATTTTTATGCTAATTTAAAAAAAATATCAATAATAAATTTGATTTTCAAATTCTTAAAGATGCATGATCATGCCTTTAAGATTAATTCATGAATATTTCTCCCGACGTCATTCATCATTTTTTGAATGGAACCATATAGATATTTGTGGAGCAGCTAGTAAATGAATATAAGTGGGAAGTCGTAGTGTGGTTGGAGAAATAATTAAATACAATTAATAATGCATACATCACTTGAATTGAAGTCGCTTGGGTTGACCATCTGTGCTCAAGAAAACAACGACAATTTCACATTTATTTAATATATATCTACCAATATGATTGGACATATGACACTCAAAGCTCAGCAATATACGATTTTAATTTCAGATTGCGACTGAGTGCCATCCCTCCTTGTTGGGCAGATCACATGAAGATATTTCCACCGCAATTACATTTGAGTGACAAGAGGCTCAACATTACTTGAGTAAGGTTTAATTTTTTAGTTTGAATTTTGTCAATTGAAAAAAAAAATTACGATTACAATATATCGGTCATATTGTCGTAAGAAAGAATCAGATGAAGAAAAATACAATATTTACATAAATTGTAATGACATTAGCTGTTGTAGAAAGAGTGGCTTTCTACCTCAAGTGCAGGTGATGATCGGGATATAGAAACTGAAGAGGTTTTTTATTTTAGTTTTTTGTTAAACTTTTCTGTACTAGTTACCAACAAATGGAGAGAAATAGCATTCCCTCCATTAAAATTGGTTAACAAGAATAAATATATAAGATAACTACTGTTATTTTTTTTTTCAAACATGCTCTTGTTTATAAAGAGAATAGGTGTAAGAGATAACAAGTGGGGAAAATAATGAAAAAATGTATGGGAGAAAAGTAATGAGAAAAAGCATGGCAAAATTGAAAAAAAAAAAAACTTATTAAATCATCAGACAAGTCTAAATTTTAGCTCATATAAAAAATCAGACCTCTTCACAATTGTTAACTTTATATTTTGAACCTCAAAGAATATGGTTTTTATGCTAGTTTAGTAACTGATGCAGAAAGCATGGTTATCAAACTCATTAGTTCAAGCAAACTCATTCGTAAACTCGTATCATATATTCGTAAGAGCTTACTTTTAACAATAAATAAGTGTTAATAGTGTATAATTAAATAACTAAAATATAAAAAATGATACAATTTGATTTAAATATAGTTTAAATCCAAATAAGTGAAATTAAAGATATCAACATTTATAATTTATTAAACTTGACAAAAAAATTGTTACGAAATTCATATATAAATCTATTAAACATGATCATGCCAATAATCAACCAGATCACCTACTTTCCAGCTATGGGCAATATTTTATTTATTCTTTCCGTACTTTTTATAAAATATAAATTATGGATTTATAGATTAAAAAATTAGTTAAAGAGAATAGGTGTGAAAAATTGCAATTTATTCTTCTAAAAAACACTCTTGTTATGAAGAGTGAGTGAAATGGATAATTAATGCAATGAAAATAACCAATAATTAAGGGGTGCAAAAATAAAAAATAATAATACTAAAAATTTCAGACACGCTATTAGTGTCTCTTATAAATAAGAATATGTGATTTCAACAAAACTCTTTTATATGTAAAAAAGAGGATTATTAGAGTACTTAATTTTCTCCCACCCCAACCAACAGTTTGACTTTTCCGTTGTCAAAAACAAAACCTCCTTGACCTTTCAAACTAAATTAAGGCGGCAAGCTTTCCAATGTCAAGCAAATTTAATCAAGTAGTTCAAGAATTAAAGTAGGATGGATTTAAGTCAGGCATTGTTAAATGAATGTAGTTGTGTATCATCTATCTAAAGAACAAAAAGTAAAATTACTTGCAACTCTTCTTATTGAAAACATATGGGCTTTTTATTACCTCGATCGCCAGAATTATGAAAGAAAGATAAACTTATTAAATTTGTCTTAAATTAAAAATATTTCTAATTTTGTTTTGATTCAAATATATCTCACAACTTTTCTTCTTCTAAACATCCAATGCATATCACTAATGAATATAGAGATTACATAAGAAAATGACTGTAACACCCCAAATTTTATATTCACCAAATATATTGTAATTATTCGAGAAATTCAATAAAATGGTGAATATTCATGAGAAAATGAGCAAATTAATTCAAGAAACGGAATTAGATTACAAACGTTATGGCAAAATCGTAACTTTGCCAATTTAGCACAAAATTAATTATTTTCCAACTAATTGAAGTTAATTTCAATTAATTAAGGAAAATAAAGGAGAATGTATATTTTGATTCTTGGTAGATTAAATCAAGAGTTGTGAAATTGGAAGGACTTGAGCATAATTCAATTAAAGGCATTCTGGAAATATTTAAACAATTCCTATTTCCCTTTTTCTTGTAAATTTTCACCTAGCACAAGAAAATGGTAGGGAAAAATGATTTTTGGAATTTAACATGTCAAGTGTCATTATCCTATGGTAAAGGGATTAGTTTATAATTGATGAAGATGAGCATATGTTTAATTGTGTTAAAATAATGGTACTTTTACAAAGTAATCATGATTACGGTACAACAATTGAGTGCATGGTTGGATTAGTTGGAAGAAGCCATTTGGTTAGTGGAGACATAAGGGGGGACAGTTTTGAACTAACCAAAGGGAGAGGAAAATTAGTTCAAGGCTAATTGAAGCCTTATGACATCAATTGGAAAGAGATAAAGCTAATGTCAAGTGTCACCATGTGATGCATTGATGGAAATCAAGTGATTAAAGGAGATTAGAGATGTTTTATAAAAACTCTTTCTTCCTCTTTCCCTTGCATATTTCGGCCAAGAAGAGAGAAGAGAAGAGAGAGAGAGAGCTTGGAGATCTTGAGATCTAGAGAGAAGGAAAAAAAAGAAGCTTAAGATAAGGATGGTTTCTTAAGCATTTTTTTCTTGTGATCTTGCATGAAAACCTTCTCTAAACTCTTCTTCTCTATGGAATCAATGATTTAGAAGACACATCTTGAGCTTATGGAGAGAGAGAGAGGAGGATGTATAGATAGAGAGGACTCAAGAAATCAAGAGATAACTTCACAAACCTTGGATCTATACTAGTATGATGTTGTTGTTGAGGTTTGTGATTGGATTTGGTGATTTTTGGTTAAGTTTGTAAATTTGCAAAGTCCTAATCCTAAGGGGTTATGCTGCCCAAATTTCTTTGAATCATGATTATAATGTGTTTAAATAACTTAATAAGGGATTAGAAGTGAAAAAGCACAAGCTTTGGAAGCTAAAACACAAAACTTCAAATTTTCCCTTTTCTTAGAGGAAGTTTCGGACAAGCACAGATCTAGGAGAAGGAATTGGACTTTCAATAATCTAATGATTCTATTGGATTCAGGAGGCAAAAATAGGTGGGGTCACAGTTGGTCACTTTTTTGGAAAAGCCTGAAAAAGCATAATTACGAAAACGCTCATAAAACCCTAAATCGGGGCTGTCAAGGGCAATTTTGTAATTTGACACTGAATTTGGTAATTTCAAGCCCAAAAATGGATTCTTTGGGCAAAAATACGTCAGGATAGCCCTAAGCAAAATTTTGGGAAAACGTGCTATCAGGCTGGGTACAGCGAGATCGGGCCGAGGCCCCGGGGCATTTTGATAAATTTTCATCATAGACTAATATAACCACAAGAAACACTATGGAAGTGTCTAAAATGATACCTGGATAGATTATGACCTATTTCTTATACATTTAATATTTTAGGACCGAGTTGGAAGCCGAAAGTGACACATTTTACGGGGAACATCAAAAAGGGGCTAAAAGAACTTAGAGGTAGGGACATTATCCTTCATACATCATACCATAGTTATATGATTGTCTGAATACCATTATTTGTAAATGTGCTTTATTAATCAACATCTTTTGCCTAGAAAGGGCCAGTTAATGCCAGAAGTGCACTTACACTGGGAGTTGGTGAGAATCCAACCAGTGTAGATTAGTGGGGTTGGGCCCTATTCATGTATACATGATAATGATGTGTTTGTATTGTTCATTAATTGATGTATACATGATGCATATCATATTTACTTTTCGCATTTTATATAAACGATAGCATGTTTCTACTGGAATTCCGTAGAATCTCACCCCTTTTTCTAAACAAACATCTTAGTGGGTGCCAATGGGATAAAAAGCAAAGGAGTAGACGCCGAGAAGTGATTGGCACGTGTCTTGAGGCAAGGTTAAAGTCGGTGGTTATAGTTAGTTTATGCTTAAGACATTTTGGGAAATCCTGTAATTATTGGAAATACTGTAGTATTCTGTATTTTGTCGATGAATGATATTGGATTATAAATGAATATTTTTATTAGTATATATGTACTCTTCTGTATACCCATGAAATCTAGTCTTTATTACTCTTCGATTATTAAAATGGAAACGGGCAACAGTTTTTTATAAATCATTCACATATGAATTTTATATGAATAAATTTTTGACCTGGCTATATGAATTAATTAACTTCTTATAACATATTATTAAATTCTACTCCCTCCGGTCCTAATTATAGGACATATTTACCTAATTTTGGAGAAATTAAGGATAGTGGTTAAATTAGTTAATTATATTTATTTTTCTAAAATACCCTTATTTAAAATTTAAAATGACATCCAATTATGTTGATTCTAGGTTTTTTCTTGTACCTCTCCTGCCTCACATACGACTTCTCCAAACTCTCACACAATCTAGCGTTGTCAATCTCCCTCAACAACTTTTGATATACTCTTATTAAATTATTATTGTGTTTTATTATTATTGAGAAAGTATCAATATGGGGTATTTTGGGAAGAAATTGACAAAAATTAGAACTTTGTCCTATAATTAGTACTGGAGGGAGTAATTCTCTTTCATCATTTAAAAACTTATGCTCAATACATATGACATTTAATATCCAGTTTAGAAAACATTGTTTTAAATTGACATTTTGGTTATGATATTAGAACTTTCGAATATTAGACACACATTCTTCGGTGCATGGCATAATCGAAAGCATTACAACCAATTTAAAAGACGGCAACTACCTTCGGTGCATGGCATAATGCGATTCAATTAATTAAAAGACGGCAACTACCAACCAATTTAAATCATGAATAATGCGATTCATTTTTCTAGATTTCGCATAATACACAAAACTTATACAACCAATTAGTAGGCTCATGATTTGCTTTCCCATGATGTGATAAACCCCTTTTTATTCCCCAATCTAAGTAATCTAATTCCATTGTTATGCCTCTTCTTTCTCAAAGATCTAAAGGTGGAAATGTTATCTATATCAAAACAAAACGTGCTTGAACATGACATTGTTTGCGTCAC
This sequence comes from Inga oerstediana, assembly GCA_963210345.1. Lineage (NCBI taxonomy): Eukaryota > Viridiplantae > Streptophyta > Magnoliopsida > Fabales > Fabaceae > Inga > Inga oerstediana. Next base: position 48,226,766 of record OY723399.1, read on the forward strand.
TATTTGTGAATGTAAAAAAAAAAAAAAAAAGTTAATCCAATTAATTATTATTATCTCTACAACAACTTCATAACTTCATATTCTTGACGGTTAGAAATAAGTTGCACTTTCTAGTAGTGGACCAATTCCTATTGGTTTAATATCTATTTGTGGTTCGTTTTGAGGGGGGATGCTTCAATTTTTATTCCCCTTAAATATGTTGAGACCAAAACAATATTTCTACAATTTAAAAAACTAAAATATGTCATAATTTGTCTTCTAGATACCCAATTTTCATTTCTCCCCTGCTGATGACGAGAAAACGATAGAACCATTTACTGTTGTGTGGGCGTCGGAGTACTAGAGAGTTTTCCTATGCGTCGTCGTCGTTCATGATGGAAACTCTCTCAAGCTAATCAAGGTAATCTTTTTTAATTTTTTGAAAAAATATCGGTGTGTATGTGAGTTTGTGATGGAACAACCGAATAATTTCCACTTGATTTAGATTTATTCATTCATCCTATCAGTATTATACATTATTTCAATAAAATTGGATGTGTACATATATGTGTGTGTATATATCTATAGGGATATATAAATTATCTTTATATGTTAGATTAGAATAAGCAGGGTTAAAATTAAATATGAAAAAAAGAGCCTTAGGTCCAAGAAACGCCCGTTTTTAAACTGTTATGCTATCAATTTTTGTCCAAGTAAAAGTGCACATAATAAGATTAAAGAGGGATGATAGTTAAAAACATGCGGCTCGGGTCTAAATGAATCATTTCCTATCCTTCTCTAACTCTCCTAATATCTATGAGTGACTGCTGTTGTAAAAAAAAAAAAGCCATATTTGTCGGGTTTTTTTAATCCTATTTGAGGTATTTCAGCCACTAAATATGTAGACATCATTTAAACTCTGAGCAACCAGTTAACGGGCTTTAACCCTCAAATTTGAGGTCACATATTTGATGAGTTTTTACTAAATAACTGATAATTAATTGATGAATATTTGTCACTTTTTATTAAAAAACAAGTGTTCGTGTGTATTTTGAAAAACATAGGCTGCTTGAAGAGCCGCCCTAGCAGTAAAGCTAGATATATTAACATGTCAGCTTTTGCTCTACTGTGTATGTGGATGATTATGGTATGACCTGTTTGGTTCAACTATATGAAAGAAGATTACATGTAATCTTGACGCAGATGATTATTTTGATATTTGGTTGGGCTTATATAGTGCAAATGGGATTACATTTCGTAATGCTGATTCCCATGAGTAATACATTAGGATTATAGTGCTTAAACATATGAATGAGTTACAATTTGGAAAAAAGACATTATTTGCCTTTACCCTCCTACATAGTCCTCCTCTACTTATTGACCACCCAGTCGTAATTGCTATAAAAAAAATGAATTTTTTTAATAATTTAATAAAATATAAATAATAAATGCGATTTTCAAATTCTTAAAGATGCATGATCATGCCTTTAAGCTTAATTCATGAATATTTTTCCCGGATGTCATTTTTTTAATGGAACCATATAGATATTTGTGGAGCAGCTAGTAAATATCATGGGCAACCGAGGAAGGTAAATGGGATGCTACTATACAAAACTAACATTCACTATAAAGCATAGCCAGTTTGTTCACTATTCTAATTTTACTAATTTCTATAGTTATTAGTCACCAAATAATAATGTTGATTAATTGATTTATTGTAGCAAGAGAAGCTAAGGGTCACGAGTGTCCTTGAGTGTTTATGTGTTAAAGTCACAGAGGCTAGCTAAATACAACATGTTGAATATAAACAATCCAATTTGTATTGTTCAGTATGCTGTTGCGGAGGGAAGCATTTCCATACCAACATTTTAGGTGCGACAAGGATTTTTCTTTAAGCCAACATTTTTTCAGATCGAGTGGAGAGCTCTTTTTCTTTGCTACATATGGAGGACTTAATATATATATATATATTTATATATATATATATATATATAAACACGCTCTATGTTATCTAGATAGAGAACTTGTTAATGGATGCATGAATGAATGCTTGAAAGAAACCCTAGCTAGTAAATAGATATATGGGGGAGGTCGTAGTGTGGTTGGAGAAATAATTAAATACAATTAATAATGCATACATCACTTGAATGAAAGTCGCTTGGGTTGGCCAACTGTGCTCAAGAAAAAATGACAATTTCACATTTATTTAATATATATATATATATATAAATATATATATATCTACCAACATGATTGGATATATGAAAACAATGACAATTTCACATTTATTTAATATATATCCACCAACATGATTGGATATATGACACTCAAAGCTCAGCAATATACGATTTGAGTTCACATTGCTACCGAGTGCCATCCCACCTTGTTGGGAAGATCACATAAAGATATTTCCACCCCAATTACATTTGAGTGACAAGAGGCTCAACATTACTTGAGTAAGGTTTAATTTTTGAGTTTGAGTTTTGTCAATTGGAAAAAAAAAATTACAATTACAGTATATCGCTCATATTGACGTAAGAAAGAATCAGATGGTGAATAATACAATATTTACACAAATTGTAAAGATATTAGCTGGTGTAGAAAGAGTGGCTTTCTACCTCAATTGCAGGTGACAATCGGGATATAAAAACTGAAGAGGTTTTTTATTTTAGTTTTTTGTTGAATTTTTCTGTACTAGTTACCAACAACTGGGGCGAAATAGCATTCCCTCCATTAAAATATGTTAACAACAATAAAATATATAAGATATCTACTGTTTTTGTAACAACTCAAATTTTATATTCACTAAATATATTGTAATTATTCAAGAAATTCAATAAAATGGTGAATATTCAGAAATTTGGAACTTATGAATTTTAGAAATCTTCATATTCATGAGAAAATGGGCAAATTAATTCAAGAAAAGAAATTATATTACAAAAGTAATGGCAAAATCATAACTTTCCCAATTTAGCACAAGATTCGTTATTTTCCAATTAATTGAAGTTAATTTCAATTAATTAAGAAAAATAAAGAAGAATGTATATTTGAAATATTTTTTGTGGAATAAATCAAGAGTTTTGAAATTGGAAGGACTTGTGCATAATTCCTTTAATTGAATTATAGAAATGCTTAAACAATTTATATTTCCCTTTTCTTATAAAATTTCGCCTAGCATAAGAAAATGGGAGGGAAAAATTATTTTTGTAATTAAACATGCCAAGTGTCACTATCCTATGGTAAAGGGATTAGTTTATAATTGATAAAGATGAGCACATGTCTAATGGTGTTAAAATAATGTTACTTTTACATAGTAATCATGATTATGGTACAACAATTGAGTGCATTGTTAGATTAGTTGGAAGGAGCCATTTAGTTAGTGAGGATATAAGGGGGGGAACGGTTTTTGAGCTAACCAAAAGGGGAGAAAAATTAGTTCAAGGCTAGTTGCACCATATAACACCAATTGGGAAGAGATAAGACTAATGTCAAGTGTCACCATAAGATGCATTGATGGAAATGAAGTGATTAAAGGAGATGGGAGATATTTTATAAAAGTCTTCCTTCCTCTTTCCCTTCATCATTTTCGGCCAAGAAGAGAGAGAGAGAGTTTTGGAGATCTTGAGATCTAGAGAGAAGGAAGAAGAGGAAACTTAAGGTAAGGATGGTTTCTTAAGCATTTTTCTTGTAACGTAGCATAAGATCCTCTCTAAACTCTTTTTCTCTATGGAATCAATGGTTTAGAAAACATATCTTGAGCTCAAGGAGAGAGAGAGAGAGAGAGAGAGAGAGAGAGAGAGAGAGAGGAGGACTCCTAGAGAGAGAGAGAGCGCCAAGAACTCAAAAGATAACATCACAAACCTTAGATCTATACTAGTATGATGATGTTGTTGAGGTTTGTGGTTGAATTTAGTGATTTTTGGTTAAGTATGTAAATTTGGAAAGTCCTCACCCTAAGGGGTTATACTACCCCAATTTCTTTAAGTCATGGTTAGTATATGTTTAAATGGCTTGATAATGGATTAGAACTAGAAAGACATAAGCTTTAGAGGTTAAATCACAAAGTTGCAATTTTCCCTTTTCTTGGAGCATGTTTCGGCCAGCACTATTTTGGGAGGAAGAAGTTATATTTTCATGAAATTGATGGTTCCATTAGATTCAGGAGGCAAAAATAGGTGAGGTTACAATTGGTCACTTTTTTGGAAAAGCCCGAAAAAGCATAATTATGAAAACGCCCCTAAAACAGGGCTGTCAAGGGCAATTTCATAATTTAACACTGAATTTGGTAATTTTGAGCCCAGAAATGGATTCCTTGGGTGAAAATATGTTAGGATAACCCTAGTCAAATTTTTGGGAAAACGTGTTGTCGGGCCGGGTCGGGGCCCTGGGGGCTTTTTGATAAATTTTCACCATAGACTAATATAACCATAAGAAACACTATGGAAGTGTCAAACTTGATATCTTGATAGGTTATGACCTATTTCTTGTACATTTAATATTTTAAAACCAGTTGGAAGCCGGAGCGACACGTTTTACGAGGTACACTAAAAAGGGGTTGATAGAGCTTTGAGGTAAGAACATTTTCCTTCATAAATCATTGCATAATTATATGATTATTGTTGGAAATTGTGCCTTAAGGGCCAATCATTGTACTTTGAACATTATTATTTTAATGAAATTTCTCCATTCCGTTATCATATTATTTGCATGTTAACTATCATAATTATATCCTTAGATAATTTATGAAGATTGTCCTAAAATGTCCTTGGTCGGTCATCTATGAGGGAGCAGAGATGAAACAAGACCTGTATGACTTTGATAAGATATGGAGATACGAATCAAAGTCTTAGGTACTTGTAAAAATAAAAGGTGTTGGACCGACCCACTATGAGAAAGCAACATGGATCAAGTCATAAGTTTTTCTCATGTATAACCACATCACAATGCCCTTAAACCTGAGGTCATCATGGATTCCTACATGAAAGTTGCTAAGCTTTGAACTAGTCAAAAGTCACTTTTGACCGAGTGATGATAAAGGCTATGATCGGGCATGGAGGTTTTTTTCATTCAGAGGAATATAAATGATCAAGATGGAATTTGTCCCTCACATTAGTAGAGAGATATTAATGGGCCCCTCGATGAGTAAGTCTTAGAAATGTATGGCCATACTACAATGGAAAGGAGTTTCCATTTCTATTGTCAGGCTACTCAGGAATCGAGAAAGTAATGGTTAAGAACAAGAGGATGACATTATCCATGCTTTATCCTTGATCGATATATCATGTGACAAAAGGAACGTGACATGGTTGTATGACAGGTTGCATCGTGATAACAATCCTCATATGATTTGGGTAGTCGTAATGTCTTACTAGAGGCCGCTTGCGACTTTTAGGTTAGTATAGTTATTGGCCCACTACCAACTTCATATGGGCCTACAGGGTCGCACACAAGAATGGCCCAACACGAGATAATGTTTAATTTAGGGTGGACGAATTATATATATATATATATATAATATAAAATTTGTTATTAATATTATATAGATATATATTTTTGAAATACATATCTTATATATCATATATATGTATATATATTATATGATATTATTATATTGTGTTAGTTTTAAATTTAATTTATTAAGATATATTAAATTTAATAACTAACATGATAGAGATATAGTATCTCAGATCTAATTTATGAAGATAAATTAAATCTAATGGTTCTTTATTTGGATTAAATAAATAGGTTAAATTAAAACTGTTGGACAGATTTAATTTAAACTAAATTTATTTAATTAGCTCATCAAGATAATTAATTGTTGATTAATTTCAAAATTAATGATGATTAATTTTGAAATTTGAATATAGCCATCATAGGTTATAAACTTGATAGAGCAGATATACTCATGCGCACATGAGAATTCAGAGCCGCAAGGGAAACCCCAGGAGACATTGGAGGTGCTAGTACGAAGTCTCTGTTGGAGAGCATTCGTGTGAATACCAGTAGAGGGAGCAAACCTGAGGTGTTGGCTCCTAGAGATCGTGAAAACCCTAAGTTGAAAAATGTACGAATCTTTCTAACTCGATTTAAACGCCGTTGATAGATCCTCGATTAGGACTAGTCAAAATCACTTTTGATCGGGTGATGATAAAGGCTACGATCGGGTTTGGTGATTTTTCATGTAGAAAAATATGAATGGTCAAAATAGAATTTAACCCTCACATTAGTATAGAGATATTATTAGGCCCCTCGATAAGTGAGTCTGAGAAATGTATTGTCATACTACGATGGAAAGGAGTTTCCATTTTCTATTGTCAGACTACTTAGGAATCGAAAAAGTAATGATCATGAATAAGAGGATGACATCATCCATGCCTCATACTCGACCGATATATATCGTGTAACAAAAAGGAACATAACATAGTTGTATGACAGGTTGCATCGTGTCAACAATCCTCATATGAATTAGGTAGTCGTAATATCTTATTAGAGGCTACTTGCGACTTGTGAGTTAGTACAGTTATTAGCCCATTACCAACTTCGTGTGGGCTTATAGGATTGTACACAAGAATGACCCAACACGAGATAATGAATAATTTAGGGTGAATGAATTTTATATTTATATATATAATATAAAATTCGTGAAAATAAAATTAATAAAATTATATATAGATATATGTATTTTTGAAATATACATATGTATATGTGTGTGTGTGTGTGTGTGTGTGTATGATAATATGATAATATTAGTTTTAAATTTAGTTTTATTAAGATAAATTAAATTTAATAACTTATATGATAGATATATAGTATCTCAAATTTAATTTATGAAGATAAATTAAATCTATTGGCTCTTTATTCGGATTAAATAAATAGGTTAAATTAAAACTGTTGGACAGATGTAATTAAACCGAATTTATTTAATTAGCTCATCAAGATAATTAAGCGGTAATTAATTTCAAAATCAATTAAGATTAATTTTGAAATTCTAATATAGGCCCTTATGGATTATTAAATTGATAGAGCAGAAAAAACTCATACACGGATAAGAATTCAGAGTTACAAAGGGAAACCCTATGAGACATTGGAAGCGTTAGCACACAATCTGTGTTGGAGAGCATTCGTGTGGATACCGGTAGAAGGAGTGGACCTGAGGTATTGACTCCTAGATATGGAAAACCTTAAATTGAAAAAGTTACGAATCATTTTAACTCTGTTTAAACTCCGTTGATAGATCTGCAATTAGGATTGGCGAAATTTTAAATTCTTCCGCTATGCCTGGCAATTCTAATAGAGTTAATAAGAGAATGACGAAACTTGATAAATAATTCATAACTCTTTTTTTAAGAAATATCTGATTTAGAATTTCACAAATTTAAAGATTTTTTTCCCGTCTTTCCCCCTCTATATTTTTTACCTAATATAGCTATTTGATTATATTAAAATTACTTGTGAATAATTAATGATTAGGATTAGATAGGACTTTTTGAAAAGTCATTAGTCATGTCATTGGTTTCCATTCATTAGATATTTTAAGGTCAAAAAATTTTTATGAGATATTTTACAAAACTTTAAGAATAATTATTTAATGTTTTAACCTAAAATACATATACGATTATATTGGAACTACTTGTGAATAATTTAGGACCCTTGTGTTTTTTTACTCCTATTAAAATGTAATCTTGCTCTGTTAGTATTGTTAATTCCTATACAAGGGCAAACCGTGCTAATAGAGCAAGGCTATAAGGGACTAACAATACTCATAGAACAAAATCAAGGGGTTTAATTAAGAGAAAAAAATGTACAACATATCAAATTAAAAATTAAAGGATAATATCAATACGTAGCTTGCAAAATGATTTTTTTTTTCAAAAAAAGAAAAAACGAAAAATGTTCAGAGAGATAACTTCAGATTAGGGGTAACAATACTCATGTATCATCTTGCACTATTAGATATTACAGTATATGCGTATGTATAAAAGAATCAATTGCTAAATGTGTTGAAGGTATCTTATGTTGTGTGTGGTGTTATAGTTATATTGTCAAAAATACTGTTCATGTATGAGCCATTGAGGGGTCAAATTTAATGTAAAATTTAATATGTCAATGCATTTTATCTCTCATATTTATTATCTTTATCAAAAATAATTTACATAAATTAAGTGTTAAAGTACATCCAGCATCCTAAAGTATTTTTCCATTGCATCAAGTATCCTAAAATATTTTGTGATGCACAAAACACCTTAAAGTATTTTTCTGGAGCATTGAGCACCTTGAAGAAGTTTTTTCAAGTGCGTCCAGTACCATAGATTATTTTCTTGGTGCATCCAACACCTGCAAGTATTTTTAAGGGGTATTCAGCATCCTAAATTATCTAAATTGTTAAGGACAAAATTGTACAAAAAAAAGACCTTAGGGTGATTGATACACCTAAAAAAATAGTTCAGGGTTTTAAGTGCATTACAAATTACTTTAGGGTACTGGATGTTCCTGTGAAAATACTTTAGGGTGCTAGTTGCACCTTAACCCTAAAATTAATATATAGTTACATATATGAGTATTTTAGGGAAATCAAATGAAATTTATTATAATTATAGCTAATCTATTCCATTTATTTTATTTAATCCACGCTTAAGTCGATATTGTATTAAGGACCAGGGGTACACTGCTACAGATTTATCTATATTTCACGGTTATTTTTAGCAATAGTTTATGATTATAAGCCGTAAAATATATTAGCACTAAATATTAAGATTTTACAGTTGTCAACCGTAAAATATAGGTATCCATATTTCACAGTTGTTCATCAAACACCATTAATTACTTGATCCATATTTCATGATTGTTCATTAAAGAATTGTGAAATATATACTACACTGTAAAGTATTTGACACCAAGTTTAGTCATCTGTAAAAAGTTTATTTGATGGTTGTTGGTCGATAACCGTAAAATATGTTGATAGAGTTCATAGTTGTTTGAAAGAACCATGATATATGTATCAATATATTATGGTTATTAGTGAATAACCATGAAGCATTGGTGACCAATTTCTTTTTTTAAAAAATAGGGGCTCATTTTTTATCCGGCCCATGCATATTACATATAAATACCTGTAAATTTTAAAAGAAACCAAAACAAAGATCCATATTTCTAGCAAATTATATACACAAACATGAAACTAAGAACGGAACATATTTAGTAAATTAAAACAATGTAATCATATCCAAATATGAAATAACTAAACTAAGAAGCTAACATATACTTAAACAAAAAATGGCTACCCTTGCTAACTTCATTTTGTAGCAACTCTCTGAAGAAAAATATTCATAGCCAACTCTTCTATGACTTCTTCAATTTGGCGAGGTGTATACTACTCACAAAAATTGTCTTCAAAGTACTGTAGACAAAAACAAATTAAATATATTAAAATATATATTAGTTGAATTTTAATTTAACTTAAACATATACATGCATACACACACACACCTTAGTATTAATTGATGTAAGATTGTGGGTGACTGTGTCCTTTATGAACTTCATGACACTGTACCCACAATCAAAGCTCTTATTTGGTTATCGCAAACACTATAAAGAAATAAATGAAATGTATCAGTCACTACTTTTATTTGTGCACAAGGAACACAAATAAACAACACTGACAATTACAGGAACACAAATGAGATATATATATATATATATATATATATATATATTAGTGAATTACCTCTTCTCTCGTCCATGTGTAGATGGATCCATAGCCGTGACCCTTTACCGAGGGGCAGCCAAGGCCTTCATTTGTGACCATACGTCTATCATTTGGCGCACTAGAGGGATTGGTGGAGGGGGCAAAGGGGTTAGGACCCTCAATACTTGTGCCACTATCAGAAGCCGCCATATTAACCTGTAACAACATTCAAAAGGAAATCAACATTCTAATACATGAAAATAAGAGAGTTAAAGTTGTCTTATTGTAAGTACAAGGATATTTTTTGTACATATCCCACATAAGAATTTTTCTATTTATGCCCTGAAAGAACATATGCCACACAAGCATGTAGGTCAACAAAGCATCTTTCACCATGGGCAACATTTAGTGCTTACATAAGTAATTCTTTTTCTAAATGTAATATTTCATACTCCCTCTGTTCCCAATTATAGGATAGTTTTGGAGGGTGTGATGAAAGTTACATTCAAGATAACCGTTAAAGGATTTCAAATAATAGCTTTGGAGGGTGTGTTCATGAACAATATATTAGTTGTATACAGAATATATTTGCACTAGGATCTCTTGTGTGCTTTACTTGATAGCAACCACCCATACCAAAATTACTACACTAACAGTGCCATAAACAGCTTCACACAACACTCACCTTTATATTGTTCATGATACTAAAGGAACAATTGAATTCACTCAAACAAGAAATGATTCCAAAAAGAAGTACAAGAAACACAAGCTCCACAACATTTACATGTTAATCACAAACCCAAAAATATAGATTCAAGTACTCACAGAGGTTATGAATCCTAAATCCCAACCACAAACTCAGTACAATTACCTCCAAAGATAAATATAACCTTTCAGAACAAACCAAAAAAAAAAAAACCAGAAACCAATTCAAAGTACCAAAAAAAAAAAATAGAAACTTTGAACCCTCAACCTAGAAATCAGAACAAACCTTAAGTAGCATAACTGAACCAATAATCTAGAAATAGCAATTTAGAGTTCACATTTGGACTTTACAATGAATTAAGGCCAGTAAGTACTCACCTTGATGAATGCGCAACTAAAAAACAAAGCTTCGAAACTAGGACGAACGATGAACACCTTCATGGACTGCAACAAACACGAAATAGAGAAGAATGATGGGTCCAGCAACAACAGAGAGTGAAATAGTGGTGGGAATGCCAAAAAAGAGTGGTAGGAGGTGTTTGGTGAGAGCACAACGGAATGGTGAGAATTTTGAAATAACGATTGAATAGGGCTATCAAGGGTTTTTAATAGCCAATACTTCACAATTCAAATCTAAACAACAATGAAATATATAAGTTTAACAGTTTATTTAAACTTAACCATGAAATATTGATATCATTTACTTCATGATTTTTAAAACTAAACAGTGAAGTATATGAGAATGTTTTAATCAATAAAAAATTAAAGATATATTTCACGATCATTTGGTAACACCATAAAATATTTTTCGCAACACTTTAGTTCATGGGTTATATTCAATGTATTAAAAACCGGACCGGACCGGCCGGTTCAGACAGGAAACCGGTGAACCGGTCGTCAGACCGGTCCGGTTGAGGCAAAAAATCGGGGTCTAACTGACTCGATCGACCTGGTCTGAACCGGGGTGACCGGTGGTGAACCAGTTTGCCCCTTTTTTTATTTATTTTTATTTTTTATATCCCAAACAACATCATTTTGTCTTTTTTTAAAATTATTTCTTTGAAATTTTTTGATTTGCAAGGAGTTTTAAAAGTATTGTGGAATATTTTTGCTGTTTTGCATTGGTTGGAGTAAAATCGTTATATACTTAATGATACTTTTGTAGGTATTAGGTTCACGAGGTTATATTTGACTATTGGTTGGAAAAAAAACTTTTATGTAGTTTTTTAAATGGTATACATGAACATTTAAATTATATATATTTTTTTAATTAACCCCAGTTTGACTCCCGGTCTGACCCCCGGGTTGACCCCGGTCTGAACCACTGACGCTTAACCCAGTGTCTCGATCGGTTCAATGTCCGGTCCGGTTTTCAGTACCTTGGTTATATTAACGCCCATGAAGTATTGCTTAGCGCAATCACCGTCTTTTCATATTTTACAATTTCCTTCTAAAATCGTAAAATATTGGGCTTTATATATTAAATATTATGTAGCAGTGGTAGCATATTCTCTAGTTATATAATTATAATCAAACATTATATATAGGCTATAATATTTCGTGTACTTAAATAAATTTACCATTTTAATGAACTTGACTTGTTTTATATATGTAATATCTTAAAACTCATGTAAGGGCTAAAAATCCCAAAAGCCAGTGTAAATATAGAAATAGTGGAATAAAATAAATGTTGATATTTATAAATAATGGGAAATTCACTTTCGAAATTTCCAAATAATCATTATGTCATACCTGGAAATCAAGAAGTCGGGATTGTAAAATACTAGTGTAAACAGTCAGAGGAAAATTTGTTAGCGTCTGCAAGGAACATAGGCGCCATTCTGAGATTGGAAGGATTCAGGCATCGTGTGGTGTGCCTCGATATGCGTGCCACGGTTCCAAGTGGAATCCCGAGTATGCACTGATAAAGCAAGTTTATTAAAGTAACTTTAATAAAGTAAGTAATGATGGCTTATGATGACATACTTTTTGTGTTGGCAAGTTGAGAGCTTGAAATGTAACACCCCAAATTTTATTCACCAAATATATTCAATAAAATAGTGAATATTCATGAATTTAAAATTTATGAATTTTGTTAATTTTCATTTTCATGGGATTTGGACTAGAATAAAATATAAAATAAATTTGGTTGATTTAAAAAGCTCAATATCAAAGACCAAAAATGAAGGAGTAATAGAGAATAATATTTGGTCCAATAATAAATGGGGAAATTGACCAAAGAAAAGGAGAAAAGAAATTAATTTAAAAGAGTAGTGGCAAAATCGTAATTTTGCTAATTTAGCACAAAATAAATTGTTTTCCAATTAATTGAAGTTTAAGTTCAAATAATTAAGAAAAATAAAGGGAAAATATATATTTGGAATATTTTGGTCTAAATCATGGTTAGGATGCAATTGAATAGTTAATCAAGTGGTTAGAAGTAGAAAGGAGCAAGTCTGTGGAGTTAAAATTCAAAAACCCCAATTTTTCTTAGAGAATATCTAAGTTTTGGCCAGATCAAGACCAGGGTGATAGGGTTGGATTTTGATAATCTGATGGTTCTATTGTGTTCAGAAGGAAAAATTAGGTGAGGTTATAATTGATCATTTTTCCAGAAAAGCCCTAGAAAGTGAAGTGACCAAAATGCTCCCGAAACCCTAAATTAGGGTCTGCCAATGACCTTTTTATCTTTTGGAAGTGAATTTGATAATTCTAAGGCCGAAAATGGATTCCTTGGGCAAAAATATGTCAGTATAGCCCATATCAAAATTTTGGAAAAAACATGGTCGAACTGGGTACGGCGAGGCCGGGCCTTTGTCCCTAGGGATATTTTAGTAATTTTTCACTATAAACTCATATAACCACTAGAAACACTTTGGAAGCAACTAAAACCATAGATGAATGGGTTTTAACCTAATTCTCTTACATTTGACATTTTAGGATCAAGTTGAGAGTCGAGTCGTTGGCACGCATACCAAGGAATGCTTATCGAGTTGAAAAAAGGTTTAAGGTAGTGACATTACCCTTCATACATTATGCCATGGTTCATATGACTGTATATGCCATTGTTTGTATTTTAATTAATCAACATGGTTTGCCAAGAAGAGACAGTTAGTACGAGAAGTGCACTTTCACCTGGGGGTTGGAAATAATCCAACCAAGGTGTATGGATAGTGAGGTTGGAGCCCACTCATATATATATGATGTCATATTGTTCATTAATTTTGTGCATACATAGTGCATAACATATTTACTTTTTACATTTTATATGAACAATAGTCTGTTATTACTGAGATTCCTTGGAATCTCATCCTTTTTCATAAATGATAAATGTGCCAGCGGGAACTAGTGGATCCAAAGGTAAGGTGGTAGACATGGGAAACTGATGGTGCGGATCCTAAGACAGGGATAGGGGTTATATGTAGTCTTTGTTTTTGAATATTTTGGACAAATCTATAAATATTATCGCACTCTGCGGGATTTCCTGTATGTAAACAATTACTATTATTAATATATTTGTACTTTTCTGTATGCCTATAGAACTATGTCTTTATTACTTTGAGCATATTGAAATGTAAACAGGTGTTGACATGACAAATGAGGTGGTGACAAGTGTCCCTCATCATTGCACTCACTTTATGCCTTTTGTGTTAGCATCTCCAGAGAGCACCATGTGTCACCTGTGTTGGGGAAATCCACCGGTCACCCGACTAACTTTCTCGAACACCGTGCCGGGGGTCAAAGGAAATTGCCAGACCTCTTCCTTCCCCCTGACCATGATAGCGCCACCTAGGAGAGAGAAAAGGAAGGCCCAATAGCTTTTTGACACATGTCATCTTGTAGAGTGATTACTTGACATATGGCATCAAAAGATTTAACCAAAGTCAAGATGCAATCTCATCCCTCCATTTCCCTTTAAGATTTCGGCCAAGAGGGGTAAGAGGGAGGAAAAATCAGATCTTATGTCACAAACTCGTAGAGGAGAGAGGAGGTGGGAATAGTGAAATTTCCTGAATACCGGAGCCGATTCCAACTTTGAATTGCCGTTATCGTCCTGTAAGTCCCTCAGGAAACCTCTTCTGCTCACTGTAAGCTTCAATTCTATGGTCTTAGATTTCTCATCTGAGATGTTTTGTGTCTATTAGCTAGCCGGAGTGCAGCCGAAATTCCGAACCACTTGTAGGAATGCGAAAAGGTAAGCCTCGGCTTTGTTTTAAACCGATTACTTCATGTTCTCGTCGAGTTTTCCTAGCTCTTGAACCACCCCTAAGTTTCTATCAAGGGGATTTTTTTGAAGCAAGATGGTGTTTAATCATATTTAAGGTGATATATGATGTTTGTTGAAGAATTAGACTTATTGGTAGTCAAAAACACAAAGTTGGATTTTTGTTGTTTTGGAAGGGATATTTTGGTTAGGACCAAAACTAGGTGAGGAAGTGTGATTTTTTGTATTTTTGAGGGTTCTATTGGATTCTACTTGAAAAAGAGGTGTGGGAATAGTCCTACTTATAATCCTGATTGATTTAGAAAGATAAATCAAAAGATTGAAACTTTATTGTAGTTACTGACAGAATTTCGTTTTTGGAGGCAGTCTAGTTGCGGTGCATTTTTGAATGGCTAACTTTATCCATTGACCTTGATATTTTTCAGATTTAGAGTACACATAAAGACCTTTAAATTAACATGTAAAGGATAAAAATGGATAAGTACACAAAAAGTTATGGTAGATTGAAGTTGAGTAAAAAATTCTGATCAGAATTTCTGGCAGCAGGGGAAAACGAAAAAATTTGGAATTTTGTGTGGATAGAAGTCTGTGGGAAGTATTTTTAACTTAAAATAGATTTAATAAGGGTCACATAGAATTTTGAATCACTTCAATTGAAGTTTTCTAGAGTTAGTTATAATTTTTCAAGGTTTAGTGAAAAATCTGCCAGCTTTTGGTGATTGTGTGAAAATTCAAAGCAAAAAGGTGTTTTTTGCCAAGTAAAGGGTGTTTTGTAATAGAATTGAACCATAAAGGGCTAAGTTTAGCATTTGGGGTCAGCTTGGGCCTATTAGCTTCACATTGGGCCTAACATAGTGACTTTAATGATAACCAACATAAGAGAATGATTTATGAAAGAATTGGACTAAGTAATAACTCATTGCCTGTAAATTATAATTTATAGGATTTGATATTTTCCCGAAACGCCTGAAGCACGTCAATCGAGGCCAGGATTTGGAAAAGTTGTCATGTAGTATCTTTATCTTTCATACATTATGCCAATATTTTTATATGTTTGTGTATAACATATTTTGTGATATAATTAAGGAACATGGATTTCTGTGATATAATTAATGAACATGGTTTTGCCAAGGAGAGCAATTATTGTGTGGAGGCACATGTGCTTGGTTGTTGAGCAAGAACCTAACTAAGGTTTTACAGGTAGTAGGGGATTAAGCCCTAACTCATGTATATATGCTATGATTTTATTGTTAATTAATTGCATAATATGGAGCATGACATATTTGATTCTTGCATTTTGTATGATTGATTGTATGTTACTATTGAGATTCGTTTGAATCTCACCCTTTTTCAAAATTAACATATTCCAGTAGAAGCTAACGGCTACAAGAGTAAAACGGTAAATATTGTCAATTGAGGTGTATGGGTGAAGAGAATGGAGCTATTGGTTAGAATTAGTTTAATTTGATGTTTTTGGGCAAAGTTCGTATATATTCTTTCAAACCCTGCGGGGAGACTCATGTATGTAAACAAGTACTTAATGTCGGTATGTTTGCACTATTTTTGTATGCTTGTGGAACTGTACCTTTAACACTCTGCATATCAAAATGTTAAAGGGTTTGACATTTTAACCAAGGTACTTAAAATCAGACCGGACACTGAATCAGCCAAGGCAATGAGTCAAGGGTCAGTGGTTCAAACCGGGGTCAACCCAACGGTCAGACCGGGGTCAATTAAATATATATATGTAGATATAATTTAAATGTTCATGCATACTATTCAAAAAAAGATGTAAGAGTTTTTTTTCCCAACCAATAGTCTAATATAACCTTTTGAACCTAATACTGACAAAAAAATCATTAAGGGCTTGTTTGAGGATGTGTTTGAGAAGCACGTTCACGCAAGTCGAGACAAAACTCCTCTCATATACTTACGTTGTACACTGTAAATCACGTTGTAAAAACAACTTCTACTGTTAACCCAAACAGGCTCTTTAAGTACATAAGGATTTTTCTCCAACCAATGCTAAAAGTATTCCATAATCCTTTTAAAGCTCATTGCAAATCAAAAAATTTTAGGGAAATAATATTTTTAAGAAAAGCAAAACGACGTCGTTTGGAGCATAAAAAAGTAAAAAAAAAAAAGACAAATTAGGGCACCGTGACTAGGCCGGGTCACCCTGGGTTGACCAGGTTAGTTCTCCCCAGTTTTCCTACCCTCAACCACTGCAAAAAGAAAAATTGAATTTTTAATGGAATTTGACACGAAATTCAGCTTTTTCGACAAAAACAGATTTTCGACGGAATCCGTTCCGTCACAAAAAGGTGCATTTCAAATGAATTTGCGACGGAAATTATTTCGTCACAAAAAGTTTTTTTTAAATTACAAATTCCATGTGTCAGCCCCATAGTGTGCCACTTGTCCCTCTCCTCCACTCGCTGCCACATGTTATCTCCACTTGCTGCCATGTGTCAGTGTCTCATAATTCTTGAAAATGCTTCTTTTCCCATTCTAACCCATGACCTAATGTGCCGATGCCTTTGTACGCGAGCGTTTGCCAGTTGCGCCGAAATGAACATGTGTTAAATTATTACATATTGTTATATATATAATATTATCATATACATGCGCGCACGCCCACACACAATTAATTAATTAGATATATAGATATATATATATATATATATAATAATTAATTATTAATTATATATAATATTGTTAAAAGTAATGATAAATTAAATAAAAATGTAAAAACGTATTTATATATTTAATTAACCAATTTTTTAATTCAAATTACTTAATAAATAATAATTTAATATTATAAATATTATTTTAAATATAAAATGATAAATAAAATATTAATAAAATATAATTTATTTTTAAATAAAATAAAATAATAAATAATATAATAATATCATATATATTCTTTTAGTATAAAATTTTACATATAATATTAAGAAATAATAATATAATTGTAATAATTAAGATTAAATAGAATTATTTAATAATTAATATTTAATATTATAAATATTATTTTAAAAATAAAATTAATAAATTTTAATTTTTGCCACAAAATTTCCGATAGAATTCCGTAGGTAATTTTGCCAAGGAATTTTTCTGTCGCAAATTCCGTGGCTAAATTAGCAACTCAAAAATTTCGTCAGAAATTTCATTTGGATTTTTGACAGAATTTGCCATAGAAAAAATAATGTGGCAAATTCCATCGAAAATCAAGTATTTTTTTATAGTGAACCAAACTGGTTAGGAGTGCAGTTCACCGGTTTTCGATTTGAACTGGCCGGTTTGGTCCTATTAGGTTTTCAATACGATGGTTTTACTAAGTTTGATCGATTGGAAAAGGCTTAAATGAGTAACTCTATCTTATTATGCTTCATTTATTCATCATAAGCCAAAATCTGTCATATCTTATTTGAGTATTAGAGCTACAATGTACTTTATATTGCTCTTAGAGAGAGTATTCTTGAGTAGTGAAAAAATCTTTCTTTATAATATTTCCTCCGATGTTAAATGCAAGGGCTTGTAGAAGGATTTGTTTTGGTCTTAACTATAAAACAAACATCAACACATTTCATCTTTCAAATTTATTATTGCTTTCCCAAACTCTCTCTATTAATTACACATATTAAGCGAGTTTCCATTTAGAGGTAGTTTCAAGTGTAAATAACTAAAGTGGTCTTTTACGAAAATCAACACATATTTTTTATAAATAACTCACTTAACTTACTTCCTTAACATCTATAAATTAGTTATGTAACTCGTATATTTAATATCGGGTATATCTTATAGGTATATATGTTATCCACGCAACTTGAAGTTATGTGGATCCATTAATGTTCAGGCATTACTTGTAGTAGATTGCAAAGTAGATTCAATCCCCTCTTGTATTGTATTCCCACTACTAGCTAATTTGAATCAAAAGGGGGACGAAAAGTCAATTAATTAATTAAATATCTTGTGATCGCCAAAATTTCCCTATCAGAAAGGGAAATGAAAAGAAACTGTGAGGATGGCGAGTCCATAATTATTTTATATTACAATCACACACGCAGAAATATTTAAAAGATTTGTGTTCTCTATGATATGTTTAATTATATCTACATATGAGTGTTCAACTGTATCACTGTTGAAAGATCCACTTTGCCTACCCAATAATATCATGAAGCTGGGAAGTTAATACAGGCCATCATTAATTATTGAATATAAAATAATATTTTCTAAACAGTAAATTAATTATGAACTTATATAATAAAATAAACGTAATCTTACGTAATTGATGTGATTAGTAATTGTGAAATTTGATTTATGACAAACAGGGTACATATGCCTCCCATCTATTTTGAAAATAAACACTTAAGTTCAAATCATTAACTCTATTATGAATATTTTAAAAAGATGCTAAAAATAAAATATTTAATTAAAATATATATAAAAGTAAAATTTATTTTTTAATTTACCCTCAATACTAAATTCATAATTTACTTGACAGTTTGTGGACTTTTAGAGAGTGTACTAAATTCCTATCCTGATTTAGAGTAATTAGTGGGAATTAATTGTGTAAATAAAATTCCTAATAATAAATTTTAATTTACTCTGAATGCTAAATTCCTAATTTATTTGAAAATAAAGTATTTCGCATATCTATCTAGTAGCTTTTTATTTCTTAAAAAACAATGCGTGATAGGAACATCTAATAACTATATCCTGTGAAACACTGTGCGAACGCTCTGAACGCTCTGAAACTGTTTTTGACCATTGCCTCCGCAACGGCCACCTGATTCGACGGATCTGAGCTCCGGTGGTTTTCGTTCCACTCTTCAACGGTCATCGTTCAATGGTGGCGACAGATCTGTGATTTGGTGGTGCTTCACTCCCATCGTTTTCGACGGTGGTCACTGATCTGAGCTCTGTTTTTGTGCTTAATTCCCATCTTCGTCTGTCTCATTTCGATGGTGGGTTCTGGGTTCCTCTGGTTTTGATGGTGTTTTGCGTCATTTAATGATCAGGGTGGTATTTCGTTTTGAAGAGTTTTCCTTCGCGCGGTGGCTGTTCCAATCTCGCGTGGTGCTCAGTTTTAATTTTCTGTGCTCCGTTTTTTCACTGCTGTGTCGACGATATTTGGAAGGTGCATTTTGGCTTTCTGATTTAAAAGGTTTTTTCTGAACTGGTGAATTTGCTTGCTGGTCTTTCTTGCTGAGAGTCACGGTGGAAAAGATGACGGAGAGAGAACGGGATAGAAGCCGTGAGAGAGTTCCTCCGGCGCCAACATCGGAGGAGCAG
This sequence comes from Inga oerstediana, assembly GCA_963210345.1. Lineage (NCBI taxonomy): Eukaryota > Viridiplantae > Streptophyta > Magnoliopsida > Fabales > Fabaceae > Inga > Inga oerstediana. The sequence continues at coordinate 48,246,658 of OY723399.1, forward strand.
GATGCTATAATACGGAGTCGTAAAAAAGTTAGAGACCAGGGGGAGGAGTTCTCTGGACAGCAATCTCTGGTTCCAAGGATGGAAGATTGGATGACTAATGAAGAGGATGGGAAAGAGTCTCCTACACAACAGAAGAAATCGTATAAGGAAGCATGTGTAGATATACCGATGCCGGAAGATTTGTCTGATGAGGAGGACGAATGGTGGCGTGGTGATGGATGGAAATCTAGAATTGAAGTTGAGTCTACTTCGAGGGGTTTAAATATCGTTGTCTCGCCGGAGTTTCGTCAAAAGTTAGCAAAGAAATGGAGTACTTCTCTGATTGTAAGGCTCCTAGGACGCATGGTTCGTGAGGAACAACTTGGTAGAAAGTTGCAACAACTATGGGGTCGGAGAGGCGAGGTAACTACGATAGAAATCGGCTCTGGATATTTCTTGGTTCGGCTAACTAACGAAGAGGATTATACGTTTGCTTTGACCGGTGGACCATGGTTATTTATGGAACATTACGTAGCTGTGCAGCCATGGAAACCGGAGTTTGATCCTGATGCTGGAGAAGTGCCAATGATCGCTGCATGGGTACGTATTCCTAAATTTCCTATTGATTTTTATGATAAGGGTATCTTATATGTGGTCGGCAGTCAGGTCGGAAGGGTTCTTAAGGTGGATAATAATACTTTGAAACAAACTAAGGGTCGTTTTGCTCGAATATGTGTTGAGGTTAACCTTAGTTCTCCTTTGCTTCCTTCACTAATGATTAATGGTAAGGAAAAACAAATAGTCTATGAGGGTCTACATTTGATATGCTTCTCATGTGGGAGGTATGGGCATGGGTCAGAACACTGTCCTCACAAGAAAGAGTCTGGGGTTTCAGGAGTTCAATTGCCAGATAATGAGTGTGAAGGACAAACGGTGGATCCAACGCAAAATAATCATAACTCAGTAAAAACAATATATGGTGATTGGATGGTTGCTCCCAGGAGGCGTCGGATGCAACGTTGTGCTGGAGAAGAGTTAAATAATAGTCGGGAAGGGGGGCGGCAGTTTCGTAGTCAATATAATGTTGAAGGATCAAGATTTGCGGTATTATCAGATGAGAATAGAGAAAAAAAGAGGAATGAAATTCCTTTGATGGTACTTAATAATTCGACTATTGATAATACAAGGCAGGAATCTTCAATGACCAATACAATTAAATCACGTGGGAATTTGTTTAGTAAGAAGAAGCACGTTGAGATTAAATCTGGGAATACAGCAAATGTTATAAACTGGAAGCTTGATTTGGTGAGCCCAATGGAACATTATCAACAAGTTAAGAATAAAATGGTAGACCAGGGTAATTCGAGTTCGAACAAAAAAGGTGGTCAAGTGCAGAATGGGGGGGATTTGTCGAATGAGACCTATGAAGGAGAAACCGGTGTGGCAGGATACTCGAAACTGCAACAAATAAAGGGGAGTTTGTATACATTTTCAAAATCTACAGGTGAGAAAATACAATTCCCAAAATCTACTCAAAATAGTGCTTCTGACCCTATTGATCCAGGTGCTTGTTGGGTGATTAAATATTCAACACGTATAAGTCCTCTGGGAAAGGAGGGTGATATCGTCATGAAGGAGTCCGGTGAAGATTATTATGGGACTATGTCCCAGTAGTCTTCTCCTTTGTTTGGGTATATTTAATCCTTATTATCTGTCTTAATGATAGTTATGACATGGAATACTAGAGGTGCCGGTGGTGCCTCATCTCGACGTTTAATCTGTGACATTGTAAAGAATTATGGAGTTAATTTCTTTGCACTTTTGGAGCCTAGACAGGTTGGAACAAAGGCTACTTTATTGTCCCGGAAGCTTGGATGGTCTAATATGCACGTCGTTGAAGCACGAGGATTTAGTGGTGGTATTTGGCTTTTTTGGGATTCTGGCTGTAATTTTTCAGTAATCTCTGCTGGTGAACAATTTATACATGGGATGTTTAATGTAGGAAATGATAATGAATGGTCCCTCACTGTGGTTTATGGACATCCTAATATAAACTCGAGACGCATGTTGTGGTCTTCATTAGGTGATATTTGTCAGTTTGTTCGTGGGGGTTGGTTGGTAGTTGGTGATTTTAATGCTGTATCTTGTCCTGAGGATAGATGGAGTATGAAAGTTTGGGAAAGCAATGGAGTAGACAGATTTTTTAGGGAGTGGATCACTGATACTGATTTTATAGATATCGGTTTCAGCGGCCCTAAGTTTACTTGGGGGAATTCATCTAGTCAAAGTAGGATTGATAGAGCTTTGGTGGATGCTAATTGGCATGCACAATTTTCTAGTGCATCGGTTATTCATTTACCCAAATATAAATCTGATCATTGTCCTATTTTGGTAAATACAGATAAATTGGCGCATGTTGAGAACAAACAGAGGCCTTTTCATTTCTTCGCTCCTTGGATTATGCATGATAACTTCTCAAGTTTTGTTAAGGATCAATGGAATATGAAAGACGATTGGTGTGGATCTTTAGAGATTTTTACCGAGCAGCTAAAAAATTGGAACAAAAGGGTGTTTGGAAATTTGAACTATATGAAAAATAAGCTTTATAGACGTCTTGATGGGATTAACAACAAAATTGCTATAGCTGGACCATCAATGGCTTTGGAGAATTTGCAACATGAATTGTGGAAGGAGCTTGACAAAATCTTGACACAGGAGGAAGTGATGTGGCTCCAATACTCTCGTACTACTTGGTATGTTCAGGGTGACTGTAATACCAGGTATTTTCACTCAAAGGCAAATGCTCGAAGAAGAAGGAATAGGATATTAGCTATTAAATGTGATTCGGGGGAATGGTTGTATGATGAGAGGGAAATACGAGATATTGGTAGTAAATATTTCGAAGAACTATATACGGACACTAGCATGTACCAGGGGACATTGGTATTTCGGTGTACCTACCCTGAGATTGATACAACGAACATATGTACTTTGGGAAGACATGTTGATGACATGGAGATTAAACGAGCTTTATTCGATATGGGATCACTCAAAGCTCCGGGACCTGACGGATTCAATCCCCTTTTTTATCAGAGCCAATGGGATACGGTTGGTATTTCGGTGATATCTTTGGTTAAACGGGTATTCTCTGATCCTCAATGGGTGCAGCATATTAATGGTACTTTAATTGTGCTTATTCAAAAAAATGATTATCCTCAATTTTTCTGAGATTTTCGCCCAATAAGCCTCTGTAATGTTGTGTACAAGATTGTTACAAAGATTATTTCTATCAGGCTTAAATCTATTATGCCATTGGTTATGGCCCCGAACCAGTGTAGTTTTGTGAAGGGGCGCCAAAGTACTGATAATGTTATTCTAGTGCAGGAAATAATCAACTCTATGCAGAACATGAAGAAGAAGCAGGGATTCATGACAATAAAGATTGACTTGGAGAAAGCGTATGATCGTGTCAAATGGAGTTTTCTCTTTGAATGCTTGAACGAGCTTAAAATTCCTAAGTATCTTTGTGATGTGATCAAGGCTTGTGTGTCTACACCGCAAATGGAACTACTTTGGAATGGGTGTACTGCAAATGCTTTCCAACCTTCTAGAGGAGTTCGGCAAGGCGATCCTATTTCTCCGTATCTCTTTGTCATTATGTTGGAGAGGTTGGGACACTTAATACAGACTGCTGTACAAGACGGAGATTGGAAACCATTTAGGTTGTCAAGACAAGGTACGGCTATCTCTCATGTGTTTTTCGCTGATGATCTTATTTTGTTTATAGAAGCAGATATGGATCAAGCTGGAGTGGTAAAAGCTTTACTGGATGATTTTTGCGACATATCCGGCCAGAAAATAAACGCTGAAAAATCAAGGATTTACTTTTCAAAGAATGTGGGACGCACAAGAAGCCAAGAGATTAGTGAGTTCTTAAATTTTTCCCAGTCGTCCAATCTGGGAAAATATTTAGGAATGCCTATCTTACATGAGCGTTGTACCAAGTCTTCATACAGATTTATTCTTGACAAGATCGAAGCTCGACTAGCAAGCTGGAAGCCAGATATGTTATCTATGGCGGCAAGACATACCCTTGTTATGTCTGTGTTGTCAACCATGCCGTCTTATGCCATGCAGTTTGTGCCTCTTCCTCTAGGTACCTGTGATGAGATTGACAAGAAGTGCAGGAATTTTCTTTGGGGAAGTACATCCACAAATTGTACACCTCATATGGTAGCTTGGGGTCGGGTGTGTTCCTTGAAAAAGGATGGTGATTTGGGATTAAGACATGCAAGAATTCAAAACCAGGCTTACATGACTAAATTAGGATGGAACTTGGTTCACAAACGTGATGCATTGTGGGTTCGTTTCCTTCGAGAAAAGTATAAGACAGGTAGTGATGTGGTGCCAATTGTGGAAAAAAGATGAAATGAATCGAGCACATGGAAGGGGATTAGACAAAATTGGGAAAGTGTAAGTGAGAGTATTTTATGGAGGATTACAGATGGAACTTTGGTGTCCTTTTGGCATGATATATGGGTTCCCCACTTGGAGAGATTGGATAGCTTGGTAACTCACCCATTATCAAATGATATCCGTAAATGGAAGGTAGCAGATTGTATTACTCCATCAGGTCAATGGGATCTGAATAAGTTTGGACATTTATTACCTAATCAGGTTGTGTTAGAGATCTAAAAAGTGCATATTAATCGCAATGCTGGTACTGATATTCCAGGTTGGCGTTGGGCAACTGATGGTAAATTTGTTCTAAAAGAGGCATACAACAGATTAGCGGGTCATGGAGATAATCAAAATTGGTTTCGATGGGGGCTCATATAGAAACTAAAGGTTCCTCAACGGTACAAACTGTTCATGTGGTTATGCGCACACGGTCGTTTAATGACAAATTTGGTGAGAACTCAATGAAAAATCCACACGAATGTGATGTGCCCCTGTTGTCAAGACGAGATAGAATCAATTCTGCATACTCTTAGAGATTGTGCTGTGGTCAAAGACCTCTGGAGTGGGATGCTGCCTAGTCAATGGTATTGAAAATTTTTTGACTCAGCCGATAGAAACGTTTGGTTATCATGGTGCTTAAGTCGTCGTGATAAAGTGTATGGTTATGAATTTTGATACTGGTTTACTGTTTTATGTAGACACATTTGGTTGGAGAGGAATGACCGTATTTTCAACAATAAACAATGGAGTAAATAGCAGTTACTTTCACGTACTAGTTTTGTGTTGTCTTGGGGTGTATCCAGTCCCATGCAACCGAAGTCTTATATCACACCAATTACGGTTTGGCAACCCCTACCCGCTGGGGTGGTTAAGGTTAACACAGATAGATCCAGGAATGAAGCGTCGGGAAGCTGTACATGTGGTGGAGTCATACGGGATGACCAAGGTCGATTTGTTCAGGGATTTATGTTTCGAATTGGAAGCGGGTCTGTCATCACTGCGGAGGCTTGGGGAATCCTGTGGGGTATAAAGTTGGCTTGGGAAGGAGGATTTAGGAAAGTTCTTATTGAAAGTGATTGCAGCAAAGTATTGGAGCTTATTCAAGGAGCGGTCTCTGATGAGCATCCTGATGTTACAGTAATTTTGGAGATCCAATCGATGCTGAAACGTGAGTGGGAAGTGGAGATGCTACACTGTGGTTGAGAGGCGAATAGAGTGGATGATTGCTTCGCAAGGATGGTATGGGATATGGCGGTTGATTTTCTTGTTCTTCACAGAGAACCTGCTGAAGCGAAACAATTGCTTATAGATGATGTTGTGAACCAGAATGTTTATATTGACTTAGGGGATAGAGCCCTTGGGCTGTTGTGTTTTTTTTTTGTTTTTTTTGTTTTAATTCCTTCACTATCAAAAAAAAAAAAACTATATCCTGTAAGCGTGTGTAACTGTGTATGAAAAAGGTATTTATCCGCTACCGTGGTTTCTCTCTTTTGAAAACTTCCTCTTTGATCAGGATTATTGGTTCATATAAATCTTAAATTAAGATTAATAAATATGATAAAAAATTAAATTATAAATTTTATAATATCAAGATCAATAAAGTTTTTACCATATTAGAAAGTTTGAAAATATGTTAGAATTAATTTTTTGTTGTATAAAAAAAATTTTGGCCCGTATATTTGTGCGTGGTTAAATAATTCTAATGTTAAAGAGAGATATTTCGGTCAAAAAGGACGTTTGCATAATATGCATTTTAATTTTAAGAGAGGTTTATATAAGTTTTCAAAATAGAAGAGATGTCTATGTAATTAGAGTAAAACAGAGAGATGGTTAAATTATTTTACTCTAAATGTTCACTATCAAGACAAAAAAGTGATCTTTTATTTATTTATTTTAATAAAAAAGTAAAGATAAAAACGACTCCTTCAAAAATTAAATAGGGATTAAATTAAACAACAAAAAACAAAACTCTGGTATCCCATAAATCATTGGATTCACATCACAATAATCTAGGACTGACCAACTTGTTATTAGTTGATATCGTAAGTGGCCTCATCCACGTAAGAATGCACAAGTAATCTCAAGAAGCATATTTGTTAGGAAATGCAAAAACTAGTAGAGTGATTGTAAATCTACCGTCAAATTAAATATATTTATTAAGAGCATAATTGTTATATTTACTTGTGTGTGTGTGTGTATAGGTATGAATGTATAGATCGCATTCTATTTATATATATGTTAAATATAGAGTGGGTAACATAAAAAATACTATGCACATATAAAGAGTGTCATAAAATTTAAATTACATGTACATTAACTTTTATATCTTATATAACGTACTCCTTTAATTAAGTTTGCTTTTCGTTAAGCTAAACTTAAATGTCCTCATCTGCATGAAAGCTATTTCATTTCTATCCTTATTGTGAAATCAAGAAAAAGATAGGGAAAGAGAACCTGTTTCCTTGCAAGTGGAGATTTTTCAAAGGCTTAATGACGATCAAGATTTGTGGACGGGTTTACCAGTTTTAATGTTGTATTTTTTACTTATTCTTGAGTATAAAAGGCTGAAATGTCATATCATTTTAAGTTAAAAAGAAAAAAATGGCAATCTATCATTTTTATACTTAGTAACTCTGGTTTATTGGATTATGTTTGCTTTATTTCCACGTAGCTATAGATTTATGTATTTTTATTTAAATAATATTCTTTTTAGGGTTATATATGAATATTTTTGTATATTTAAATTAAATTATACTCCCTCTAATCCTATTTATATACACTTATTTACCGACCTCATGTAAATTAAGGAAGTGAGTTAAAATTAGTTGTTTCTTGTAATACATCAAAATTAAATATTAAAGAAAATATGTTTTGTCTCTCTGTATAGTATATATAACTGTATATATATATATATCGTCTTTGGTGTGGTGGCTTTTAATTTTGCTGTTGTCGTTCAACAACTTTCAACAATGGTTGTGCAGGGCAAGAAGTAATGGGAAGCTTTGTTTGTTGCTTTGTTTTAATTTAATTTCTCTTTTGTATAAAGCATAGACATCTCACATGTAACGGATAAGTTTAAAATGGGAAATACTTTGTAATATCTTGAATTTTGAGATTAGAGGCTTAGGAATACTACTACAAAAAACATAATAAATGGCGCTTATTTTTATAAATACTATGATGCTTCCCAAACACTATAGCTTCCAATGCCGGAAAAGTAAGCTACGACACTTCTTAAATTTCTGAAAGCATTGTAGCTTGTGTTATTATTTTTTTTAAATCCCTTCTACAACGCCATAGGAAGGGAGGGCCTTCTACGGTGCTTCTGGGGAGAAGTGCTATAGGAGGTAGCGCCGTAATAGGTAATATTTTTATTTTATTTTATATAATTGTTTCCTTGAACTCAACCAATTAAAATCCACAACAATCACTACTATAAAAAAGTTGAAAGGTGGCGCACATTTTGTGACCCTTCTTTAAAGAAATGCTACAGCTTTCTTTTTTTTCTATTTTATTTCTTTTAATTTTGGGCACCAGCTGTGGCGCCTAGTCCACCAGGCGCTACAGCTGGTCTAGGCCTTGTGTGGCACCTGCCTTTGCAGGCGCCACGATTTGCTAGGAAGTGGATAAAAAATTCACTTCCCGCCAATCAGATTTCCCCTGCGTTATCTCTCCTCTCTTTCTTTAACTTTACTTTACCTTTCAATTTCCCACACCCTCCTTCTCCATCGTCATCATGCGCCGACGCGGTGCCCCCCTTTTCTTTTCTCCATTTCGGCACAAAAAAGAAAAAAACACACACACACACACACACACGTCTTCTTCATCTAATTCTCTTGGTCCCTTTTTCCCTTTTTGTTCCTTGTCATCCTTCCCCAGTCCTGTCCCCATCAGTTACGTTGTTCCCTTTTCTTCCTACACTCTGTCTCTCTTCCTCTTTTAAACCCCACTTCAGTTGTCCCTACTTCACTCCACAGCTCACATTTTCTCATCCTCTTCACTCAAGCTTGTGTCACCAACGTGGTTCCCCACTCCCTACACTGTTGTGGTCAATTAATCGATTTATAAGTGTTTGTACTCTTTTAATTTGTATGTTTTTTCAGGTTCTTTTTATATGATAGCATGCTTTGTTTTATTTTTTTGGCAACTAGCTAGCTTGCGTTTTTTATTAATCCTAGCCTTTAATTACTTAGTTGTTGATGTACTGCATGTGTTCACATATCAATTAATAAGTTCTTGTACTGTGATATAGCTTGCTTGCGTTTTTTTTAGGTTTTGAGTTTTTTTTATTCCATAATTTGTTGTTACACTTGTTGATTAATTTTAGAGTATTTTAGAAGTATGTAGGAGCATCTATTTATGGATGTTTTTTTTTTGTTTCGTTCTGTCTTTTCTTAGGCGTTCTTTCAACCACACATATCTGATCCTCTAATTAATGCATGTCACATATAGTTGCAAAATTGTCTTCCCAGAGGTTCAAGGTCATAGTGAACTTTTTGTGTCTAATTTAGATAAAAATAGATAAAATAGGAAATTGAACTGAATAAGAAAATGAGTTACATATATATATATATATATATATATATGATAATTTCACTCATTTATAACACTATTGAGATTTGAAAAAAGAAGGTTAGAATTTTAATTTCGTTAGTATATATATTAATTCTGAGCTAGTCATAAAAGAAGCTCTTCTACGTTAAAGATAGTCATTAATGAACTATACTTATAGTAATGACTAAACTCCTCCGACATGCTAAAGCGTTGATTAACATAATTTATAGTAAAATAATAAAAATTAATTGATTTTTATATACTTTAAAAAAACACTATTAAAATTGAATGTTAAATGTGAAAAAAATATATGTTATATAAATATATATATATATATATATATATAATACATTTTAGACTGAAATGATATAAGTGAAAGGAAAATTATTTTAAATAAGTTTTAGCATTTTAATAATAATGATTTTAAGTGTAAATCCTCTAATTCTATTTTAAATAAATTTTATTATTGTTAGATATCTTAAATGAATGTGTATTTGAAGTTTGATTATTTTTGTGAAATTATATAAAACCCCTGAACTTTAATTGGGTCAGTTGTAAATAACCCCTTGACTTTTTACTACATTTTAAAAAATTAAAGTACTTTTTACTTGAAAAGAATTAACATTTGGAAAATACAAAATACAAGTAATTTTCTTAATAAAATATAATTATAATATATTAATATAAGGATGTCAAAATTATATCATTTTATAATTTAATTGGAAAATAAATATATGTGTATATGTGAGATTTCAAAACATATATATTCTTGCTTGTTGGTATATATAAAAAACATATCAGAACATATTAAAATATTTAGTTTGCTTTTCTATGATTCATAGTATCATGAAACAACACATAAAACAGATTAATTTTTGTGTCCCATATTGCCAAAGCTTGCTTTCCTATAATTTTATTTTGCTTTTCCTTGTAATTATGGGATATATGAACAAAAAATACGCTAAAAAAAAGAGTTCTTGTGGCACTTCTTTAAACAAGGGCTACAGGAAGAACCCAAAAAAAGAAATTAAAAAATAAGGGAGGACCTTCCTGTGGCGCTTCCTTAAGGAAGGCCACAAAAGGGTATTTAAAAAACAATTTAAAATGCTGTGGCATTTCCAAGCGCAACAGCTCTTTTTAGTGGCGTCCAAATATGTGGCACTTCTCTAGCGCTACAGTTAATGCAATTATAAACGCCACAACTTTGCTTTTTTTTAGTAGTGAATCTGCAATACGAATAGGAAAAAAGTAAACCAAATCAGAATGAAATAACACATAACTAATTCATAAAATCAGTAATAGATGTATGTGATTAAAATTAATGTAATTGTACAACTAATTTGAAGAGAATAAACAACACGAGAATAGGCAAAGAAACAATCTAATGTATGTATCTAAATATTAACTAATTGCCTGACCATATATTCACACTATTCCTCAATGATTTCATCCACTTGTTCGTCAGTCAATTGGGTACAATGTTCATCTTCATAATACTACATAAAAATCATACACAGAAAGAATTAAACTAAGCATTATTATATTCGTAAGCTTAAAAATTTAAAAAACTTATAATATATAGAAAGTTCAAAAAGACAGAGTTGACACTTGAAATAAATACTTGAAAAACAATTATGAGCATACATATAAGATCATGACAGATTTTAACTAAAAAAGAAAACCTGAACCAAATATTGATGAAAAAAACACTTACACGCTAGGGAGATTTTGAAGGAGGCTGAGACAAGAAAAAAACATATGGGAGAGGAATCTTTGTATTGCACCAGAGTTCTGGTAAATAGGGGAGTTAGAGGGAACTTGGGAAGATGAAGAGGAAAATGAAAACGGCGGGGGGTGAAAATTAAATAGCAAATTGTATAGAAGCTACGACGCTTTTTGTTAAAGCGTGCCATGGCTTCCTAATTTAAAAAAAAAGCGCAAACACCTAAAAAAATAACCTTAAATATATTCAAGGCATCACATTGAGCCTTGTATATTTTAAAGCACCATGTGGTGCCCATATTACCTTGAATATATATGGCCTTAGCCGGCACTTGATAATCAACCGCCGACTAAGGCATCTGTTCAAGATTGCCAATATTCAAGGATATAAATGGCCTTAGTTGGTGCTTGATTATCAAGCGCCGACTAAGGCAGCCTCCAACGGTGCTTCATAATCAAGCGCCAGCCAAGGCCAATTTTTTTTGGAACTAAAAAATGAAGTAGGTGATTTCATTGTTGACTTACTACAACACGAGATTCTAAACGATAATATCCTTTGACTTACTCTCACCCTTATCTGGCACTTTATTTTTAAGTGCCGGATAAGGGTTTTTTCAAATAAAAAATGCTAAAAAATTATTCCAGCTATGTAGCTTGGGCTTTCATTTTTTTTAAATAAATGTTTTGTATGACGCTTGTTTAGGAAAGTGCAACACAAGTCTAACACTAAGCTTTAACTCTTATATTAGGAAGTACCATAGCTTTTGAACTTTTTTAAAAAAATAAACTCTTATCTACAGTACTTCTTTAAAGAAGTGCCAAAAAAGGGCGCCGTTAAATCCCTCTTTTGTAGTAGTGGAATGAGCCTCAATCAAGTGGACTGCTAAGCTCAAGTTTAGTAAGGTCCTAGGAATGAGGATTTGCTGCAGCTAAAATTTCCTGTGTGGCAGCGACATTTTTATATGGTTTTGGATGATCAAATGATGGTCATGTTAGATCCTATATGTTTTGATGATAACAAAGATTGGATCAATGATATAAAAGGATTTGATGACAAATAAATAAATTTGAACAAAGTGGCAAAACATTACTTAAAGAAAGCACTAGAGTAATAAACAAATTTTGTGAAAATTTACTCAAGTAGCCACTCGAATAAGGGAAGCTGTTACTCGAGTAAGCACTCGAGTAATCATGAAGAATTTCATCCATAGAAGCACCGCCAAAATTTGGAAGTAGTTACTCGAGGGACCACTCGAGTAATCTGTAAAGTTATATAGACCATTACTCGAGTAGCCACTCGAGTAACATTATTTTCACAAGTATCACTCAAGTAATCAGGCCAAAAATTTTCAGTAGTTCTCGGCCAAGAAATGCAAGATATTACTTGAGTAACCACTCGAGTAACCATGTGAGAAAAAGGTATTACTCGAGGGAGTACTCTAGTAATCTGTAGAGTTATTTGAAGCATTACTCGAGGGGTCACTCGAGTAATCAGAAAGCAAACTCTTGGCCAGAAATTTGATGCAATTACTAGAGGGAGTAATTGAGTAATCTGCTGAGTTATTTGAAATTTACTCGAGGTCTCACTCGAGTAACATGTGAAGAAAATGGAAGGCCACTTGAGTAACCACTCAAGTAATCAAATTACCAGAGTCAGCACCCGAGTAACTTATGAAGGAAAGACATGGCCACTCGAGTAGCCACTCGAGTGATCAGGTATTTTCAAGATTTGTGATCTATCTCACTCTATGTCTTACTCGAGTAATATCTTATGAAATATGTTGAGTTATCTATTGTCATATTTTTGATAGGTTTACTCGAGGGACCACTGGAGTAACAAACTTAATCACTCGAGTAGCCACTCGAGTAAAGCAGTCCAGAAATTAAGTTTTTGATTGAATGTTTATTAAATTGTTTTCTATATGATTAACTCTTCATTGCATTAGTATCCTAAGTGTATTTACAGAGAAACAACGAAGAGATTATGCAAGAAGAGAAAAGTCAAATGAAAGTCCAAGATCTCACCTACCGCTAACTACCACAAACGAATAGTTTTCAAATTCAAAGAATAGTCAACCGTTGCTGCGTGACTCTAACGGACATGTTTGAATTGCTTCCAACGAACATTACAAATTATCTATATATATGGAGCATTCAAAGTGAAGAAAACAAGACACAAGAACTGAGAATACACTGATCAACACACTCTTAGTGCTTTGTTTTCTTATACTCATTTATTGTACTTCAGTGATTATATATTTACTCTGTGAAAGAGTTTTTCATTACAAACTCAATATTTGCTATTGAGACAACTTAAGGTTGTGGAACCTTGAGTTGGGAATTTGATTACAACGTGTAAGGGGGAGCGAGTGTCCAGGTGAAGGAACTTGCTGTGTATTGAGGTGCTAAGAACCCACTGAATCTTGGAGAATATAGTAAAACTGTTAGAGACGCTTTGAGGACAGGATGTATATCAAAGTGGTTGTGGCCAAACCAGTATAAATCCCTTTATACACTTCGGTGATATTTCTCTTTGCTCTCAACTGCTTTAAATATTCAGTTAATTTATTTATACGCAACGAAATTTCTGGTATCACCCAATTCACCCCCTCTAGGGTAAAACGCTTGCACTAACATTTGGTATCAGAGCGTAGGTCTTCTTGTTAAGGTTTAATAGCCTAAGAACGATCCAATGGCAAGCATGGGTGAAGGCATTCTTCCTGACAGAGCTTCTATCATAAAACTTCCGGGTATCAATGGCGAACACTTCTCATTCTAGAAAGCAAAGTTCAGTGTCTTTGTAATGGTTACTGAATATGGGTTATGGGATGTGATCGAGAGTGGAAACTACAAACCTGAAAAGATTGTAGATTCATAAAGAGTTCCTAAGACACCAGCAGAATATGATGAGAATAACAAGAAACTCATTACACTCAACAGCAAAGCAATTCTAATGATTTAAAGTGCCTTGAGTCAAAATGAGTACTTCAGAATCTGCACACTCCCAACAGCTAAAGAAATGTGGGAAGCCTTGGAAATAGCTCACGAAGGAATTTCGTGAATGAAAAAAAACTGGATCAATACTTTGGTTACTGAATTTGATTTACTTCGAATGAAATCAGGTGAGTCGATAGCTAAATTTGAACTTAGATATACTCACCTTGTTAATCAACTTGCAGCAGTTGGAAAAGTCTATGATCAACATGCCCAAGTACGAAAGATTTTAAATATTCTTTCTAAAGACTGGGAGGCAAAAGTCACTGCAATTGAGGAAGCAAAAGGTGAATCAATGCGATCGGTTGCTTCTCTATTCGGAAGATTTTCTGAATATGAAAGTAAGTTAAAGTTCAAACGAGAACTAGATGATATTGGTGATAAGACAAAAAGAGGTCTAGCACTGAAAGCAAAAGAAGAAGAACAAGATGAAGATGAAGAGCTTGATGATGACGAAATGAGCCTAATCATAAAATGATTCAGAAAGTTTTACAAGAAAGGCCAAGGATTCAAAAACTTCCAGAAAGGAGGAACAAGCAATAAAGAACACATCATTTGCTATGAATGTGGAAAGCCAGGACATTTCAAATCAGAATGTCAAGAACTGATTCTGAAGAATAAAGAGAAGAGGAAAGGCAAATTCTACAACAAGAAGAAAGCCTTTGTATCTGCCATATGGGGAGATAGCTCTTCTGATGAAGAAAGCGATGAAGAGGAAGTAGCCAATATCTGTCTAGTTGCTCAAGAGGAAACAGAAGAATAGGTAACTGATTCTGATCTTACCTATGATGAATTAGTTTCTGAATATAATGCTTTACATTCTAAATTCATCAAAGTAATTAAAGAACTAGTTGTTTTTAAAAAGAAAAACAAAGTTCTTGATGTAGAACTTAAAGAGTGCATTTCTAAATGGCTACATCATGGAAGAAGTATATGTAGAACACCCTCCAGGTTTTGAAGATGTAACCAAACCTGACCATGTTTTTAAACTTAAAAAGGCTTTATATAGTTTAAAACAAGCTCCTAGAGCATGGTACGAAAGGCTCAGTAAATTTCTTATTAATCAAGGTTTTGTACGAGGAAAAGTTGATACAACACTTTTCACAAAATGAAAACGTGATGATATATTAATTGCGCAAATATATGTTGATGATATAGTTTTTGGTGCTACTAACGAAACTATGCGCAAAGAATTTTCTGAGATAATGTAGGGGGAATTTGAGATGTTTATGATGGGAAAATTAAATTTCTTTCTCAGTTTGCAAATCAAACAAAGAAAGAATGGAATTTTCATATCTCAAACAAAATATTTGAAAGAGCTATTGAAGAAGTATGGATTAGATAAAGCAAATGGAATGGACACACCCATGAGCTCAACCACATTGCTTGATGCAGATGTCAAAGGGAAAGATTACAACATCACTGTAACCCCCTGCCTTAAATAGCGTAATTATAATTCGATATTACGTAATTAAATTGGTTTAGAGACCGTCGAATAGTTCAAAACTCATTTAGAACTCCCTGTGAAGTAGGGACTTTATAAAATTTTCAAAACTTCTTTCCTATTCCGGTCTCAAGTTCAATTATCGAATATAATCACCTGTGCAGTTAATTCACATTCATTCATATCAGAATATCTAATAGCAATCCCGGCAACCCCTGGGTTCCATTCATACACAAAAAGGGTTTACAACATCCATATAGGGGACTACACAACTACGTTCAACTATTCTTTACAACCAACATAATATACAGACACCCTGTCCAACAGGTTTAACCAACATAACCAAAATAAATGTCCCTACAGGATTCTAACCGCTCCGGGTCGTACGCTTCTCCTTAGAGCCACTCGCCCTGTCTGAAAGGTTAGTTAAAGGAAAGAATGAGATTCAAGAGAATCCCAGTAGTAACAAAACATTTATACCACACATAAGCACACAGCATGTAAGCAAATCATCATACAGCAGCAGCACCACAAATCACACTCCACCCTCATCCACTTTCTCCGCCGGGAAGGCACACCGCCTAACCCGAACCGTTGTTAGCTACTCAGGGACTATTGGCGTGGCAGTGCATACATATAGCCTTATAGCCCATACAGCTATTCGGCTTTCACAAATGGCCCGTCGGCCTCCACAAATAGCCTTTCGGCTCACATAATCACATATATCACACCTCATCCTCATCCCCTTTCTCCGCCGGGAAGGCACACCGCCCTAACCCGAACCGTTGTTAGCTACTCAGGGACTATTGGAATGACAGTGCTAACACAAATCCACAGATGTCGCAGCATACGAATTCATTACAAATCAACGATATAACACACATACAATGCATCATATATGGTACAAAAGAAAAGTCACTACCTCGTTCCTTTCTGACGTTCGCTGGCGTAGTTGGCTCACGAGGGCGGCAAATATCGAATCCTACAATTCCAAATGCACTATTTAGACACTTCCATAGTGTTACTTAGGGTTATATGAGTCTATAATGAAAATTTACAAAAATACCCCCGGGGACCCGGCCTGGGCCCGCCATACCCGGACCGGCTGTACTTTTCTTGAAATTTTGACATGGGCTATCCTGACATATTTTCGCCCAAGGAATCCATTTCCGGACTCGGAATTATCAAATTCAATGTTAAATTACGAAATTGCCCTTGGCAGCCCTACTTTTAGGGTTTTAGGGGTGTTTCCGTAATTATGCTTTCTCGGCCTTTTTTGAAAAAGTGCCCAACTGTAACCCCACCTAATTTTCGCCCCTGAACTCAATGGAACCATCAAATAATTGAAAATCCAACTCTAAGACCCATTTCTAGGGCTGGCCGAAATTTATGAGTTCTCCAGGGAAAATCGGGGTTTTACGATTTCGGCTCCGTAAACGCGTCCCTTTCTACTCTTAACCACTTTATTAACCATTACATTAGGTTACAACTAACATTAAGACCCAATTTGGGCAGCATAACCCCTAGGCCACATCATTTCCAAACTTTAAAACCAATGGCAATCCGGCGAAATTTCACCGATTAAATTGCCCACAGCAGCCAGAATAAGCAATATACGAAAGTTTGGAAGTTACCTCAAGCTCCCACAAGATTTTCCCAAATATTGCTGAAAACCCTAAGTGCTCAACAACAGATTTTGAGCTTCCAAACCTTAAAGAACAAAGAGGAGTAGCTTAGGATCGGAGTTACACGCGTTAGAAGCTAAATCGTCGGAGAAATCGGCTTACCTTGTGATTTTTCTTCTCCTTTCTCTCTCTAAAAACCTCAACGTTCTCACTCCTCATTCAGCTGCTGTGTGCGACAGAAATGAGCTGAGGAAGATGATAACATATGTAATTCCATGCTGACATCATCTTTTAATGAGATGATGTCATAATTCCCATTTTCGGATTTTCTGGCAGATTTTCTGCCCGAACTTTGAAAACTCATAACTAATTCTAGAAAAATTGAAATGAGGTGATTCCAAAGCCAAATGAAAGGTATTTAAGTCCTCTTTATAGGAAAAATATGGACCATTACTAAAAATCACCACACAATTCCAGAATTACATAAAACTCATCACTGCCCCAAAACAGAGTTCAGTTTCCATCCCAAACTTTGGACAGTTATATCTCCTAGTTCACAAAACAAAATGGAACAAATTATATGTCCATTTTGAAGCTTGGGATGTGAACTATAAGACTGGAAAATTTCAGAATTTTTAGATACCATTTGGTCATTAAAAACGTTCACACAACCGGACTGCCCAGAATAGAATTTCACTGGACAGAATTTTAGATTTTGCATCTTTGCTTCCATTGGTTCCATTTTCATACCAAACATCATTCCCACATAAATTTTCACAAGGAAGCCATTGGAATCATTAAAATATCCAAATTCCCATCACACATTCTCCAAAAGTGTTTATTCAACAATAATTATATCCACTTTTAAAGTCATTAGCCCTTAATCACTTTTTGGGATATTACATTTCTCCCCCCGAAAATTAAATTTCGTCCTCGAAATTGCTACACAACTTGAGCCATAAACTCCGGATATCGTCTTCGCATATCTTCCTCCGCTTCCCAAGTTGCCTCTCTTTGCGTCATTCCCTTCCAGATCACCTTCACATATGGAATGCTCCTGTGTCTGAGCCGTCGCTCTTCTCGGTCAATGACTTGCTCTGGCTCCACTGCATATGTGAAATTGTCTTGAAGCTCAACATCCTCATACTCAATGATGTGAGACGGATCCGGTTGGTACTTCTTCAGTTGGGAAACGTGGAACACGTCATGAAGTCTGCTCAAGCTCGGAGGTAGAGCTACTCGGTAGGCAACAGGGCCAATCCTATCAAGGATTTCAAAAGGACCTATGTACCTAGGGCTTAGCTTCTTTCTCTTGATCGCTCGCCCAACGCCCGTAACTGGTGATACTCTCAGAAAAATATGATCTCCGACCTCAAACTCTAGAGGCTGTCTTCTCTTGTCAGCGTAGCTTTTCTGTCGACTCTGCGCTGCAAGCAACCTCTTACGAATAATCCGAATCTGTGCAGAGGTTTGATCAACCAAATCTGGCCCATAAAGCTTTCTTTCGGATAACTCATTCCAGCATATTGGTGATTGACACCGTCTTCCATACAATGCTTCATACGGAGCAATTTGGATGCTCGCATGATAGCTATTGTTGTAGGCGAACTCAGCAAGTGGAAGGAAATGATCCCAACTTCCTTTAAAGTCGAGAACACATGCCCGCAACATGTCTTCCAACGTCTGGATTGTTCTCTCAGATTGTCCATCCGTTTGAGGATGATAAGCCGTACTGAATCTCAGTTGAGTACCTAAAGCTTTATGCAATGCTTTCCAGAATCTTGAAGTAAATCGTGGATCTCGGTCGGAAATGATGTTCTTTGGTATACCATGGAGTTTCACAATCTCTCGCATATAAATCTCCGCTAGTTTATCAGGAGAATAACCAGTATTGATTGGTATGAAGTGCGCCGACTTCGTTAACCGATCCACAATTACCCAGATCGCGTCATAGTTTCTGATCCTGGGCAATCCCACAACCAAATCCATGGTTACGCTTTCCCATTTCCATTCCGGAATCTCAGGACTCTGAAGTAACCCAGGCGGTCTCTGGTGCTCGATCTTTACCTTCTGGCAAGTGAGACACCTTGCAACATATTTGGTTACATCACTCTTCAATCCCGGCCACCAATACACAGATTTCAGGTTATGATACATCTTGGTCATACCAGGATGAAGAGTGTACCGGCTTTTGTGTGCCTCATCTAGAATCTTCTGTCTCAACTCCACCTGAAGTGGAACACAGATTCTCTTCTGATAGCAAACTAATCCACGAGGCGATAGGTCATATCCTGGAACTTCTCCCCGCTCAATTCGAGTCAGATTGCGCTGTATCCAGTCATCTTGCCTCTGAGCTTTTTCAATCTCAGTTCTCAGATCACTTTCCTCTTGAGAAACAGTGTAATTGGCACAAATGATCTGGTTTGTCAAATTCAAATCACGAAAGTCTTCAATCAGTTTCTTCTCTTGTATCATCATAGCGGCAACGAGCACAGTCTTTCAACTCAGAGCATCAGCGACTACATTTGCCTTACCCGGATGATATTTTATTTCCAGGTCATAGTCCTTAAGCAATTCCATCCAGCGGCGCTGTCTCATATTCAGTTCTTTTTTATCATACAAGTATTTGAGACTCTTGTGGTCGCAGTACAGTTCCACAGTCACACCATACAGGTAATGACGCCAAATCTTCAAAGCAAACACAATGGCCGCAAGCTCCAGATCATGAGTGGGATAGTTCAATTCATGAGGTCTGAGCTGTCGAGAGGCGTAGGCCACCACACGTCCCTGCTGCATAAGGACACACCCTAATCCCTGCCCACTGGCATCAGAATACACAACATATGTCAAACTGGGATCGGGCAAAATCAACACAGGTGCCGTAGTCAACCTCTCCTTCAGCTCCATAAAACAGTTTTCACATTTCTCATCCCACACAAACGGCTGATCCTTTCTCGTGAGCTTGGTCATCGGCAATGCAATACGGGAGAAATTTTGGATAAATCTCCGATAATAACCAGCAAGACCCAGAAAACTGCGTATTTCCGCCACAGATTCTGGCCTCTTCCAGTCCAGTACTGCTTCCACTTTACTAGGATCCATAGAGACCCCTTCTTGCGAGATAACATGGCCTAAGAATTTCACTTCTGATAGCCAAAACTCGCACTTGCTCAATTTAGCATATAATTGTTTCTCACGCAATATATTCAATACAACTCCCAAATGATGCTCATGGTCTTCCATACTCTTGGAGTATATCAGAATGTCATCGATAAACACAACAACAAACTGATCCAGGTATTATCGAAAGATACGGTTCATGTAATCCATGAATACCGCAGGCGCATTGGTTAGCCCAAATGGCATCACCAAGAACTCATAATGACCGTACCGGGTCCGAAAAGCAGTCTTCGGAACATCCTCTGCTTTCACTCGCAGCTGATGATACCCTGACCTTAGATCAATCTTTGAAAACACACACGAACCAGAGAGTTGATCTAATAGGTCATCGATTCGGGGAAGAGGGTACTTGTTTTTTATAGTGACTTTATTCAATTCTCTGTAGTCGATACACAATCGAAGACTCCCATCTTTCTTCTTTACAAACAACACTGGAGCTCCCCAAGGTGACACACTGGGTCTAATGAACCCTTTCTCAAGTAAGTCTTCTATTTGTTTCTTTAACTCCGCCATTTCGTTTGGGGCCATGCGGTATGGGGCCTTAGATATAGAACCAGCTCCAGGAATAATGTCAATTGGAAATTGAACTTCCCTCTCAGGAGGCAATCCATTTAGATCATCCGAAAATACCTCAGGGAATTCATTTACCACGGGTATATCACTAAAAGTTTCACCAGTTTCCCTTTGCACTGAGAAAAACACTACATACCCCTGGCAACCCTTTTTAAGATACTTTTCAGCTTTAGCCGTAGAAAGAAAATTCATACCGGCATTCACAGCTTCAACCCTATGAGAAACAGGATATACTATCCTCTTGTTTCCACAATCAAGCAAAACATTATTTGCCGTTAACCAATCAAAACCCAAAATGACTTCCAATTGGTAAAGCGGCAAACATATCAAATCTACAACAGATTGGTGCCCTTCCACAGTTACGACACAATTCAAGTAAGCTTCTGTGGTTAAAGCCTTAACACCCATCGGGGTTGACACTACCAAATCAAATGGTAATTTATGTACATGCAATCCCAGGCGCTTCACGCAATCATAAGCAATGAAGGAGTGACTTGCACCTGAGTCGAACAATGCTTGCAACAGATGGCCATTAATAGAGATTTTACCTTGTATCAACTCAGGAGATTTACGAGCTTCCTCGTGGGTCATAGCGAACACTCGGCCCTGTGTCCTCGGTTTCTGCTCGACTCGTGGTCGTTGACAATCTCGGGAAAAATGTCCTGGCTGCTTACAGTTAAAACAGACCAATTCTCCCCGGCAATTTTGGCCATAATGCGTTTTGTTGCAGCGAGGGCATTTCCACTCAGTCACAGCCCTCTGAGGCTCACGGTCTCTGGGCTGATAGGGCTTCTTATCACCGCCCTTGTATGAAGAGGATCCTTGGCCTTTCCGCTTCTGGGAAGCATTACCCTTACTGGGTTCACTGCGATGGCCAGTAGCTCTGGTAGGATTCAACTCCCTCAGATTATTCTCCGTAATTCGACATTGCTCCACAGCCTTGTTGAACTTAGTGAATTGGTTTGTAACCAATCGCTTTCTCAATTCTCGCCTCAGACCGCGGATGAGCATATCAGAACTCCATTCTTCATCATCTTTAAACCGGAGGTAAGAGGAGTACTGAGCCAACCGGACAAAAAGGGACAAATAGTCGTCAAAGCTCTCTGTATCCCCTTGTTTGATGTTGAGAAATTCTGTCTCCTTCTCGAGCCGCACTGATTTGGGAAAGTATTTCTCGTTGAACTCTTGTTGAAACAGTTCCCAAGTCAATGGTGTTTCATTGCTCTTTAATGTCAGGGCGATATTCCGCCACCAACGATCCGCATCCCCCTCGAGTTTATACACTGCCAACCGTGGCTTCACCTCCTCTGGGCAACACAGAACCTCAAATATCTTCTCCAGTCTGTACAACCAATCTTCGGCTGCCTGAGGGTCAAACCTTCCTCTGAACGCCGGAGGCATATGCTTGCAGAATCGGGTGACCCAATACTGAAGGTCTTTTTCCTCCCTGGGTGGCATCCCATATGATTCCTGATTCAAGGTAGCACGAGGTGGGGATTCCAGAGGTCGTGCTGATCCTTCTGCAGTATCCTCATATCGAGTCTCTTCTTGAGTCTCCTCCGGAGTAGATTGAACCGGACCTTCCTGGTTCTTCGCCTTCTCAGCTCTGAGCTCTTCCCTCAGTTCAGTGATCATATCTCTCTGATCCCGAATTAGACCCATAAGCTCTTGCATTGCATCCGGTGGGTTTTCATTAACAACCTCCACCTCAGGGTCTACACGCGGAATATTGGGGCGTCCTCTAGTTTTCTTCATTCTACAAACAACTTGCCCCATTAATTCAGCAGAAATAGTATGCACAATAGTCATAAAACCCATATATGTCCACATCAATAAACATACATGTGCATACACAACAATCGTTCACAGATAATCTTCTATCCCTAAAACCAACTAAGGGAGCTATCCTAGCAACCTCTACCCTTGCCAGGAACTACAGCTCTGATACCAAAATGTAACCCCTGCCTTAAATAGCGTAATTATAATTCGATATTACGTAATTAAATTGGTTTAGAGACCGTCGAATAGTTCAAAACTCATTTAGAACTCCCTGTGAAGTAGGGACTTTATAAAATTTTCAAAACTTCTTTCCTATTCCGGTCTCAAGTTCAATTATCGAATATAATCACCTGTGCAGTTAATTCACATTCATTCATATCAGAATATCTAATAGCAATCCCGGCAACCCCCGGGTTCCATTCATACACAAAAAGGGTTTACACCCTCCATATAGGGGACTACACAACTACGTTCAACTATTCTTTACAACCAACATAATATACAGACACCCTGTCCAACAGGTTTAACCAACATAACCAAAATAAATGTCCCTACAGGATTCTAACCGCTCCGGGTCGTACGCTTCTCCTTAGAGCCACTCGCCCTGTCTGAAAGGTTAGTTAAAGGAAAGAATGAAATTCAAGAGAATCCCAGTAGTAACAAAACATTTATACCACACATAAGCACACAGCATGTAAGCAAATCATCATACAGCAGCAGCACCACAAATCACACTCCACCCTCATCCCCTTTCTCCGCCGGGAAGGCACACCGCCTAACCCGAACCGTTGTTAGCTACTCAGGGACTATTGGCGTGGCAGTGCATACATATAGCCTTATAGCCCATACAGCTATTCGGCTTTCACAAATGGCCCGTCGGCCTCCACAAATAGCCTTTCGGCTCACATAATCACATATATCACACCTCATCCTCATCCCCTTTCTCCGCCGGGAAGGCACACCGCCCTAACCCGAACCGTTGTTAGCTACTCAGGGACTATTGGAATGACAGTGCTAACACAAATCCACAGATGTCGCAGCATACGAATTCATTACAAATCAACGATATAACACACATACAATGCATCATATATGGTACAAAAGAAAAGTCACTACCTCGTTCCTTTCTGACGTTCGCTGGCGTAGTTGGCTCACGAGGGCGGCAAATATCGAATCCTACAATTCCAAATGCACTATTTAGACACTTCCATAGTGTTACTTAGGGTTATATGAGTCTATAATGAAAATTTACAAAAATACCCCCGGGGACCCGGCCTGGGCCCGCCATACCCGGACCGGCTGTACTTTTCTTGAAATTTTGACATGGGCTATCCTGACATATTTTCGCCCAAGGAATCCATTTCCGGACTCGGAATTATCAAATTCAATGTTAAATTACGAAATTGCCCTTGGCAGCCCTACTTTTAGGGTTTTAGGGGTGTTTCCGTAATTATGCTTTCTCGGCCTTTTTTGAAAAAGTGCCCAACTGTAACCCCACCTAATTTTCGCCCCTGAACTCAATGGAACCATCAAATAATTGAAAATCCAACTCTAAGACCCATTTCTAGGGCTGGCCGAAATTTATGAGTTCTCCAGGGAAAATCGGGGTTTTACGATTTCGGCTCCGTAAACGCGTCCCTTTCTACTCTTAACCACTTTATTAACCATTACATTAGGTTACAACTAACATTAAGACCCAATTTGGGCAGCATAACCCCTAGGCCACATCATTTCCAAACTTTAAAACCAATGGCAATCCGGCGAAATTTCACCGATTAAATTGCCCACAGCAGCCAGAATAAGCAATATACGAAAGTTTGGAAGTTACCTCAAGCTCCCACAAGATTTTCCCAAATATTGCTGAAAACCCTAAGTGCTCAACAACAGATTTTGAGCTTCCAAACCTTAAAGAACAAAGAGGAGTAGCTTAGGATCGGAGTTACACGCGTTAGAAGCTAAATCGTCGGAGAAATCGGCTTACCTTGTGATTTTTCTTCTCCTTTCTCTCTCTAAAAACCTCAACGTTCTCACTCCTCATTCAGCTGCTGTGTGCGACAGAAATGAGCTGAGGAAGATGATAACATATGTAATTCCATGCTGACATCATCTTTTAATGAGATGATGTCATAATTCCCATTTTCGGATTTTCTGGCAGATTTTCTGCCCGAACTTTGAAAACTCATAACTAATTCTAGAAAAATTGAAATGAGGTGATTCCAAAGCCAAATGAAAGGTATTTAAGTCCTCTTTATAGGAAAAATATGGACCATTACTAAAAATCACCACACAATTCCAGAATTACATAAAACTCATCACTGCCCCAAAACAGAGTTCAGTTTCCATCCCAAACTTTGGACAGTTATATCTCCTAGTTCACAAAACAAAATGGAACAAATTATATGTCCATTTTGAAGCTTGGGATGTGAACTATAAGACTGGAAAATTTCAGAATTTTTAGATACCATTTGGTCATTAAAAACGTTCACACAACCGGACTGCCCAGAATAGAATTTCACTGGACAGAATTTTAGATTTTGCATCTTTGCTTCCATTGGTTCCATTTTCATACCAAACATCATTCCCACATAAATTTTCACAAGGAAGCCATTGGAATCATTAAAATATCCAAATTCCCATCACACATTCTCCAAAAGTGTTTATTCAACAATAATTATATCCACTTTTAAAGTCATTAGCCCTTAATCACTTTTTGGGATATTACATTTCTCCCCCCGAAAATTAAATTTCGTCCTCGAAATTGCTACACAACTTGAGCCATAAACTCCGGATATCGTCTTCGCATATCTTCCTCCGCTTCCCAAGTTGCCTCTCTTTGCGTCATTCCCTTCCAGATCACCTTCACATATGGAATGCTCCTGTGTCTGAGCCGTCGCTCTTCTCGGTCAATGACTTGCTCTGGCTCCACTGCATATGTGAAATTGTCTTGAAGCTCAACATCCTCATACTCAATGATGTGAGACGGATCCGGTTGGTACTTCTTCAGTTGGGAAACGTGGAACACGTCATGAAGTCTGCTCAAGCTCGGAGGTAGAGCTACTCGGTAGGCAACAGGGCCAATCCTATCAAGGATTTCAAAAGGACCTATGTACCTAGGGCTTAGCTTCTTTCTCTTGATCGCTCGCCCAACGCCCGTAACTGGTGATACTCTCAGAAAAATATGATCTCCGACCTCAAACTCTAGAGGCTGTCTTCTCTTGTCAGCGGAACTTTTCTGTCGACTCTGCGCTGCAAGCAACCTCTTACGAATAATCCGAATCTGTGCAGAGGTTTGATCAACCAAATCTGGCCCATAAAGCTTTCTTTCGGATAACTCATTCCAGCATATTGGTGATTGACACCGTCTTCCATACAATGCTTCATACGGAGCAATTTGGATGCTCGCATGATAGCTATTGTTGTAGGCGAACTCAGCAAGTGGAAGGAAATGATCCCAACTTCCTTTAAAGTCGAGAACACATGCCCGCAACATGTCTTCCAACGTCTGGATTGTTCTCTCAGATTGTCCATCCGTTTGAGGATGATAAGCCGTACTGAATCTCAGTTGAGTACCTAAAGCTTTATGCAATGCTTTCCAGAATCTTGAAGTAAATCGTGGATCTCGGTCGGAAATGATGTTCTTTGGTATACCATGGAGTTTCACAATCTCTCGCATATAAATCTCCGCTAGTTTATCAGGAGAATAACCAGTATTGATTGGTATGAAGTGCGCCGACTTCGTTAACCGATCCACAATTACCCAGATCGCGTCATAGTTTCTGATCCTGGGCAATCCCACAACCAAATCCATGGTTACGCTTTCCCATTTCCATTCCGGAATCTCAGGACTCTGAAGTAACCCAGGCGGTCTCTGGTGCTCGATCTTTACCTTCTGGCAAGTGAGACACCTTGCAACATATTTGGTTACATCACTCTTCAATCCCGGCCACCAATACACAGATTTCAGGTTATGATACATCTTGGTCATACCAGGATGAAGAGTGTACCGGCTTTTGTGTGCCTCATCTAGAATCTTCTGTCTCAACTCCACCTGAAGTGGAACACAGATTCTCTTCTGATAGCAAACTAATCCACGAGGCGATAGGTCATATCCTGGAACTTCTCCCCGCTCAATTCGAGTCAGATTGCGCTGTATCCAGTCATCTTGCCTCTGAGCTTCTTCAATCTCAGTTCTCAGATCACTTTCCTCTTGAGAAACAGTGTAATTGGCACAAATGATCTGGTTTGTCAAATTCAAATCACGAAAGTCTTCAATCAGTTTCTTCTCTTGTATCATCAAAGCGGCAACGAGCACAGTCTTTCAACTCAGAGCATCAGCGACTACATTTGCCTTACCCGGATGATATTTTATTTCCAGGTCATAGTCCTTAAGCAATTCCATCCAGCGGCGCTGTCTCATATTCAGTTCTTTTTTATCATACAAGTATTTGAGACTCTTGTGGTCGCAGTACAGTTCCACAGTCACACCATACAGGTAATGACGCCAAATCTTCAAAGCAAACACAATGGCCGCAAGCTCCAGATCATGAGTGGGATAGTTCAATTCATGAGGTCTGAGCTGTCGAGAGGCGTAGGCCACCACACGTCCCTGCTGCATAAGGACACACCCTAATCCCTGCCCACTGGCATCAGAATACACAACATATGTCAAACTGGGATCGGGCAAAATCAACACAGGTGCCGTAGTCAACCTCTCCTTCAGCTCCATAAAACAGTTTTCACATTTCTCATCCCACACAAACGGCTGATCCTTTCTCGTGAGCTTGGTCATCGGCAATGCAATACGGGAGAAATTTTGGATAAATCTCCGATAATAACCAGCAAGACCCAGAAAACTGCGTATTTCCGCCACAGATTCTGGCCTCTTCCAGTCCAGTACTGCTTCCACTTTACTAGGATCCATAGAGACCCCTTCTTGCGAGATAACATGGCCTAAGAATTTCACTTCTGATAGCCAAAACTCGCACTTGCTCAATTTAGCATATAATTGTTTCTCACGCAATATATTCAATACAACTCCCAAATGATGCTCATGGTCTTCCATACTCTTGGAGTATATCAGAATGTCATCGATAAACACAACAACAAACTGATCCAGGTATTGTCGAAAGATACGGTTCATGTAATCCATGAATACCGCAGGCGCATTGGTTAGCCCAAATGGCATCACCAAGAACTCATAATGACCGTACCGGGTCCGAAAAGCAGTCTTCGGAACATCCTCTGCTTTCACTCGCAGCTGATGATACCCTGACCTTAGATCAATCTTTGAAAACACACACGAACCAGAGAGTTGATCTAATAGGTCATCGATTCGGGGAAGAGGGTACTTGTTTTTTATAGTGACTTTATTCAATTCTCTGT
Source organism: Inga oerstediana (assembly GCA_963210345.1). Lineage (NCBI taxonomy): Eukaryota > Viridiplantae > Streptophyta > Magnoliopsida > Fabales > Fabaceae > Inga > Inga oerstediana. The sequence goes on from OY723399.1 coordinate 48,274,351, forward strand.
AGTCGATACACAATCGAAGACTCCCATCTTTCTTCTTTACAAACAACACTGGAGCTCCCCAAGGTGACACACTGGGTCTAATGAACCCTTTCTCAAGTAAGTCTTCTATTTGTTTCTTTAACTCCGCCATTTCGTTTGGGGCCATGCGGTATGGGGCCTTAGATATAGAACCAGCTCCAGGAATAATGTCAATTGGAAATTGAACTTCCCTCTCAGGAGGCAATCCATTTAGATCATCCGAAAATACCTCAGGGAATTCATTTACCACGGGTATATCACTAAAAGTTTCACCAGTTTCCCTTTGCACTGAGAAAAACACTACATACCCCTGGCAACCCTTTTTAAGATACTTTTCAGCTTTAGCCGTAGAAAGAAAATTCATACCGGCATTCACAGCTTCAACCCTATGAGAAACAGGATATACTATCCTCTTGTTTCCACAATCAAGCAAAACATTATTTGCCGTTAACCAATCAAAACCCAAAATGACTTCCAATTGGTAAAGCGGCAAACATATCAAATCTACAACAGATTGGTGCCCTTCCACAGTTACGACACAATTCAAGTAAGCTTCTGTGGTTAAAGCCTTAACACCCATCGGGGTTGACACTACCAAATCAAATGGTAATTTATGTACATGCAATCCCAGGCGCTTCACGCAATCATAAGCAATGAAGGAGTGACTTGCACCTGAGTCGAACAATGCTTGCAACAGATGGCCATTAATAGAGATTTTACCTTGTATCAACTCAGGAGATTTACGAGCTTCCTCGTGGGTCATAGCGAACACTCGGCCCTGTGTCCTCGGTTTCTGCTCGACTCGTGGTCGTTGACAATCTCGGGAAAAATGTCCTGGCTGCTTACAGTTAAAACAGACCAATTCTCCCCGGCAATTTTGGCCATAATGCGTTTTGTTGCAGCGAGGGCATTTCCACTCAGTCACAGCCCTCTGAGGCTCACGGTCTCTGGGCTGATAGGGCTTCTTATCACCGCCCTTGTATGAAGAGGATCCTTGGCCTTTCCGCTTCTGGGAAGCATTACCCTTACTGGGTTCACTGCGATGGCCAGTAGCTCTGGTAGGATTCAACTCCCTCAGATTATTCTCCGTAATTCGACATTGCTCCACAGCCTTGTTGAACTTAGTGAATTGGTTTGTAACCAATCGCTTTCTCAATTCTCGCCTCAGACCGCGGATGAGCATATCAGAACTCCATTCTTCATCATCTTTAAACCGGAGGTAAGAGGAGTACTGAGCCAACCGGACAAAAAGGGACAAATAGTCGTCAAAGCTCTCTGTATCCCCTTGTTTGATGTTGAGAAATTCTGTCTCCTTCTCGAGCCGCACTGATTTGGGAAAGTATTTCTCGTTGAACTCTTGTTGAAACAGTTCCCAAGTCAATGGTGTTTCATTGCTCTTTAATGTCAGGGCGATATTCCGCCACCAACGATCCGCATCCCCCTCGAGTTTATACACTGCCAACCGTGGCTTCACCTCCTCTGGGCAACACAGAACCTCAAATATCTTCTCCAGTCTGTACAACCAATCTTCGGCTGCCTGAGGGTCAAACCTTCCTCTGAACGCCGGAGGCATATGCTTGCAGAATCGGGTGACCCAATACTGAAGGTCTTTTTCCTCCCTGGGTGGCATCCCATATGATTCCTGATTCAAGGTAGCACGAGGTGGGGATTCCAGAGGTCGTGCTGATCCTTCTGCAGTATCCTCATATCGAGTCTCTTCTTGAGTCTCCTCCGGAGTAGATTGAACTGGACCTTCCTGGTTCTTCGCCTTCTCAGCTCTGAGCTCTTCCCTCAGTTCAGTGATCATATCTCTCTGATCCCGAATTAGACCCATAAGCTCTTGCATTGCATCCGGTGGGTTTTCATTAACAACCTCCACCTCAGGGTCTACACGCGGAATATTGGGGCGTCCTCTAGTTTTCTTCATTCTACAAACAACTTGCCCCATTAATTCAGCAGAAATAGTATGCACAATAGTCATAAAACCCATATATGTCCACATCAATAAACATACATGTGCATACACAACAATCGTTCACAGATAATCTTCTATCCCTAAAACCAACTAAGGGAGCTATCCTAGCAACCTCTACCCTTGCCAGGAACTACAGCTCTGATACCAAAATGTAACCCCTGCCTTAAATAGCGTAATTATAATTCGATATTACGTAATTAAATTGGTTTAGAGACCGTCGAATAGTTCAAAACTCATTTAGAACTCCCTGTGAAGTAGGGACTTTATAAAATTTTCAAAACTTCTTTCCTATTCCGGTCTCAAGTTCAATTATCGAATATAATCACCTGTGCAGTTAATTCACATTCATTCATATCAGAATATCTAATAGCAATCCCGGCAACCCCCGGGTTCCATTCATACACAAAAAGGGTTTACACCCTCCATATAGGGGACTACACAACTACGTTCAACTATTCTTTACAACCAACATAATATACAGACACCCTGTCCAACAGGTTTAACCAACATAACCAAAATAAATGTCCCTACAGGATTCTAACCGCTCCGGGTCGTACGCTTCTCCTTAGAGCCACTCGCCCTGTCTGAAAGGTTAGTTAAAGGAAAGAATGAGATTCAAGAGAATCCCAGTAGTAACAAAACATTTATACCACACATAAGCACACAGCATGTAAGCAAATCATCATACAGCAGCAGCACCACAAATCACACTCCACCCTCATCCCCTTTCTCCGCCGGGAAGGCACACCGCCTAACCCGAACCGTTGTTAGCTACTCAGGGACTATTGGCGTGGCAGTGCATACATATAGCCTTATAGCCCATACAGCTATTCGGCTTTCACAAATGGCCCGTCAGCCTCCACAAATAGCCTTTCGGCTCACATAATCACATATATCACACCTCATCCTCATCCCCTTTCTCCGCCGGGAAGGCACACCGCCCTAACCCGAACCGTTGTTAGCTACTCAGGGACTATTGGAATGACAGTGCTAACACAAATCCACAGATGTCGCAGCATACGAATTCATTACAAATCAACGATATAACACACATACAATGCATCATATATGGTACAAAAGAAAAGTCACTACCTCGTTCCTTTCTGACGTTCGCTGGCGTAGTTGGCTCACGAGGGCGGCAAATATCGAATCCTACAATTCCAAATGCACTATTTAGACACTTCCATAGTGTTACTTAGGGTTATATGAGTCTATAATGAAAATTTACAAAAATACCCCCGGGGACCCGGCCTGGGCCCGCCATACCCGGACCGGCTGTACTTTTCTTGAAATTTTGACATGGGCTATCCTGACATATTTTCGCCCAAGGAATCCATTTCCGGACTCGGAATTATCAAATTCAATGTTAAATTACGAAATTGCCCTTGGCAGCCCTACTTTTAGGGTTTTAGGGGTGTTTCCGTAATTATGCTTTCTCGGCCTTTTTTGAAAAAGTGCCCAACTGTAACCCCACCTAATTTTCGCCCCTGAACTCAATGGAACCATCAAATAATTGAAAATCCAACTCTAAGACCCATTTCTAGGGCTGGCCGAAATTTATGAGTTCTCCAGGGAAAATCGGGGTTTTACGATTTCGGCTCCGTAAACGCGTCCCTTTCTACTCTTAACCACTTTATTAACCATTACATTAGGTTACAACTAACATTAAGACCCAATTTGGGCAGCATAACCCCTAGGCCACATCATTTCCAAACTTTAAAACCAATGGCAATCCGGCGAAATTTCACCGATTAAATTGCCCACAGCAGCCAGAATAAGCAATATACGAAAGTTTGGAAGTTACCTCAAGCTCCCACAAGATTTTCCCAAATATTGCTGAAAACCCTAAGTGCTCAACAACAGATTTTGAGCTTCCAAACCTTAAAGAACAAAGAGGAGTAGCTTAGGATCGGAGTTACACGCGTTAGAAGCTAAATCGTCGGAGAAATCGGCTTACCTTGTGATTTTTCTTCTCCTTTCTCTCTCTAAAAACCTCAACGTTCTCACTCCTCATTCAGCTGCTGTGTGCGACAGAAATGAGCTGAGGAAGATGATAACATATGTAATTCCATGCTGACATCATCTTTTAATGAGATGATGTCATAATTCCCATTTTCGGATTTTCTGGCAGATTTTCTGCCCGAACTTTGAAAAATCATAACTAATTCTAGAAAAATTGAAATGAGGTGATTCCAAAGCCAAATGAAAGGTATTTAAGTCCTCTTTATAGGAAAAATATGGACCATTACTAAAAATCACCACACAATTCCAGAATTACATAAAACTCATCACTGCCCCAAAACAGAGTTCAGTTTCCATCCCAAACTTTGGACAGTTATATCTCCTAGTTCACAAAACAAAATGGAACAAATTATATGTCCATTTTGAAGCTTGAGATGTGAAATATAAGACTGGAAAAGTTCAGAATTTTTAGATACCATTTGGTCATTAAAAATGTTCACACAACCGGACTGCCCAGAATAGAATTTCACTGGACAGAATTTTAGATTTTGCATCTTTGCTTCCATTGGTTCCATTTTCATACCAAACATCATTCCCACATAAATTTTCACAAGGAAGCCATTGGAATCATTAAAATATCCAAATTCCCATCACACATTCTCCAAAAGTGTTTATTCAACAATAATTATATCCACTTTTAAAGTCATTAGCCCTTAATCACTTTTTGGGATATTACAATCACAAAATATAGAGGAATGATTGGATCAGTACTCTATCTCACTACAAGTAGGCCTGATATTCAATTCAGTGTGGGCATGTGTGCAAGATATCAATCAGCACCAAAAGAGTCACATGCTGAAACCATGAAATGTATCTTCCGATATCTTGCTGACACACCAGAATTGAGTCGCTGGTATCCCAAAGGAAGAAGTGAATATCTAGTTGCATACTCAGACTCTGATAATGGAGGATACAAGACGGACAAAAATAGTACGAGTGGATAAGGCCAATTTCTTGGAGGCTCACTTGTATCATGGTTTAGTAAGAAACAAACTACAGTGTCTCTTTCATCAACGGAAGCTGAGTATGTTATAGCATCAAGTTGTTGTGCACAAGTAATATGGCTAAAGCAACAACTCCAAGATGTTGGTATTTATTTGAAAGAAACACCAATATACTGTGACAACACTAGCATGATAAGCTTGGCAAAGAATCCTGTTCAACATTCCAAAACCAAGCATATTGATGTTAGACATCACTTCATTAGAGATCATGTCCAAAAGAAAGATGTCAAAGTGATATTCATTCCAACTCATCTTCAACTAGCTGATATCTTCACAAAACCTCTTGCAAAAGATCAATTTTTGTATATTAGATTAGAATTGGGAATGGTAAATCCCAATGAATTGTAAGTTATTTAGTATTTACAAAATGTTAGATGATGTTATTTATTCATGTTTTGATGATTACTAACTTAAGCATAATAGTTTCTAGCAATTTATTTTGCAGGATCATGATATTTTGTTTTGGAATATGAAAAGCAGAGGTTAATAGAGGCTAACATTACTGGAGGGACAACTTCAAGTAATGAGCATTACTGAAGTGATACCTTGAAGTAATGGAGGCATTACTTGAGTAGCCACTCGAGTAATGAAATTGGAAATGTGCCAGTGAAGCATTAATTTCAAATGAAATGGCACAATGGTTGGAAATGAACAGTCTGAAGGTGAAGAGACAGATTGCCCGAGGGAGGCCTCGAGTGAACTTCAAAGTTACTCGAGTAAGGCATCGAGTGAACCTGGGTATAGATTTCAAATCTGCTTAGTTTCAGCTCAAATATGTTCTAAAGAGTTATCAAATGATCGAGGGAATATAAATGGGTAATTATAATATTATTCATGCCAAGTACGCTCTCAAATTGACTATATTTTAAAATTTTATAGTATGATAACTCGAGTAGCTACTCGAGTGAGGTTGATGATCACTCGAGTAAGCCCTCGAGTGATGTCGGGCTCTAGGATATTTCAAGTTGATACTCAGTCATTTCTCACAAAATCTCCTCAAGTGATTCTCCTAGTGCTATCACAAAAACTTTTCACAATCTTTTTCCCTTCTCATTTCCGTCAAAACCCATTCATTTTTAACTTCTAAATACTCCCAGATTGCTTAGAAATTCTTGCCCTACATTCACGACGCTCGTCTCTATTTTTTTCAGAAATCTTTGATTCTCACAAATCACAATGGTGAGGACAAAATCTCCCAATCTTAGTACTCCTTCCTGAGTCTTCTGAACCATATCAACCCTCTGATTCACATTCCTTTCCTCCTACCAAGAAAAGGAAAATTTCTCCTAAACCTAAGACTAAAGCCAAACCGCAAACCAAGCCAAAGGTAAAAGGGGTTGTGATTAAGGAGCCCATTGCCACAAGAGCTTAATCTAAGAAGAGTTCACCTCCTGGGAAAGGCAAAACAACTAAAGAGCCATCTCCTCCTTCCTCTGATTCATCCGACACACCCATCTTTTCTCCTAAGCCTCTAAAAAAGCCTAAGGTTAGTGAGAAGCTTAGCAAAGTCAGGGTGGCCATGCTTGAAGAAGCCTTCCAATCTAAGGAAGCAAAGAAAGGGCAATCTTCAAAGCAAACAAAAGAGAGGGATGAAGAAATTACATTTCCTCCAAAGGGATTCAACATAAGCAAGCTTGAGGAATCTCAGAAGTACCTGAGTCATTTTGCAAGAAGAAATGTGCGCAAGATGCAGTACATTAACTACAAGGTGCTTCAAGAGGTATTGAAATTCAATCTGAGTCCCTACCTTGATTCCTATATGCCCTGGCTATATGTTAAACTCCCATTTTGCACCAAAGTTGTGAGGCATTTTTATTGTAACCTTGAACCTATTAATGATCCCGTTAGGAAGTCTGTTGAAGAAGAAATGACTTCTAAGGTTAGAGGACAAAGAATTCTAATCTCACCTTCCAGAATCAATACCTGGTTAGCAATAGAGAACCCTCATGATGATGATTATCCTAACCTTGATTCAAACCAGATATTCTCTATCCTAAGACCTGGTGAGATAGTGGGACCTCTCAATTTCAATCCGAGTGATATGAGTGATTTTCATAGAATCCTATGGTATATCTACTCTAAAGCCATAGTGAACAAACCCAATAACTTCACTCATTTTATTGAGAGGGATTTCAGAAAATTTGCCTTATTGATTCTCAAAGAGCAAAAGGACCTGGGAGAGTATATCTTCAATGAGATCAAGAGGTATAGGTATGAAGGAAAACATACTACTCCAATGCCTTATCCTCAACTTATTTCCTTGTTCCTTAAGAAGAATAAGATTTGGTATTTAGAGAGTATGGAGCCGGTTGAGAAGATAGCACCAGTGGGGAGGAACCAAATTGAAAAGTTGAATATTGAGATTCCCCTGAAGACTCCTCTAGAAGCAAGTCCCAAGAAGAAAAAGAAGACTGATACAACAACTAGTCGATGGATGACACACAGTCTTCTGCTCCAGCTAACACATCTTCTCCATCCTTCTTTGGTGCCACAATGAAAACGTTCATAGAGAATATTCTGAAGAGTTTTCATGCGGACATTGTGAATACCAATGCGGAGTTGGTGACCTATATGAATGAGCAGATGGGACAACTTGTGGAAAGAATGGACAAGAGGCATAAAGAGTTGTTAGCTGAACAACATGCGCAGGGTGAGCTTATGAGATCCATTGTTGCCAAATTTGATGCTATGGCATCTGGCTCCTCTATTCCTAGTCCTTCTGGTATTCCTGAGCCCATACTTGTCCTTAAACTTGGACCCTCTATACCCACTGAGCATAGACCCTCTGAGAGTGGACCTAGCAATTATTGTTTTCTATGCCTGACCCTGACACATCCGTGCCTATCCACATCACCACTGATGATCCACCTTAGCCTGTTTAGCTAGAGCCCATACCTACTTCCATTGCATCAACTACACGTACTGAGAAGGTGGTTGAGTCTTCACCGATTGTTATAGAGGAAGTAGAAATTACCTCTCTGGTTCCTTACCCTTCATCTCCGGTGAATCCTCCAGAGGATCTTCAGCCACCGCCAGTGAATCTTCCTGACCCTAAACCTTCATTTTCAGTTCCTTCAAGTTTAGATGGTTCATATAAATTATTGGCATTTCCTGTCACTCCTATCTCAGCAGCCAAGCCACCTATTCCTCCTCATGATTGATTCCACCTTTGTGATGAAGACAAAAAGGGGGAGAAGACCTTGAGTGATTTTGTGATGAATGGCTGAGTTGATGTATTGGGATTTGGGTGTATGGGGCTTTAGGGTGTTTTTAATGTCTTTAAGCTTTTATTTTTAAATTCTAAAGTTTGATTATGTAATGAATTCTTCCGTATGCAATTTGTTTCTTTATGCTATTAAAGTTAAATTTCAATTGCTTTGTGGGACTAATGAGTTTTTGATTGTGTATGCAAGATGAACAAATAAATAAGAACAAAACTTTGAAAAGAACTTTAATAAGCTATTTCAAAAGAGTTTTCAAGGTTAAATTGAAGAAAAGATTTCATATAAAAAGTATTTAAGAAGCTATGTTTGAAAACTCAATTTCAGAACACTTTGTTCAAAATCACCAAGTTTTGTTATCATCAAATTGGGGGAGAATGTTAGATCCCATATGTTTTGATGATAACAAAGATTAGATCAGTGATATAAAAGGATTTAATGACAAACAAATAAATTTAAACAAAGTGGCAAAGCATTACTTGAAGTAAGCACTAGAGTAATAAACAAATTTTGTGAAGGCTTACTCGAGTAGCCATTCGAGTAAGGGAAGCTGTTACTCGAGTAAGCACTCGAGTAATCATGAAGAATTTCATCCATAGAAGCACTTCTAAAATTTGGAAGTAGTTACTCGAGAGACCACTCGAGTAATCTGCAATGTTATATAGACCATTACTCAAGTAGCCACTCGAGTAACATTATTTTCATAGGTATCACTCGAGTAACCACTCGAGTAATCAGGCAAGAAATCTTCCAGTAGTTTTCGGCCAAGAAATGCAACATATTACTCGAGTAACCATGTGAGAAAAAGGTATCACTCGAGGGAGTATTCTAGTAATCTGCAGAGTCATTTAAATCATTACTCGAGGGATCACTCGAGTAATCAGAAAGCAAACTCTTGGCCAGAAATGTGATGCAATTACCCGAGGGAGTAATCGAGTAATCTGTCGAGTTATTTGAAATTTACTCGAGGGCTCACTCGAGTAACATGTGAAGAAAAGGGAAGGCCACTCGAGTAATCAAATTACCAGAGCCAGCACTCAAGTAACTTATGAAGGAAAGACATGGCGACTCGAGTAGCCACTCGAGTGATCAGGTATTTTCAAGATTTGTGATCTATCTCACTCCATGTCTTACCCGAGTAATATCTTATGAAATATGTTGAGTTATCTATTGTCATATTTTTGATAGGTTTACTCGAGGGACCACTGGAGTAACAAACTTAATCACTCGAGTAGCCACTCGAGTAAAGTAGTCCAAAAATTATGTTTTTAATCGAATGTTTATTAAATTGTTTTCTATATAATTAACTCTTCATTGCATTAGTATCCTAAGTGCATTTACAGAGAAACAATGAAGAGATTATGCAAGAAGAGAAAAGTCAAATGAAAGTATAAGATCTCAACTACCGTAAATGGATAGTTTTCAAATTCAAAGAATAGTCAGCCGTTGCTGTGCGACTCTAACAGACATGTTTGAATTGCTTCCAACGGATATTACAAATTATCTATATATATGGAGCATTCAAAGTGAAGAAAACAAGACACAAGAACTGAGAATACACTGATCAAAACACTCTTAGTGCTTTGTTTTCTTATACTCATTCATTGTACTTTAGTGATTATATATTTGCTCTGTGAGAGAGTTTTTCATTACAAACTCAATATTTGCTATTGAGACAACTTAAGGTTGTGGAACCATGAGTTGAGGATTTGATTTCAACGTGTAAGGGGGAGTGAGTGTCCAGGTGAAGGAACTTGCTGTGTACTGAGGTGCCAAGAACCCAATGGATCTTGGAGAATATAGTAAAACTCTTAGAGACACTCTGAGGACTGGACGTAGGTCAAAGTGGTTGTGGCAGAAATAGTATAAATCCCGGTGTACACTTCGGTGATATTTCTCTTTGCTCTCAACTGCTTTAAATATTCAGTTAATTTATTTATACGCAATGAAATTTCTGGTATCACCCAATTCACCCCCTCTTAGGTGAAACGCTTGCACTAACAGGTCAAAAATTATGAAATTGTACAAGATGAAGTAGACATCCTAAGCTTTAAGTTGATAGGTAATGGGTAATTTTTGGAGTTGTATGTAAAAAGTTATGAATTTTTGAAGTTAGCCCAGAAAAATTGTTGATTTTCTGGAACAGCATCGAAAACTTAAATTCTGGAAATTTTGTGCTACCAGTTGACTAATGGCTATATATTTCCTTGAAACTAGATTCAATAAGGGTTCTATTGTAATCTCCTACCTTGATAACTGTAATTAAGATTCAAAAATGCGTAATTTAAAGGAATTAGAGACCGACGATTACATTTTTCTCAAATCTCTTTTCTAAATTTCGTTCAACATGGTCTCATATTCACTTCCGAATCTAATTACTCTACGCAGTTCAATCACATTCATACATATCAGAGTGCATAGCCAAATTCCCAGCAACTCCCAGGTTTCATACATGTATAAACTAAGGGTTGTAAGTTCTAACTAGGGGATTACATGACCAACATCAACGTGACATCTACATTTAAAAAATAAATAGTAATCCCAAGTCCAAAATAGATAACCAACAACCTAACAACACATCTCTACAAGATCCTAACCGCTCCTGGTGGTTCGTTTCTCCTTGGAGCCACTTGCCCTGTCTGAAATGTTAGTTAATGGAAAGAATGAGATTCAAAAGAATATCTGTAGTAACAAATCACTCATACAGTGTATAAATGCATAGCATATATGATCATGTTAAGCAGCATCACAATGATATATGGCTCACGCCACATCCGACAGCACTTATGGCTATAAACACTATGCATCAGCTTTTGCTGCGATCTCAATACAACAGCTTACGCTGTAATCACTATGCGTTAGCTTTCGATGCGATCTTAAAGCATCACAATGTATCACAATGTATGACAAACATACATACAATAGTTTACACATAGCATAAGAGAAGAGTCACTACCTGGTTTTTTCCGAACGTGCTCTGGCACGGGTCGTTCACGATCAGGGAAAATCTTGAACCCTACAATTCCAAATGAACCATTTAGATACTTCCATAGTGTTTCTGGGGGTTATATGAGTCTATCATGAAAATTTACAAAAATGCCCCGGGGACCCGGCCTGGGCTCCGGCTGCACTTTTCCCGAAATTCTAACCTGGGCTATCCTAACAAATTTCCTCCCAAGGAATCCATTTTCGGACTCAGAATTATCAAATTCAATATCAAATTACAAATTTACCCTTGGCAGCCCCACTTTAAGGCTTTTAGGGGCGTTTTCGTAATTATGCTTTTTCGGCCTTTTTCGAAAAAGTGGCCAACTGTAACCCTACCTAATTTTTCCTCCTGAATGCAATGGAACCATCAAATCATTGAAAATCCAACTCTAAGACCCATTTCTAGAGCTAACCGAAATTTATGAGTTCTCCGGGGAAAATCGGGGTTTTACGATTTCGGCTCCTTAAACGTGTTCCTTTCTACTCCTAACCACTTTATTAACTATTACATTAGGTTATAACTACCATTTGAACCAAAACTGGGCAGCATAATCCTTAGGGAACACAATTTCCAAAATTTAAAACCAATGGCAATCCGGCGAAATTTCACCGATTAAATTACCCACAGCAGCCAGAATAGTTAATATACGAAAGTTTGGAAGTTACCTTAAGCTCCCACTAGCTTTTCCTCAAGGTGGCTGAACCCTAACCCTTGAAACACCAAATTTTGAGCTTCACAACCTTAAAGAATAAAGAGGAGTAGCTTAGAGTCGGAGTTATATTCGTTAGGAGCTAAATCGTCGGAGAAATCGGCTTATCTTGTGAGATTTCTTCCCTTTTTCTCTCTAATCTCTCTCACCTTCTCTCTCTTGTTTCAGGTCTGGAACAGCACAAAAATGGCTGGAGAAAGAAGGCTGATGGTATTTAATATCATATATTATATGATATTTAATTATTGATTAATTTCCAACAATTTCGGATTTTTCAGAAATTCTGGCAGATTTCTGCCCAAACTTTGAAAAATCATAACTAATTCTAGAAAATTTGAATTGGAGTGATTCCAAAGCCTATGGAACCCTTATTGAGTCTAGGTTTAAGGAAAAATATAGAATATTTCTGGATGGAATCACAAAATTCCCAGAATTTCAATCTTTGCATACTGTTCCAGAAAATAATTAATTTCGCTGGGAAAATTTCAAAATGCCATAACTCTTAGCTCAAAAATAAAAATGATACAAATTATATATCCATTTTGAAGCTTGACATGTGATCTTTAAGACTGGAAAATTTCAGAATTTTTAGACACCATTTGCCTATTTGAAACGTCCATAAAAATCGGCTACCCTGTACAGAGTTTCAATGGACAGAGTTTTCAACTTTTGCACAATTGTTTCCAATGGTTCCAATTTCACAATAAACACTCTCCCCACACGAATTTTCACAAGGAAGCCATTGGAATCATTAAAATATCCAAATTCCCATCACACATTCTCCAAAAGTGTTTATTCAACAATAATTACATCCACTTTTGAAGTCATTAGCCCTTAATTACTTTTTGGGATATTACATCTATAGCCTTTGAAATCACTCAAATAAGGGTTCTATAACCTTTGGAATCACTCCTATTCAATGTCTACAAATTTAGTTATAATTTTTCAAAGTTTGGGCAGAAAATCTGTGAGAATTTCCAGTTAATCCAAAAATGAAGGAAAAATAGATGGCAATTTTGAAATTTATGGGATAAATGGAGAAGAGATATTTGGGCTGATTGAAGGAGGGCCTAGGTGTATATTTATGTAACCAAGAGAGAAGAGGAAGTAGTTGAATTACGATTGGGCTTATGACAACAATTACAAGAGATAATTCATGACACAAAATTCAACATTTTGTAAATTTGATAATTAAATAATTAAGAGATAAATGGAATATTTTACAAAAGAATTTCCTATAATCTCTTTCCTTCAAAAGTCGTCAGCCCTTACACAAGCATAGAGAGAGAGAGAGAGAGAGAGAGAGAGAGAGCTTTGAGTTTCCTAGAGAGAAGAAGGAGCAAAGTTGCAAGGTAAGCTTGATTCCTTCGGTGATTTAGCTTCTAACTTGTGTAATCCTTCCTCTAAGCTACTCTTCTACATGATTTAAGGTGTTTTGAAGCAAAATCCTAGGGTTTGTGGAGCTTGAGTATTCGGCCAAGTGAGATAGAGCAAGAGAAGCAAAAGGTATAAACTTCAATCTTTGGTTGCTATGGATATTGTTGCTGGTTTAATCGATGAGTTTGTAATTGATTTACTGTGGATTTTAAATTTAGGAAATGATGAAGCCTAAATGTTATACCACCCAAATTTATTCTAAATTATGTTGGGAATGTAGTTCAATAGTTAATCAAGTGGTTAGGATTAGAGAGGAGCAAGTCTGTGGAGTCAAAATTCCAAAACCCTAATTTTTCTTGAAAAATCTCTATGTTTTGGCCAGGTCAAGACCAGGGGGTTAGTGCTGGATTTTTTGATAATCTGATGGTTCCATTGAGTTCAGAGGGAAAATTAGGTGAGGTTATAGTAGATCACTTTTCCAGAAAAACTCTAGAAAGCGAAATGAGCAAAACGCCTCCGAAACGCTAAGTTAGGGGTTGCCAAGGCATTTTTGTCTTTTGATAGTGAATTTGGTAATTCTGAGGCTGGAAATGGATTCCTTGGGCAAAAATATGTAAGAATAGCTTGGGTCAAAATTTCAGGAAAAGTACGGTCAGACCGGGTACGTCGAGGTCAGGCCGGGTCCCTAGGGGCATTTTGGTAATTTTTCACTATAGACTTATATAACCATTAGAAACACTATGGAAGTGTCTAAATTGGTATATGAATGAGTTTTAATCTAATTCTTGTACATTCACAATTCAAGACCAAGTTGAGGGCTTGAGTCATTGGCACACATACCAAGGAACACTTATCGGTTTGGAAAAAAGGGTTTAAGGTAGTAACTTTATCCTTTATACACTATGTAAATACTTATATGCTTTGTATATGCCATCTTCTATAATATGTATGATACACAGTACCTATGGGTACACTGATTTGCCCAGCTATGGTACGGAATATGTAACACCTCAAATTTTATATTCACTAAATATATTGTAATTATTTGGGAACTTTAATAAAATGGTGAATATTCATGAATTTGGAATTTATGAATTTTATAAATGTTCATATTCATGAGAAAATGGGAAAAATATTTATGAAATTAATTTGGGTAAATTTAAAACTCAATATTAAGGTCCAAAAATGGAGAGGTAATATAGAAAATATTTTGTCCAAAAATGTATGAAAATTGGCCAAATAAAAAGTGGAAAAGAAATTAGATAAAAAAGGTAATGGTAAAATCGTAATTTTACCAATTTAGCACAAAATTAATTATTTTTTGATTAATTGAAGTTAATTTCAATTAATTAGGGAAAATAAAAAGGATAAATATATTTGGAATATTTTGGTCAATTAAATATGAATTTATGAAAAATTTGAGAAAAAATACTGCAGACTTGACCAAAATAGTGACTTTACGTATATACGTAACTGGAACAAGTTGTGAAGCCGATTGAGACCAAAGGGTAGGACCCCTAGGTGTCTCCTACATATAGTATGAGGAAGGAAATATTGGTTGAGCTTAATGGACAAGGTTACATGTACATGGGAATTTATGTCATAAAAATTGGATTTTTGGAATTTTGGAATTTTTCTTTAATAATTAATTAAAGCTTGCTATAATATAATAAATCATCATCTTCTTTCTCCTAGCTCATTCAGCGTCAAACAACCCTGTATGTAGAGAGAGAGAGAGGGAGCAAATTGGTAGACAAAGAAAGGGAAGGAAAAACTTGTAAAGGTAAGTGATTTCTTCAGTAAATCGATTCCTAATGCATGTAACTCCGATCCTAAGCTACTTCTCTATGTTCTTTAAGGTTTGGAGGCTAAAACATTCTGTATTAAGGGTTAGGGTTTGCAGCCAAGTCAATGAAAAGTTGTGGGAGCTTGAGGTAACTTTCAAACCTTCGTATATTGACTATTCTATCTTTTGTGGACAATTTAATCAGTAAAATTTCATTGGATTGTCATTGGTTTTAATTTTTGGAAATGGGTTGGCCTAGGGGTTATGCTGCCGAAATTGGGTCTAAATAGTAGTTGTAACCTAATGGTATAGTCAATATAGTGGCTAGAAGTAGAAAGAAACACATTTACGGAGCCAAAATCACAACCCCGATTTTCCCTGTAAAACCCATAAGTTTCAACCTGAGATGTAAATGAACCTTAGAGTTGGATTTTCAATGATTTGATGGTTTCACTGAGTTCAAGAGGGAAAATTAGGTGGGGTTACAGTTGGTCACTTTTTCAGAAAAGCAAAAAAAAGCATAATACGAAAACACCCCTCAAACCCTTAAAGCGGGGCTACCAAGGGCAATTTTGTGTTTTGGTAGTGAATTTGGTAATTCTGAGTCCAGAAATGGATTCCTTGGGCAAAAATGTCAGGAATGCCCATGTTAGAATTTTGAAAAAAGTGCAGCCGGATTAGGTATGGCGGGGTCAGTCCGGGGTCTTAGGGGCATTTTGGTAAATTTTCACTATAGGCTAATATAACCACTATAAACATTATGGAAGTGTCTAAAATGGTACATGAATGGGTTTTAACCTAATTCTTGTACGTTTGATATTTTAGGACTAAGTGAGCCTAAGCTTGGCATGTTTTACGAGGCGGACGATTTGAGACAAGAAAAGGGTTTAAGGTAGTAACTTTATCCTTCATACACTATGTGAATGTTTATATGCTTCGTATATGCTATCTTCTGTAATATGTATGATACACAGTGCACATTGATGAATAGTGCCTACGGGAAGTGCCTACGGGTATATTGATCTACCTAGTCATGGACTAAGGTACAGGATGTGTAAGGGTTACAACTGTGGTTGGCTCTGAACACATTTCCAACTAAACTAAGTTATGTGTTAGTATGATATTGCATTAACTGGTATTTGACATATTTATTTATCGCATTTTTTATGAATGATAATATGTTGTTACTGAGATTCTTTAGAATCTCAGCTTTTTTCAAAATGACAAAATTCTAGCAGGAGCTAGTAGCTCCAAGGGAAAAGCAGCCGATATGGGCAAATGAGGGTACGAAACTCGAGAATTTTGGCTAGTAGTTATATATGGCCTCTGTTTTGGACATATTTAAACAAATTGTAAATAGTATCAGACCTTACGGGGATAAATCCTATATGTAAATATGTATTCAATATCAGTATATTTGTACTATTTCTGTATGCCTATGGAATTTGGTCTCTATTACTCTGTAAATATCAAAATAAAAATGGGTATTAATAGAATGTGTAGGGGTTGCAACAAAGGTTGGCTCCAAACACATTTCTGATTGAACTAAGTTATGTGATTGTATTATGTGGTATTTGGCATATTTATTTATCGCATCTTCTATGAATGATTATCTCTTACTACTGAGATTCTTTTGAATCACACCCTTTTTCAATCAAATAAATATTCCAGCGAGAATCAATGGCTCCAAGGGTAAAGTAGTAGACACGGGCAATTGAAGGGCGCGGACCCTGAGATTAGAGCAATTGGGTTATATTAGTTAAATAGGTATATTTTGGATATTTTGGGAAAATGTGTATATATTACCAATCCCTATGGGGAGACTTCTGTATGTAAAAAATAATAATTTTATCTGTATATTTATACTTTTTTGTATGCCTTACGGAACTTTGTGCACATTACTCTGTGCATATCAAAACATTAATGGGTGTTGACACACTTCACCACCACAGCTTTTCCTTTTCTATTAGGGTGTGTTTGGTTTGAGGGGAGGGGAAGGGGGAGGGAATAGGAGGGTGGGTAAATTACCTTTTTGGGCGGGTCCTATTGAAAATTTACCTTTTCATTAAAAGGTTTAGGGTTTAGGGTAAATTTTGGAGGGGACCCGTCCAAAAAGCTAAGTTTCCCCTCCCCCTCCCCTTCTCTCAAACCAAACACACCCTTAGAGTCATATCATATCTAGTGAGCTTCTATATGTTGGATAGATCTAAGGGAACATTTTGTTTATAATTTAATATAAATAATATTTTTTAAAGAAATTATTTATTGATGATTATGAATTACAATGAGTTTCATGGTTTCGAAATAAATAAATTTGTTGAGTATAATTTTGGCTTTGATTAACCAATGGATTTGCTTATTGTCAACACCCATTTCCATTTTAATATATACAGAGTAAGAGAGACCAAGTTCTATAGGCATATAGGAAAGTACAAATATACTGATAAAAGTGTTTGTTTACAAACAAGAATCAACCATACAGAATTCGAAGATATTTATAACTTTGTATAGAACTATCCAAAAATATTCTGATTACAAACTATATATAACCACGGTCTTCGTCTCGGGAAACATGCCCATCAGTTTTCCATATCTATGTCCCTTCCTTTAGAGCTATTGGCACCCGCTGAGATGTTTTGTTTAGAAAAAGGGGTGAGATTCCAAAGAATCCCAGTAGAAACATCTTATCGTTCATATAAAATGCGAAAAATAAATATGGTATGCGCCATGTATGCACCAATTAATGAACAATATAAAGACATTATCATCATGTATACATGTTAGGGCCCAGCCCTACTAATCATACACCGGTTGGATTCTAACGAACTCCTAGTATAAGTGCACATTTAGCACTAACTGCCCCTTTTTAGGCAAACCATGTTGATTAATAAAGCATATTTACAAGCAATGGCATCCACAAAATTATATAATTATGGCATGATGCATGAAAGATAATGTTCCTACCTCAAAGCTCTATCAACCCCTTTTCGTGTGCTTCGTAAAACGTGTTGATTGTCAGCTCCTGACTCTATCCTAAAATATTAAATGTATAAGAAATATGTTATAACCTATCCAGGTATCATTTTAGATGCTTCCATAGTGTTTCTTGTGGTTATATTAGCCTATGGTGAAAATTTATGAAAATGCCCCCGGGACCTCGGCCCCCACCCGCCGTACCTGGCCTGACTGTACTTTTCCTAAAATATTTACTAGGGTTATTCTGATATATTTTTGCCCAAGGAATCCATTTATAGGCTCAAAATTTCCAAATTCAATGTCAATTTACAAAATTACCCTTGACAGGTCCACTTTAAGGGTTTAGGGGCGTTTTCATAAATATGCTTTTTCAGGCTTTTCCGAAAAAGTGACCAACTGTAACCCCACTTAATTTTTCCTTCTAAATCCAATGGAATAATCAATTTCATGAAAATCAAACTCCTTCCCCCAGATCTAGACTTGGCTGAAACTTAACCAAGAAAAAGGGAAAAATTGGAGTTTTGTGTTTTAACCCTTAAAGCTTATGCCTTTTTACTTTTAATCCTTTATTAAGCCACTTAAACACATACTAACCATGATTTAAAGAAATTTTTGCAGCATAACCCCTTAGGGTTAAGAATTTCCAAATATACAAAATTAACCAACAATCACCTAATCTAACCATAAACATCAACAACAACATCATACTAGTATAGATTTAAGATTTGTGAAGTTACCTCTTGAGTTCTTATCCTTTCTCTCTCTAGGTGTCCTCCTCTCTCTCTCCTTGAGCTTAGGATGGGCTTTCTAAACTTTGGATTCCATAGAGAAGAAGAGTTTAGAGAAGATATTATGCAAGTTTAGAAGAAAATCTTAAGAAGTCACAAACTTACCTTGATCTTTCTCTTCCTCCTTCTCTCTAACCTTATGTTTCTTAAGGTTTTCTCTCTCTCTTCCCTTGACTTTGGACGTGCAAATGGGATAGGAAAGATGAAGGAAGAGTTTCTAAAATATATCTCATTTTCCCTTAATTTTTATTATCCTAAAATTCCAATTTATGAAGATACTTGTACTTGATCTTATCTTCTTCCAACTTATGTCATACAATTCCTTTACATGATAACTAATTTCCTTCTCTTAGTTGGCCCTTAACCGTCCACCCTTAAGCCCTCAAAAATCAAATGGGCTTCTTCCAACTAATCCAACTATATACGCAAGTGTTGTACCATAATCATAATTACCATGTACAAGAAGTATTATTTTAACACAATTAGACATGTGCATAACTTTAACAATTATAAATTAATCCTTTACCTTAGCATAGTGACACTTGGCATGTTTATAAGCCTAATAATTATTTCCCTTCCTATTTTCTTTATTCCATAATTTACACAATTGTCAATACATTTTATTTTTCAATTTTCAGAATAGTGCCAATTCTGGTAGACTTTCTGCCCAAAATTTGAAAACTTATAACTAAATTTGTAGACATTGTTTCAGGGCAATTTTAAAGGCTATGGAACCATTATTGAGTTTAGTTTCAAGGAAAAATATAGCCTTTTACTAGCTGGAAGCATATCATTCCCCGATTTTCAATCTTTACATGCTGCTCCAGAAAAAAGTCAATTTCGCTGGGCAAATTTAAAAACTTCATAACTCTTTGTACATAGCTTCAATTTATTCATATGACCTATTAAATTAAAGCTTAGAATGTCTACTTTCAACCTGTAAAAGTTTATAATTTTTACTCATCATTTGGTCTTCCAAAACCACATGACAAACTCATTATCTCACAGGCGATTTCACTGAAAACACTGTTTACCTTTCAATTTTTAATATTTAATTTCTTTGTCCTTAAATATTCACCATTTTATTGAATATATAAAATAATCACAATATATTCTTGATGAAGAAAATTTGGGGTGTTACACTTACCACTCATAGGTGGATGGACTATAAGTTGATTTGAAAAATGCTTACTTTTTTGTCCTAAAAAGTTTAGGTGAGATGAAAAAAATGCTTACTTTAATATGATGTAAAAGGTTATTAATAAAGCAAAAAAGATATTCTTAGTCCTTTAATTTTATGTAAGCTTTTATTTTAGCATTTTAAATTATAAATCATCTTTTTAATCATTTAATCGTAACACAATTAATAAAAAATCCTAACATTAAAATTTTAAATGTTAACAAAACATTATCAGATGATTGTCATATTCAATTTAATTTTTAAAATAATAATGATTGTTACAAACAGTATCATTATTTGAGATTATAATTGTTAGGGTTAGAGGACTGAAGATATAACTTTTAAAATTAAGAGACGAAATAGAAGTTTTGTATAAAGTTAGAGGAATAAAGGTATATTTTCATCTAAAAGTTTGGTTTTTGGTTTAAAGTATATATAACATAATTTGTTTCCATGTTGATTTGGAGGATGATGGGAATATTACATGCTTCAAACGTAATTATTTTTTCAGAAGCTTTAAATGTAATTTCAATATGATTTCTTTCAAAATTAAATGAGGTTATTTTTGTCATGAAACAAATGTATATCTAGATTAGCCTAATAGTATTTTAATAAAATTTTTAAATTAAAGTACAACAACATAAGTACACTCAAAAGATGGGCAGAGTCTCATGACCAAAGGTGCAGTTTTGATTTTATTCTTTGAAAAATTATAAAAAAATAGGAAGAATTACATTGTAGTCTCATGGAAGACAATATACAAAGAAATGGTCCCATAAAAGTATGAAATTACTCTGAAGTCCCATGGGACCATTTAGGAATAAATTGGACATGGCTAAAGTCCAAAATACCCCTATCAAATAAATAGAGAGAGGGATGGAAAAATGAAGAAAAACTTAGAAACAAATCTGGAAATGGCGCAAGAAGCAAAATAAAGATCATAAGCCAATATTGAAGAGTAAGGTATGAAATTGATGCCAACACCTCTCTTATTTTCATTATTCCATTTGATTCATGTTTTTTATTGAGTGGGTAAACAGATTTTTAGATTTCCTTTGTTCATCTTTGTTTTGGCTTGAAAAATGAGAAAAACTCTCATTTTTTGTGTCGGTTTTATCCTCCATATGCTTGTAAACTAAAAAGCGAAACCTAGTAAATGCGATGGATTTTTTTGGCTATGGTTTCAATGTGTTTGGGTATGGTTTAGTATGCTTTATTTTTGCAATCGGTATACTCTGTTTTCTAGTTCATTTGTGTTGTGTTTTTGCAATAAAAGGGCTAAGGAATGAAGATGAGGGTGAAAGGTTTGTGGCTACATAACCTGATGTGCGAAGAAAAAAATGTGTTGTTAATAGGAGCAGCGATTGTTGTCAATGGAGGTTGTTGAACTTGTTAACGACAACTATAAGTCATATTTAATTGTTTGTTTACAACTATAGGTTTTGTTGATTGATCTTCGTTCTGGCCCTGATAAATGGAAAAAGCTGTCTGATTTTTGTAGGTATTGTCCTCCATATGCTTGTAAACTATAAAGACAAACCTAGTAAATATAATGGATATGTTTTGGTTAAGGTTTCAATATGTTTAGGTATGGTTTAGTATGCTCTATTTTTGCTATCATTATGCTCTATTTTTTGGTTCATTATGTTGTATTTCTACAATAGAAGAGCCAAGGAATGAAGATAAGGGTGAAAGGTTTGTGACTACATAATCTGATGTGTGTAGGAAAAAAGTGTTGTTAATGGGAGCAACGATAGTTGTCAATGGAGGCTCCTGAACTTGTTAATAACAACTATAGGTCATATTTAAATATTTTGCTTGTGGTGTAATAATGTTTGGCAGGGGTTTGAAACGTTTGCTATATTTTTTGGTATTTTGTGATGTTTTTAGTCATTAGAAGTGGGATTTAATGAACATGGTATGAAAGTTGTGAGGCTAGTAGTGTCAACACCCGTTTCCATTTTGATAATCGAAGAGTAATAAAGACGGAATTCCATGGGCATACAGAAAAGCACATATATACTGATAACAGTATTTGTTTACAATCCTAAAGTCATTAATAGACAAACTACATAATACAATGAAAACTTCAATATATACAAGATTCCCTAAAATATCTTAAGCATAAACTAATTATAACCATGCTCTTTGACCTTGCCTCGAGATATGTGCCAATTACTTCTTGGTGTCTACGCCTTTGCCTTTTGATCCACTGGCACTCGCTGAGATGTTTGCTTAGAAAAAGAGGTGAGATTCCAAAGAATCCTAGTAGAAACATGCTATCATTCATTGCAAAATGCGAAAAGTAAATATGATATGCGTCATGTATGCACCATTTAATGAACAATATAAACACATCATTTGCATGTATACATGAGTAGGGCCCAACCCCACTAATCTTCACCTGTTGGATTCTCACCAATTCTCAGTGTAAGTGCCCCTGGTGCTAGCTGCCCCTCTCTAAGCAAAACATGTTGATTAATAAAGTACATTTACAAACAATGGCATCCACACAATCACATAACTATGGCATAATGTATGAAGGATAATGTCCCTACCTCGAAGTTCGTTCAACCCCTTTTTAATGTGCCTCATAAAACGTGTCACTTCTAGCTTCCGTTTTAGTCCTAAAATGTTAAATGTACAAGAATTAGGTTGATACCCATTCATGTACTTCCTTACACTCATGGTATTTGCTCTATTTTGGGCTATTTAGATGGCTATTGGAGGTTCATACAAGTACCCATAGGATTGGAAAAGTTAAACCAACCAAAAAGGGTTAAAATATTGAAACAGGGTCTTGGCTCCATCCAAAAGTCTTTGGCGGCGGCCAAAAGCAGCTCAGAAGGTTTTTGGTTGCGGCCAAAAAGCTGTCATATTTCTTGGCTGAACTTCCAAAAATCATAACTAATTCCACAAAAATTGAAATGAAGTGTTCTAAAATTCTATGGAAATCTCTTTAAGTTTAGTTTCATGGAAAAATATGAAACACCATAATCTACAATCACAAAATTTCAGAATCTCATAAATTCCTATACTGCTTCAGAATTAAGTCCAGAAACAAGGCAAAACTTTGAGAATTCATAACTTTCAATCCATAAGTTGAAATTGCTTATAATACCTATCAAATTAAAGCCTCAACTTTAATTCTGGAAAGTTTCATTTTATTCTGATTTGATTTGGTCAGTGAAATGCTTGGCAAAGCAACACTGCTTCTCTGGAAATAACCAAACAACATGCATTTGCAACTTCAATAATTTCCATACTTGTATACAAATCTCTAAAAATTATGAACACCTATATTCCCCCACAATTTTTCCTTCTAAATCCAATGGAACCATCAAAATTTCACAATTCCAACTTTATCTTGGGTGAACAATAGCTGGACGAATTTAGGGTTTGGAAGATAAAGATGTGTTTCCTTGATTTCTCTTGTTTAATCACTTCACTTTCACATTTATTCACATGATTTTAAACACTAAATGAACAACAACAACACCATACAACTCAAGAGAATCCAAGTTTTAGAGGTTACCTTTTGCTTCTCTTGCTTTCTCTATATAGAAGTTATTGTTCACTCTCTCTTCAACCTTGAATATTTACTTGCTACACATGATTTTTATGGAGAAGAGGAGATTAGAGAAACTATTAAGCAAGAAAAGGAAGTTTAAACACCAAATCAACAAGTCTTACCTTGAGATCTTTACTTCCCATGCTCCTCCTTCTCTCTAAGCTTGAGATTTTCTTAAGCTCTCTCTTCCTCTTCTTTCTTATGGCTTTGGATGAAATGGAGGCAAGGGAAAGATGAAGCCTTGCTTCATAAATTATCCTACCTAATTTCACTTCTTACTTGATGTGAGATGACAAGAGGAGTGGCGGAGTATGGCTTCATAAAATCTTTTACCTTTTCTCTTATTTAATAAATGGTAGGAAATGGTTTTATGACATCATACTCGCACTTACTTATCTACTCCAAACTTATGTCATAAGTCCACTTGGATTGGAACCAATTCTCTTCCCCTATTTGGTTAGTCCAAAATGCATAAGAGCCCCCTCCATGCACACAATTGGGCTTTAATTCCATTCATCCGATTACATGCACAATAAACATTATTTTAATCTTAATTGTACATGTGCTCATACTCAACAATTATAATTTATTCCTCTTGGCATGGATTAAGGACACTTGGCATATTTTGTTGACCAACATTTAGTTTCCCTTTTTATTTTCATGAATAGCGAAAGTAGGAAGAGAAAAGGGAAATAATAATTATCCAAATTAATTCCATAGTTATTTTGCCAATTTTCTCATGAATATGAACATTTATAAAATTCCCAAATTCATGAATATTCACCATTTTATTGAATTTCATATAATTACAATATATTTGGTGAATATAAAATTTGAGATGTTATAGGAAGTACTGATTATGTAGTAAGAATGTGTTATTAATAGGGGCGGCGACAATTATTAATAAGGCTGCTGAAATTGTTAATGACAACTATTTTATACAGGTGGACAGTGGTGATGGCTAGCATGTCTAGCAAGATTCTACTATGTGTTTCCTCATATAGGGGGAACGTTTGAAGTCAGTGGAGGCAGTGATATAACATATGTTGGTAGAACGGTTAGATCTAGAAGCCGGGAATTATTAATCAAGAATCCGGAGTTGTTAATTAAGAGTCTCATGTTGTTATTCCGAAGTGGAGAGAGGGAGGGCTGAAGGGCAAAATTGTCTTTTCACCAACCTAGCACTGTCATCCGTATTGACACAGCACTGAACCGGGATTTCGCAATTTCAACAAATTGATTTGGGATTGACCTATTTTGATGGTATTTTTTTGGGATTTTCCCTATTATGTGTGTGTGTGTGTGTATTTGTATATATAAGACTTAAAAAACTCATGTGAGATAGACTTTATAATTTATTGAAGTTGAACATTATACATTTTCATGTCATAAAATTAATCAATAAATAAGTGTGAACTAATTAAATCTAACAATTTATTAGAGTGAGTTAAATGTAATATAACACTTAACACAAATTTAGTTAGTATTATTTCATATGAAGCATGTAAAAATGTTACTTTTAACTTTATTATTATATAAGTAAATTTTTGAGCAAAAATGTTATATAAGTAAATTATATTGATGTTATTAACTTACTTTTTAATTTAAAATCTTCATGTTCTAATCTGAATTAAGCATATGATTTTAAATACCTACTTCTTGTACTCTAAAGCAAATCAAGTTTACTTCTTTTTATGAGGACAAATCCTACAACACTAAGAAAACATAATATATGAATCTAAGAACACAAAGAAAATAAACGAAAAATCAAACAATTATCTATTTTCTTTTTCAAATCATTTCATGATTCAAATTTCAAATATAGCATTCATAGAAAAGTTACATTTATAAATTCATCAAGTTTCTACAATTGGATTATGGTATGCAGCTAGGTAAATCAATTCTGTAGCAATATTATTCATAAGAGGGGAAAAAATCATTTTCCACAAATAGTTGTCATCATTTTGAAATTTCGGAGCTCCAAAAACCAACCTAATTTATTCAAATCAAATCAATCATTTGTAATATATATCAAACTTAACAGGTGATTGACGTCCATTAATTTCCATAAAACTAAAACAAATTTCGATGACTTAGTCATATTTAGGAAAATTATTGATCTAGGTCTGAAGAAGATGTTTAGCTATATTAAATTATTCGAAACCATTATAACTCCTATACATTGTATCATTGTATGAGGAAATAGGCTGTTCAAGAATCATAAATGTGTCCTTTTATACAGTTATTAGCTATGTAAGATATTTTTGGAATAAATTGTGAAGAAGAATAAATTTTATTAAATATAATTAAAATTTTTTAACTGTAAGTGTAAACTTTTAAAAATTCTCACCACTACAGAAATTGTGATATATGATAGTTATTAACTATTATACATAACGGTTCTGAACCATCATATATACAGGCACTATAATAGCTCGGTGCAGATAAATTATGGTTGCGAACTGTTATTTATTCCATATCTATTGTAATATAACACCTGTTATGTATTGAGATGTTGAAAGGTAATGCTGTGCGTAATGCTGTCATAATAAATAATTGTCTTAAGTAAACAACTATTATAAAACTCTATAACATACATAACAGTGCTTTTAAAATAACTGTTATCTAAAAGTTTAACATACATAACAGTCGCTATATAGCCACTGTTATTTATTTGCTATAAAATGCTAACGGGTTTAATGAAGCAACCATAATATATAGTGTATAAATGTATAGCGGTTTTAATTTAATAATTGTTAACTTTTGAGGCAATTGTTTTTTTTAAAAAAAATGGGGATTCTCCTTTCACCCCTACATGTAGAACAAAATTGTACACAAATTTATATATTATAGAAGCTCACATTCCTAGCTTGTGGCTAGGCTCAATGGAACTCCCTACCGTAAAGGGCTCAAGAAGTAAGCAGCCTCAAGCAAGATTTGATAGAGAATGAGGGGTTAGATCTATAGTATGTCATTTGCTCCTTCTCATTATGAAGCATATGGTGTTCTATATATCTAATCCCTCCTATATATCTAACCCCTCCTTCTCTATAGATGATGTACTATAGATCTAATCCCTTATTCTCTATTAAGTCTTGCTCGAAGCTGCATACCCCTTGTTCTATTATACAGTTAAATCCAACAAGCATAGCTAAAGCAGAAACATATCTAATGCATATATATATATATATAATACCTTTTTTATCATAGATGGTATGATAATAAAGTATTCAGGCCAAGCAACAAGTTCAAGCAACATCACACAATTCCTTCTACGAGTATTCTGTGTCTGACATTGGAAGAGCTAACTTGGATTGATGGCAACCTTTAGCTCTCTAGGCTAACATGATTCTGAGGGAGAGGCGAGTTGTTAATTGTGTTATCCCTTCTAGGTTACACATGTAGCCTGTAGAGACAGTTGTGAATCGTGTTTTGTCCCTGTAAGTTATACATATGGCTTGTAGCAATTGTACATCGGTTGGGGCTATCTGGCATGCACTTAACATAGTGAAGTCTTTGTAAATCTCTAATGATTTCCTATAACAGGAGAGGAACCTTCAATTAGTGATTTTTTAAGGAAAAAAACATGAGCACGACTCAAGTCAAAATCTAGCTACAAAACAAAAAGTGAATAATAATGGAGAATGTAGAATGGAGAAGGGAAGTTATACCTTCATATGATTAGAATAGACCATACAAAGAAATGCGACCTGTATAGGGCTGAAGAACGAAAATGCAAGATATAAATGAAAATGAGTGTTATGGCTTACGCAACAACTCAAGCAGCTATCGTTGAGAAGCATGGAGAAGGCTTTATGGATGGTGTGGTTCAACTAAAAATGATGATCAATAACCAAAAAAGAAGATCAGAGTAGTGGGGTTCTAAGGTTGGTGGGTTGGGGGTTTACATTTAACCTAAGAGACTAAGACGAGTGTGCTAACGAATGAAATGGAGAAGCGGAGAGACATTTAAATAGAGGGAATGTTTAACTTTATAATAGTTCAAATATATCACCCATAATGTATTAAATCGCTG
The DNA here is from genome assembly GCA_963210345.1 of Inga oerstediana. Classification (NCBI taxonomy): domain Eukaryota; kingdom Viridiplantae; phylum Streptophyta; class Magnoliopsida; order Fabales; family Fabaceae; genus Inga; species Inga oerstediana. Next base: position 48,302,003 of record OY723399.1, read on the forward strand.
TTACATATATAATGGTTATTGTAAGAGACCATTAGGTAATTTCAAAACATAGATTATGGTTTCTAGCCAATAACCATTTAATATCTATAACATTTTTTTAAAAAAAAATGAGGGGGGGTAATACTATCAATTTCTACCTGCTTTCATAAACAACACATAAACAAACAACAATAAAATATACCATCCATAAAAACACATAAATTAACCCAGCCTAGCAGTAGGAAAATAACAACACACTGTCAAAATAGAGAAACTAAGTGCTTCTTTTTCTTTTCATAGTCTTGGCTTTTTGTAAGTTACTTTTTTTAGCTTGAATTCTTCTCTTCTTGTCAAGTAATAATTTTCCCCTCTTCGAAACCCAAATGCCTTCATTATGATTATGCCTGCCATACGAAGCATCTTCTTTATTCAAATTTAATGGTTCAAGTGACCTCCCATTGAATGGATCATCCTCAACTTCATTACCTATCTCCTCATCAATCACTTTATTTGTCAACAAAATAATAGACCATCTATGTTTAGAAGGATTATGAGTATAGAACACTTGTTTAGCCTGAGAAGCCAAAATGAAAGGCTCTTCTTTATGGCCTTCCTTGATCAAATTTAATTGTATCAAGCCTAAGTCATCAATTCTCAGCCGTAATTATTGTCAACCACTTGCAACCAAAAATGGGAACCTGGAAGCCGATATGATCCAACTCCCAGATGTCCTCAATTAACCCAAAGTATGACCTCTTCGCATAGATAGGATTTTGATCTTTGGAACTCGATACATGCATGTGTTAGCCACAAGAGTTACACCACTATATTGCATTTTGATTCGATCATCTTGGTTTTTGGTATAGAAGATGAACCCATTGATGATATAACTTGCGTAAGATGTTACCTAATTACTTGGACCATATGCTAAGAACTTCAATTAGCTAGAAATTGATTTAGGATCAGCTCTATACTCGCAAAGGACTTGATCTTTAAACCTTGTTGTAAAATGTTTATTTTATTATTGAGCACACCATCTTTCTCTTTTGTAGGGATTTTCCCTTTGAATTTGATGCACATGGTTGTGCACGTACTCATCAACCTCCTTAGAGTTGTGCAGCATATAGGTGTACTTGCTCAAACTATTGGTTTGAGATGGTTACAACTTTATTGCCCATAATCCCTTTCTCATCAATCCTTCTTCCCTCATGCCAAGACATAAGAAGCCTAATATTGCTTGGATGCTTTAAGTGTATGGCAGAAAATTCAGCGACCTCTTCATAGATATATTGTTCAACAATGCAACCCTCTGGATGACTCCAATTTTTCACAAACCCTTTCATTATCTTCATGACACATTCAACCAGGTACATTCATCTTAAATAGGCTAGGGCATAAAGTTGTACCTCTCTAACCAGGTGAGTTGTTAGGTGGACATGATGTCAAAGAATGCTGGAGAAATATACATCTCAAGCTCACACAATATGTGTACAATTCAGTTTTGAGGGTCTATCACTTTACTGTACAGTGACTTAAAGAAGAAACATAGCTTGGTGATTGTAGCTCGCACCTTATAAGGCAAGATATCCCATATAGCCATTGGAATCAAGTTCTCCATCAAGACATAGCAATCATGAGATTTTAATCCCATCAGTTTCAAGTTCTTCACTGACATGACTCTTTTGATGTTTGAAGATTGACTCTCTGGCACTTTGGCTGAAACACGGAATTGACAAAAACTAGTTTTTTCTTCCTTTGATAGTGTTTGAGTCGTAGGACAAAGAAATGTATGGATTTCCCTCTCCTCTGGTAGTAATTCTTCCCTTATTCTCATATCAACCATGTCTAGCTTAACATTTATGCCATCTTTAGTCTTTCTCAGTATATGGAGTAACGTGTCAACAATACTTTCCACATATTTTTCTCAATGTGTAAAACATCAAGAAAATGTCTCACATCCAAGGTTCTCCAATAAGGCAAGTCAATGCTTTTCACACTTCCTACTGAACATAAACCCCACACAATTTTCCTTTCTGAACCTAATGGAACCATCAGATTATTGAAATTCTAGCCCTAACCCCCCTGAATCAGGTCTGGAAGAAACTTAAAAGAACAAAATTGAAAATATGATTTTCTTGATTTAACCCCTTAAACACTTTGTTTTTCACTCCTATTCATATGATTAACCATTACCATTTGAACACAATTTGTAGAAATTTGGACCACATAACCCCTTAGGGTTTCATCATCCCAAATTTACAAAAACAACCACAAATCAAGCCAACAACAACAACAACAACCACATCATATCATCAAAAGAATCAAGGTTCTTGAGATTACCTCTAGATTCCTCAACTTTCTCTCTCTAGGCGTCACCTTCCTTTCTCTCTTCTCTTGAAGTTTTGCTTGCTACACATGAGATTTATGATAAAGAAGAGATTACAAAAGGTTTCCATGGATTTTATGAGCTTAATCACTTGAAATCACAAGCTCTTACCTTGATGTTTTTCCTTTTGCTTCTCTTTTGGCTTTTCTTGTCCTTCAAGCTCTTTCTCTCTCTATTTTCCTATGCCTTGGATGAAAATGAGGTTTTGAAAGAGGATAATGATGATTTAAAAATATCCTCTTCATCCCTCTTAACTTTATATATTTTATTTCCAATTTACCATGTGTTTTACTTTTTACCTCTTCATCTTTTTACTTGGTGCAAGATGATGACACATGGCACATTTATCATCCAAGCATTTATTTTTCTCAACTATTTCCCTTTATGGCCGAAATTATCAAGGGGAAAGGGAAATAAAAATTGCTTCTTAAATTTCATAGTCCTCTTTCATCAATTTATTAACTCTTTTTTACTTTTTTAATTTATTTTACTTGGCCACCATTGCTCCAAAATTGGGATGTTTATTCTCAATTTACTTTTTCCCTTTATTTCTCTTAGTTAGCCAAAAATGGCTTCAAGAAAATAGGAAAATAATTTCCTCTTTGCTTTATTGGCAAATTACCATTTTGCCCTTATATTTTTGTATTTAATTGTGGCTTCTTCCTTTTTCTTGCTTCTTGGCCGAAATTCACCCTTAATATTGGGTCAAATAATGTGCTCCTTTATTCTCCAAATTTGGGCCTTCATAATGGGCTTTTTTGAAAAACAAACATTAGCTTCATCACTTGTTTTAGCCCAATTTCCATGTAACTTCAACTAAAGGTGTTTTTGTCATTTTAATTGCATCCAAATTCATCATTTTATTCCATTGAATGCCATAAATATTTATAAGGCATATTGATGAATAAAAATGGGGTGTTACAGCTCTCTCCCCTATAAGTAAAATATTTGCATATTTATTTTCCCTTATATGATGATTTTGTGGATGATATTTGAGCTTAATTTAATGAATTTGGGTGTAATTAATAATTAAATAATGATTTTGGTATGAAATAAAATTTCTTGAAAAATACTAAATCAGACCCTCTTTTAGTTTTCAGGAAATATTTGGAGCACTAGATGTTGGATTAGGATATTTTATATATTGTTAAAAAGCTAAGAAAGAGTTCTACAACTTTTATGTTGAGACCAAAACCCAGTTTTATCTCCAAGGGTTTCAAATTTTGCTTGGAAGTTGAGAACTTGAATCATCTTCCTTTTCACCTACTACTCCATCTACCACATCTTATCTACTACCTTATCTTCCTTTTCACCTACTACTTTATCTACCGCTTTATCTATCACTTCATTTACCATACTCTATTCCTTCCTATTTATAGCCATCCTCTCCTTCATATTTTACACACCATTTCATATCAATTACGCTCTTCTCCTCTCCACTTACAACCAGTTTATATCCATTACTCTCCTCTCTTCTCCATACACAACCATTTCATGTCCATTACTTTCCTCTCTTTTCTACTTACATACCATCATCTGAGAATTAATTTCATGCATTGTATTTATTTCTTGCATGCCTCCTACATGTAAGGCTGATTTTTCTATTTTCATGCATCTTGTAGTTGAATTTTTATTTAATAATTAAGTTTATTATAATGTTTATAAAGTTTACAGTTTATTTTATTGTTGTTTTTAATTTCATCATGAGCTGAATTTCCATTTTCCTAGGGTGATGACGTAGCTTACTAATGACGGATTGAATCTTAACTTATTAAATCTAGTTTGAATTTCTCCTTCATGATTGAGTTTTAATTATTATTCTTAATGCTTTTGATTGACTGGCTATCTTTTGAATGATTTCAATATGCATGTTGAGACCGAAAGGTGATGCATAAGTATAGATCCTATAATTAAAACCATAACTTGCATATGAAATTGGAATATATTCATATGAGTTATGTTGTCTTACTAGTTCCATAAATATTAATGCATAATTGATTGCTTAAATTCATATATGAATATATTAGATTAGCAATTAATTATAGAATTGCTTGACCTTGGAAGAGGCTAGTAATTAAATTAATGAAACTCGACTGCTAATCTTGTGAAATAATTGGACTAGAATAGAAAAGTGATTCAATCCAGAATTTGTTAAGTGAAATATGACCCCTAGGGCTTTTTCTCATAATTGCTTTTATATCATTTTCACTCATATTTAATCATCTTTTATTTTGTACTCTCAATCACCAACTAATCGATTGACTAAATAGAATTAAAATTACTCTTTTTGATACTTAGTGATCAATCCTCGTGGGAAAGATACTCTACTCACTTTTGTATTACTTGATTACGACAATGTACACTTGCACTATTTAATAGACCATTTACACTCATAACAAGTTTTTGGTGCCTTTGTCGGGGATTGTTGTCATTAATATCAATACCAACTAACTTTTATACTAATTTGGTCTTTACATTATGTTTGTTTTTCTTTATGGTGTTTTGTGTTTCTTTTCAGGCTTTTGCTTAATGTATGAGTAGATCGAAGGAGACTGAACTACAACCTCTTGATTTTGAGATCGAAAGAACTTGTCGAAGAAATTGAAAAGTTCAAAAGCAGTCTACTTCAATCTTAATAAATCAGATAGCAAATCTTGAGGGAGAAACAACAGATACCAAACACTATGTGACTATGAAACACCAACATTCATGGGGACAAATTCTGGAATCAGAACACTACCAGTAGCAGGTAACAACCTTGAAATCAAGCCTGCAATTATCCAAATGATGTAATCAAATCAGTTCGGTGGTTTAGCAATAGAAGATCCTAATGCATATATAGCACCATTCCTAGAAATCTGCAACACATTCAAGCATAATAGTGTTACTGATGATGCCATTAGACTTAGACTTTTCCCTTTCTCACTCAGGGATAAGGTAAAGAGCTAGTTACAATCACTACCAGTGGGAAACAGAACTACATGGGATCTCATGAAGCAGAGATTTTTGGAGAAATACTTTCCTTCTGTAAAAAATGCTAAATTAAGGAATGAAATTGCCTTATTTACCTAGCACGAACAAGAAAGCCTTTATGAAGCATAGGAAAGATATAAGGAGTTGCTAAGGAGATGTCCTCATCATGGGTTACTAAATTGATGGCAACTGCAAACTTTCTATAGTGGGGTAACGCACATCTCCAGAATTCTTGTAGATGCAACAATTGGAGGATCTTTAATAGGAAAAAATATAGATGACGCTTACAATTTACTTGAGGAGGTGGTAGCCAATACATATCAATGGCCTTCTGAACATAGCAATAAAGTACTTGGAGTGTATGAGCTGGATGTCCTTACAACTTTTTCTTCTTAAGTTGCATCTACGTGCAAGCAAGTAGGATCATTGACAACCCAAGCAAATAAAATCAGCACTCCTATTGAAGCTTGTGATCAATATAGAGGACCTCATATGAGCACGCAATATCAAGAAGGATACTCATTCATGCTGGAGCAAGCTTATTTCATCAGAAACCAAAGGAATGACCTATTCTTATACACCTATAATCCAGGTTGTTGAAATCATCCAAACTTTAGTTGGAGGAATAATCAAAATGCATTCAAGCTGTAAGGGAACTACCAGTAACAAGCTCTTCAACAAACAAATCCACCACAACATAAAGTGAATGTGGAAGATGCACTGGCTTAATTCATAGCCAGGACTTATCCAACACTCAAAAACCAAGATGCCTCAATAAAGAACTTGGACATCCAGATGGGCCAAATTGCAAATATGCTGACTTCCAGGCAACCAGGAACTCTACCAAGTGATACTGAAAGAAACCCAAGAGAACATGTAAAGGCCGTTGCACTAAGAGGTGGTAAACAATTGAAAGATCCTGTAATTAAGAAGAAGGATGATGGAGAAAAGAAAGAAAGCGGAGAAGAACAGAAAAAGGAAGAACAAGAACAGAAGGAAGATGATGTAATACCAGGAAGAATCAGCTTTCCAGATAATCCTTCTCCATATGTACCACCAGTTCCATGCCCTCAGAGACTCACGAAAGCAAAGTTAGACAAGCACTTTGGCAAGTTTCTGGAGGTTTTCAAAAAGTTACATATCAACATTCCTTTTACAGACGCTTTTGCCCAAAAGGCCATTTATGAAAAATTCATGAAGGACATTCTCTCAAATAAGCATAAGCTTGAGGAATTTGAGACAATTGTACTTGCTGAGGGGTGAAGTGCTATTCTCCAAAAGAAATTACCTCCTAAGCTGAAAGATCCAAGAAGCTTTTACATACCTTGCGCCATAGGTCAATTTTAGTTTGAAAGAGCACTTTGTGACCTTGAAGCAAGTATAAACCTTATGCATCTATCTATGTACAATAAACTCGACCTTGGAGAGGTGAAGCTAACCACAGTTTCATTACTTTTGGCTGTCTGATCAATAAAACATCTGAGGCGTATCTTAGAAGATATGCTAGTGAAAGCAGACAAGCTTATATTTTCAGCTGATTTCATAATACTTGATATGGAAGAAGACCAAGAAATTCCTATCATTCTTGGAAGGCCATTCCTATCAACTAGGAGAACATTAATAGATGTACAATATGGGAAGTTAACCTTGCGAGTTCAAGATAATCAATTATCCTTCAATATCTTCAAGGCTTTGTCCTTTCTAAATGAAGGCAACACCTGTTACAGAGTAGATACATTGACCAACTGCACAAAAGACTTGATGGACGAAATTTGCATGGATTAACCATTAGCAATGGGAAAGGTAGATGTATCAACATCTACTAATCCTGAAGTCTTGGAGTAGATTAGGTACCTAGAAACAAATTCCCTAATTTTTATCAAGAAACTATTTGAAGATCTGGGAGAAAGGCCAAGTAAGCTGGTGCCATCAATAGAGAACCACCAGTAATGGAGTTGAAAGTACTACCATCCCACTTGAAGTATGCTTATCTGGGAGGAAATTAAACATTACTAGTAATCATTTCAGCAGCTCTTACTCCTGATGAAGAAGAAAAGTTATGAAGAGTTCTAAGGGAGTATAAAACAACATTTAGATAGTCAATAGTTGATATAAGAAGGATTAGTCCTATAATTACACCTGAGGATCAAGAGAAAACAACTTTTACATGTCCATATGGTACCCTTACCTTCAGAAAGATGCCATTTCATCTATGTAATGTACTAGTAACATTTCAAAGGAGTATGATGACGATCTTTTCAGACATGGTGGGAAGATTCATTGAGGTTTTCATGGATGATTTTTTAGTTTTTAGAGAATCATTTGATTATTGTCTTTCAAATCTAGCAAAAGTCTTGCAACATTGTGTGGAGATAAATTTGGTTATAAATTGGGATAAATTCCATCTCATGGTGAAAGAAGGAATTGTGCTGGGTCACAATGTATCTAATCGAGGCATTGAAGTGGATAGAGCTAAGATTGAAACAATTGAAAAGCTACCACCTCCTTCCTCAATTAAGGGTATTTAGAGTTTTTTGGGACATGCTGGCTTTTATAAAATATTTATCAAGGACTTCTCAAAAATCACAAAACAACTATACACGCTGTTAGAGAAAAACACTCCCTTTGTGTTTAATGAGGAGTGCTTATCAGCCTTCCAAACTTTGAAAAGTGAGTTGACTTCTGCACCATTCATCATAACTCCATATTGGAACCTTCTATTTAAAATGATGTGCTATAGAAGTGATTATGTAGTTAGAGCTGTCTTAGGCCAAAGAAAAGATAATGTCTTTCATGCCATCTACTATGCTAGTAGGACACTCTTAGATGCATAGCTAAATTATGTAGCAACAGAAAACGAGCTATTAGTAGTTGTGTTTGCATTCAAAAAATTCATAGCCTACTTGATCGGGTCAAAGGTCATTGTCTTGATAGACCACTCAGTAATCAAATCCTTGATTGAGAAGAAAGACGCTAAGCCTAGACTGATCAGATGGGTGCTTCTGCTACAAGAATTTGAATGAAAGAGAGAATCACCAATCTATGAGAATTTCCCAGATGAGCAACTTTTTATGATACAGTCACAACCTACCCCATGGTATGTTAATTTTATGAATTATTTGGCAATTAGAGTAATGTCTTATGAACTTTCTAAAGTGAAAAAGAAGAAGTTTTTGGCTGATGTATGGCATTACTTTTGGGAGGATCCGTTCTTATATAAATAATGCCTAGGTCGAATTATCAGGCGATTTGTTCCTGAAGAAGAAATATACAGCATCTTAAATCATTGCCATTTATCCCCATATGGTGGTCATTTTGGAGTAAATAGAACAGCTACTAAAGTTATTCAATCAGGATTTTACTGGCCTACACTTTTCAAGGACTCCCACAGAATTATGGCAACTTGTGACAAATGTCAAAGCACAAAAAATATCTCAAGGAGACACGAAGCCCCTTTAACTAACATCTTAGAAGTTGAGCTCTTTGATGTATGGGGAATTAATTTTATGGGGCTTTTTCCATCCTTATTTAGCAACCAATTCATTTTACTAGCTGTTTACTATGTCTCCAAGTAGGTTGAAGCAGCTGCCTTTCCTACAAATGATTCTCGAGTAGTTGTGAGGTTCTTGAGGTAGAATATTTTTACAAGATTTGGAGTGCCTAGAGCTATTATCAGTAATGGAGAAAGGCATTTTTGCATTCAGCAGCTTCATTCGGTATTGGCTAAATATAGAGTAACTCACAAGGTTGTAACTCCATATCATCTACAAACTAGCGGGAAAGTGGAAATCTCAAATAGGGAATTGAAATGGATCTTAGAGAAGACGGTGAATTCCAATCAGAAGGACTAGGCATAGAAATTGAACTTTGGGCTTATAGAACTGCCTTCAAGACACCAATTAGTACATCCCCATATCATTTGGCCTATGAAAAAGCTTGCCATCTTCCAGTAGAAATGGAGCACAAAGCATATTGGGCAGTAAAAACCTTAAATTTTGACTTAAAGGTAGCTGGTGAGAAAAGGCTTTTCCAACTCAATAAGCTTGAAGAATTCAAACAACAAGCTTATGAAAATGCCAAGTTATATAAGGAGAAGACAAAATGTGGCATAACAGAAGAATTTTGAGGAAAGAGTTCACACCAGGACAAAAAGTGCTTTTATACAACTCAAGGTTAAAGCTCTTTTCAAGAAAGCTGAGATCAAGGTGGTCAGGTCCTTTTACTGTGATTCAAGTAAAGTGGAGATTCAAGATGGTGATCAAAAATTCAAAGTGAATGGGCAAAGGCTCATAGAATACAATGAAGGTGCACTCAAAACTTTGAAATCTGTCATCACGTTTAAGGAACCAACAGATAAGTCCTTAATCTAGTAATTTTTTTAAAAAAATTAAAAATTAAAAAAAAATAAAAAATTTTTGGTTTAATCTTTGCCTAGTTAAAGACATTAAAGAAGGGCGGCTATTTGGGAGGCAACCCAAAACTTCTTTCCTATTCTCTTATTTTTCTTTCCTACTTTCTCATTTTGCTTTCTTACTCACCGAAACACACTGCATTGTATTGAGAATTTTAGTTTTCATTAGTTTCATTTTATGTTACCATGGAGTAATCTCTTATAAAGGTTAAGAATAGGTTCCCTGATCTTCCTAAATATGTGTTCAAGAAGCTTTATAGCTGTCGACTTGAAAGGATGAAGATATTCAAGCATTTAGGCCTTCCTGAGGACATACGTTGGATCATTGAAGCTAAGGTACATTTAGCAGGTGAGTTTAATAAATCAGTTGTTCAACCTTTACCAGGAATGGAAAGACATTCTTACTCTAACAAGAGAAGAGCTAAAAGGATGAATGTCTGCTATATATGTGCAAGGTGGACATGTGATCAGTGCTATAGGAGCAAAGGTATGGTTTCTATAAATCAAGAAGATAAAATTAAATTTATAAAGGATGGACAGAGTAAGTAGTCCCTGGATGATATCATTTAAACTCTTGAGACGCATCTGAGTGGTGATGTTCATTGTATTCTTCTTGATTTAGTGGACATATTCAACTAAGGAAAATGGCGCTAGTGTCTTGGGAATCTGATGTTAAAAGACCCTATTTGCCAGTTTAAAAGAAAACTGGATGGGAAGCCAATCCTTGATTCATAGAAATCGTTTAAGTCATTACTGGACATAAAACTAGAGGAAGATATGAGCGAAAAGCACAACTACTGTACATAATCATGCTTTTATCTAATCTGTCTTATCTTTTTAGCAGGTTTTTGTCTAATGTGTTTTATCTTTTCAATTACTTTTGAATTTTTTCACGCAAATTATGCCGGTAACTCGTGTCAGAAATTTTTCAAAATTCTTTGAAAAATGCCTGATTTGCATGATCTTGTTGTCGCTGTTTTAGTATTATATATATACATTCTTCTACTTGTAAATATGCATACTTCCACTTGTAAGTATGCAGTCTACCACTTGTAAGCACAAAAGTTCTGAGAGAAAAAAAGAGACAAAGGGTATCACATTAAAATATAGGTTTGAATCTATATTCATTTTTGGTGAAACTGTTGAGGGAAAGAATAGAGGGTTTCTAATTGCAGCACAAGAACTAGGAAATGCATTAGCTGCTCAAAAGATCAATTTTGCATATGGGGTAGGCATCCAAGGCCTAAGGGGAAGTATGGCCATTACAGTAACCATTAATGGAAGCAAGTATTTAAGTGTAAAGGTCAAGGAGTTAGATGGTCACATCTTTTCCTTAGGACATGAGTTACAAGTTTCCAGCTTGCCAAAACATATGGGACGTATGTTCTACAGGGTTGAATCTTTTATTGCTCTACCTGGTGGTTTGGAAACGTTGGATGGGATTTCCAGCATCGCATATTAGGCTAAGTTAAACTTTCACAAAAAGCTATTAGGATTGTTAAATGTTAGTGGTTTTATGATGATCTGTTGTTTTTTTATCATGCTGTGGAAACATGATTCATACCCCAAGTGACTCGCCATTCCATAATTTCTACCTTAACTGTTGATCAGCTGCTCGATCAATTGCAAACCTATGAACCTAAACCAGATATACTAGTCAAGCATATAGGTAGGCAATCTTCAGATAACAGTCAGAAGTAGGATCCAGATACCACTCTTTGGTTGTAACGTTCCTTAATCTCTTTGTTTTACTCTTAGCATTTTGGTTTCACTTTAATGTGCGTTTATGTTTAAAAAAAATTTCTAAGCTCTAGAAGATATTGGGGACAATGTCTGATTTAGGTTAGGAGAGGAGAAAAAAAATTATTTAGTTAGTTAGTAAAACCATTAAATGCATGGGGTATGGAAAAAATAGCAGAGTAAAGAGTTATTCTTAACTCCTAAGACGCATTTTATTAGTTGCACATTTTTTATTTTTTTAAAAAAAGTAAAAGTAAAAAGAAAAATCATCATGTTTAAGCCTTTGTAATGATCTTAAGAAGTATATAAGTCTTGAGTATGAATCAATTGAATTTAGATATTTCATAGCATGAATGAACAACTAATTGTTGCAATTGGTGATGAATTTTGAAATTGAATGAGTTGAGTTTAAAAACCCTTAACCGTGAGCTTTTGTGGTTATAATGATTATTTCTATTGTGTGTGATATTCACATATTAAGTTTTCACTCTATAACTTGCTTTAAATTTGGTTGAAATTACATCTCACATCCACATTCAAAAATGATAAAGGCATTCATTTTGTTTAGCCAGAGCCAAATAGCCAACCTTGTAATTATACAGTTGATAAGCCCCTTTGAGCCTAATTGACTGTTTCTTTGTTCTCAACCCATTAACATACGCTTTAATGATATATCAAGTGCTTTTACTTAATTCGGAAGATTAGTAGAGCATTTGAAATTTTTGTGAAATCGGCTTTTGACAAGTGTGGGGGTGTATATATCATCAACTTTAGAGTTGCAAAAAAAATATGAAAAAAAAGAAAAAGAAAAAAAATGAAAAAAATTTGAGTATTTGAATTGTGGGTTGTTGTGATGAAATAGATTTATTCAGAAGCTGGCCCATTTTTCAATTGTTCTATTATTTTTTTAATTTTAGCCCTTCATATCACGTTTTACATTCCTTTTACCTTAACCCCATTAGAACCCTTAATAAGTCCTTTTAATTTGAATTATGCATTAAATTAGGTAGTGGAGATTGAGATTTTTAGCAAGCCTATGGTAGTGCAATTTTTTCGGTAGAATTCGAGCAAAACACTTACCCTTAACACTTGAGAGATTAGGAGAATTAGTCACAATTACGAACTCGGTTTATTCATTTTCAAATAAAATTATTAGTTTATATTTTTTTCGATTCATGAATACTATGATCTCTTTATTTTTCAATTGTATTCTTGCTTATGACTTGACACTTCTAATTTTGTTAGCACTAATTAGTCACTCCTTGTCCGAGGACGTCCAAGAGCTAAGTGTGGGGGAATTTTATAAGTAAAATATTTGTATATTATTTTTCCTTATATGATGACTTTATGGATGATATTTGAGCTCAATTTAATGAATTTGGGTGTAATTAATAAATAAATAATGATTTTGGCATGAAATAGAATTTCTTGAAAAATACTAAATCAGACCCTCTTTTAGTTTTCAAGCAATATCTGGAGCTCTAGATCTCAGATTGGGATGTTCTATTTATGGATAAAAAGCTAAGAAAGAGCTCTACAAGTTTTATGTTGAGACCAAAACCTAGTTCTATCTCCAAGGGTTTTGAATTTTGCTTGGACGTTGAGAGCGGGAATCATCTTTCTTTTCACCTACTACTCCATCTACCACATTTGATGTACCACCTCATCTTCCTTTTCACCTATTACTCGATCTACCACATTTCAGCTACCACCTCATCTTCTTTTTTACCTACTACTTTATCTACCATACTCCATTCCTCCTTATATATAGCCATCATCTCCTTCACATTTTACACACCATTTCATATTCATTACTCTCTTCTCTTCTCCACTTACAACCATTTCATATCCATTACTCTCCTCTCTTCTCCACATACAACCATTTCATATCCATTACTTTCCTCTCTTCTCTACTTACATACCATCATCTGAGAATTAATTTCATGCATTGTATTTGCTTCTTGCATGCCTCCTACATAGAAGGTTTTACCTCTTACTGGGAAGGCTAGATTTTTCTACTTCCATGCATCTTGTGGTTGTATTTTTATCAAATAATTAAGTTTATTGTAATATTTATGAAGTTTTTAGTTTATTTTATTGTTGTTTTTAATTTTTTTCGTGAGCTAAATTTCCATTTTCCTAGGGTGATGACGTAGATTACTAATGACGAATTGAATATTAACTTATTAAATCTATTTTGAATTTCTCCTTCATAATTGAGTTTTAATTATTATTCTTAATGCTTTTGATTGACTGGCCATCTTTTGAATGATTTCAATATGCATGTTGAGATTGGAAGGAGATACATATGTATAGATCCTATAATTAAAGCCATGACTTTCATATGAAATAGTAATATATTCGTATGAGTTGTGTAGTGTAACCCCCTTCACGATCAAGGCCGAGATTAGTTCGCAAAAACGTAATTAAGTTTGAATTAGAGACCATAAATGATTAGAGACTTATTTAAAAGTAAACTTCCAACAAATCATGGTTTTCAAAAACTTTTAAAATACCTGTTCCACAATAATCTTATACTCACATTTCAAACATAAATGGCCTGTACGCGTTGATTCCATTCATGCATATCAAAGTATAATGCAAATTCCCGACACACTCAGGTTCCATTAAATAAATAAGGGTTCTACAGAGGCATAAAGCCTATAAAATTTTTCCCTTTTACTTGGGGATTACACAAAACTATACATTATCCATCCACATTTGTTTCCCAAAAACATATTCAAATGATTTATACATGATAACCAAATAACCAAAATAACTACCAATCTGGATCACTATCCGCTCTTCATTGCCCGCTTTCCCTTAGATCCTTTGGCCCTGCTAAAAATTGTTTTTGGGAGAGTGAGATTCTAAGGAATCCCCGTAGTGTCAAATCACTCATAGTATGCATAACAACAAAGCATGAAAGCTAATCATCACACACACATTGCAACTACAACGACAGTTACAGTGGCAAGGGGAGGTATGACTCATATCACCCTTACGTTTGCTCACGCTGTATTGCACAATCACATGATCATATTGCATATATCACCACAGCTAGGATCCATATAAAATATTTCACATACATACACACAGCCATACTAGCAGGATACTCAAACAGGAATCCACGATTCCACAACGCACCCCTAGCAATTACAACGGTAGGGATAGGTGTGATAACCATCACCCCGTATGACTGCTCACGCTGTAATGTACTACGGGAGATAACATAATGGCCTCATGCTAAAGATTCACACGACAAACAATGATAAGTCATGCATACCAAGAATCATACAAAACATGAAAGAAAAGTCACTACCTGGTTCATTCCACGCACGCTCTGTTGCAGGTCTCTCCCGAGTAGGGCAAATGTCGAATCCTATAATTCATAATTAGGGACGAAGAGTCAATTCTCTATTCCAACACTTAATTTACTTCATAATACATATATTGGTTATTAGTATTACTCTTTAGGAAGCTACAATTGCCTCTAACAAAAGCCCTAAAGGGTTGGAAAAGCTATCCCAAAGATCCCCTTTTAGAAGCAGAAAATTGATATTTTTCATTGAGACACTCGAGTGATGACTTAACACCAGCGAGTGTTAAGACACACCTTAGAAAAATGGCCGCGAGTGACAACTCGAGACACAAGTTCACCATGTCTCATATACCTGCACTCAAGTTAGAGAAGGCTCACTCGAGTGAGAACCCACAATACTCTCAAGTGAGGCAACACTTTTGCCTCTACACACAGAAGTGCAACTTGAAACTGGAAGAAAAAAGGAAAAATACACTACAGCACCCGAGTGATGTTCATCCTGTGTGATCCGCTTCATAATTATGATTCAAAATTTGTGATAGAAATGAAATATAGACCAATAATAACAAAACTCATTTCCGATCCCTTCCTTACGGTAGGGTTTTCACAAATATTTTCAAAATTTCTACTTTCCTTGATCTCAAATTTCATATCTCGAATATAATCACCTTGTGCAATTGAATCACATTTAAACATATCAGAGTGTAAAATAGAAATCCCGGCAACCTCCGGGTCAAGTATATACTAACTATCAGTTTTATAATTCTCAGCTAGGGGATTACATATCATAATTCAAATATTACCTCATTCCTCGGATTCTACCGCCCTGAAGGTACGATCCTCCCACAGTCACCACCAATGGGCCGCAGGTAATAGACTCATAAATAGCCTTTCGGCTTTCACATAGTCTCATCCCCCGGATTCCATCGCCTAGAAGGTACGATCCTCCCACCGTCAACACCGATGGGCCACAGGTGATAGACCCACAAATAATGATAAATCAAACATACAATGTATCACATATAGTATAAGGGAAAGAGTCACTACCTTGTTTTTTCCTGACTTGGTTTGTCGCAGCTCGTTCACGACCAAGGCAAATGTTAAAGCCTATAACCAAAATCAAGGACGATAGGTTATTCTTTATTCAAAATTCTTATCCTCATTTTACTTTAAGTTGGCTATCATTTGAACTCTTCAGGTGACTAATAGAAGCCTAAATATATGCCCAAAGGGTTGGGAACACTTGATCAAAGATCTCTTTTTGGGAGCAAAAGTACTGATTTCTAGTCGAATCACTCATGTGAAGGAGACCTCACTTGAGTGATGCCCCAACTCGCACTCAAGCCCTAGCGAGTGAAACACAGGAAGTGAGTACCCAAGAGCTCCACACATCCTGGAGTGACCAGTTCACTTGAGAACTGGCCCTAGCACCCAAGTGACAACACACTCTCACCCGAGTCCCATCGAGTGAGATACAAAGAGTGACTACCCGAGAGCAACCCTAAGGTGCAACTGACTCCCGCACTCGAGTGATGACTCATATCACTCGCAGGCAAGGAAGTGCACCCTTGCTTCCTACCTGAACACTTAACTGAAATACTGAAAGAAAAGAAAGAACATGATGCTGTACTCGAGTGAGCTCCAACCTCACTCGAGTGAGGCTATCAGAACCAGAATTGTAGCAGCTGATATACTTTTCCAAATTTACCAAATCTAATTCCAATGATTTCCAAACTTATACCAAAGTTCATTCCCACACAAAATTCCACAATGAACCTATTGGTATTCTCAAAACAACCAAAATCTTACCACAATGACACATTCTACTCTTCTAACCACATTGCACCCAATATCACCTAGTGATCAACTTTTCCTTTTCCAATCCAAATCACAACCATTGACACCAAGGCACAATTTGGCATCTATTCCATCACAAAACACTAGCTAATTCATGCATTTCAAAATTAGGCCAAAATCAGGGCAAAAATCCAAAGTTCTCAAAACTCAACCAATGACCAAAATAATTATACCAAAATACTATAAATACTCACCTCTTCAACATCCAATGATTAGCTTATTGATTCTCTAACTTCCAAGCTTGTGTAAACTCCAAAACACCTCCTTTCAAAATTCTGAAACTATAGGTTTAAAGCTCTCAACCTCTTGAACATCATTAATGAAAACCATTTGAGCTAAAGAAGCATTTCACAAGCCAAATCCTACCTTTGATTTTCTCTTTCCTTCCCCTACCCAACGAAAATGAAGGTTAGATGAGAGAGAAGATGAGAAAGATGATGATGCAGATTTTTCTCTCCTCCCTATACACCTAGCCTACCTTACAAATAAGAGGGAAGATAAAGTGAGTTTGAAATTTTGACCTCATCCAATGGCTCATAACTTGCCACATGTCAACATCTTGCTCCTTCTCCCAATTCTTCCTATACACATGCACACATTTGATAACTTCATCATAATTTCTTAAACAACTACACACTACACAATGATTCCTACCAATTAGCGAACTCCTTTTTCGGTAATTGACCAATTGGTCAGCAATTTACCATGTTGCCCCTGATTATCACAATATATACTAAACCATTATCAAACAAGTTTTATATCACAATTCACATTACATGCTTCAAAAGTGCTTAATTAATATTAATTACACTACTTTGAAGTCATTAGCCCTTAATTACAATTCAGGTTATTACAATTCTCCCCCCGAAAAATAAATTTCGTCCTCAAAATTTGTTACACAACCTGAGCCATAAACTCCGGATACCGTCTACGCATGTCATCCTCTGCTTCCCAAGTTGCTTTTCTCTGAGTCATTCCCTTCCAGATCACCTTCACATATGGAATACTCCGATGTCTGAGCCATCGCTCCTCTCGGTCAATAATCTGTTCTGGTTCTACCGTATATGTGAAGTTATCTTGTAGTTCAACTTCCTCATACCCAACTATGTGAGATGGATCCGGTTGGTATTTCTTCAGTTGGGATACTTGAAATACATCATGAAGTCTGCTCAAGTTTGGGGGTAGGGCTACTCGATACGCAACAGGCCCAATTCTCGCAAGAATCTCAAAAGGACCTATATACCTCAGGCTCAGCTTCTTTCGCTTGATAGCTCTCTCGATGCCGGTAACTGGGGATACCCTTAGAAATACATGATCACCAACCTCAAACTCTAGAGGTCTTCTCCACTTGTCAGCATAGCTTTTCTGCTGACTTTGCGCTGTAAGAAGTCTCTTTTGAATAATTTGAATATGTGCTGAGGTTTGATCAACAAGTTCTAGCTCATAAAGCTTCCTTTCTGATAACTTATTCCAGCATAAAGGTGATTGGCACCTCCTTCCGTACAACGCTTCATACGGAGCCATATGAATGCTTGCATGATGGCTATTATCATAGACGAACTCAGCAAGTAGAAGAAAACGATCCCAACTCCCTTTAATGTTAAGAACATATGCCTGTAACATATCCTCCAGTGTCTGAATAGTCCTCTCTGACTGTCCATCCGTCTGAGGATGATAGGATATACTGAATCTCAACTGAGTACCTAGTGCCTTATAAAAAGCTTTCCAAAATCTTGAAGTGAATCGGGGGTCTCGGTCGGAAATGATGTTCTTTGGCACACCATGGAGCTTCATAATTTCTCAAATATTAATCTCCGCTAGTTTGTCCAGAGAATAACCAGCATTGATTGGTATGAAGTGTGCTGACTTTACCCTCCGTTAGCCATTTAATCACACTTCTCCTTTTCTCTTAGTTAGCAATTAATTTCCCCATTAAATAATAACTTATGGCCAATACTTCTATTCTTCCAATTTCTCACTAATCATGGCACATTAATTAAAATTGCCTCAAAACACATAATTATTCCACTTTAATTTAATAATTATCCTCAATAATTATCATTAGCCCTTAATTGAAATTTGGGGTGTTACATGTAGTCTTACTGAGTTCTATAAATTTTAATGCTTAATTGATTGCTGAAATTCATATAGGAATATATTGGATTAGCAATTAATTATAGAATTGTTTGACCTTGAAAGAGGCTAGTCATTAAATTAGGGAAACTCGACTGTCAATCATGTGGAATAAACTGGGCTAGAATAGATAAGTGATTCAATCCAGAATTTGTTAAGTAAAATCTGACCCCTAGGGCTTTTTCTTATAATTGTTTTCATATCATTTGCACTCATATTTAATCATCTTTTGTTTTGTACCCTCAATCACCAACTAATCGATCGACTATATAAAATTAAAATTACTCATTTTGGTACTTAGTGATCAATCCTCATGGGAACGATACTCTACTCACTTCTGTATTACTTGATTACGACAGTGTACACTTGCACTATTTAATAGACCGTTTATACTCATAACATCCCCTTAAATAAATTTCATCCCCAAAATTTGCTACATGTACATAGCCATAAACTCCGGGTAATGCTTCCACATATCTTCTTCTGTTTCCCATATGGCTTCTTTAGCAGATAACCCTTTCCAGACAACTTTGATGAATGGGATACTCTTGTTTCTAAGATGTTTCTCCTGCCAATCAATGATTCGGTCAGGCATGCATGACCGCATATGTCAAATCATCTTGCATATCTACTTCTTTATATTCAATCACATGTTTTGGATTAGGTTGATACTTCTTCAACTTGAAAACATAAAAAACATCGTGCAATTGGCTCAGATTTACTGGTAAAGCTAAGTGGTACTCTTCTGGCCCAATCTTCGACAAGATCTTAAATGGATCAATGTAGCTCAGATTTAGCTTCTTCGCTTTTAATTCCATATCGATACCTGTGACCGGCGAAGCTTTTATAAACACGTGATCACCGACTTCAAACTCTAAAGGTTTTTGCCTCTTATTAGTATAGCTCTTCTGTAAGCTTTGAGTAGTTAATAGCCTTTGCTTAATCATCTTTATCTTATTTATTGTCTGATTAACTATGTCTAGCCTAAGTAAGTGCCTCTTAGACAATTCTGTCTAACACAAGGGCGACTGACACTTCCTTCCATATAATGCCTTATAGGGAGGCATCTGAATGCTTGAGTGGTAACTATTGTTGTAGGAAAACTCTACCAATGGAAAGAATTTGTTCCAATTGTCTTTGAAATTTATGGCACATGCCCTTAGCATATCCTTTAATGTCTATATTCTTCATTTTGTCTGTCCATCAGTTTAAGGATGATATGATGCCATGAATCTGAGCTTAGTACCCAAAGTGTCATACAACGCTTTCTATGAATTAGAAGTGAGTGAGGATCTCTATCCAAAATGATGTTCTTCAGCGTACCATGTAACCGTACTATCTCCTTGATATAAATTTCTGCTAGCTTATCAAGAGAATAGTAAATGCTAATAGGTAGGAAATGGGTTGTCTTCGTGAATCGATAAAATATTACCCAAATCACATCGTGATTTCTGATCTTGGATAACCCTGTCATGAAATATATAGTGATGCTTTCCCATTTGCACGAAGGAATCTTAGGGTTTGGTAGAAGTCTAGATGGTCGTTGATGCTCAATTTTTTCTTTTTAATAAGTGAGACAACGAGCCTTAAACTTTGTTACATCTCTTTTCATCCTTGGCCACAAATATATGGACTTCAAGTCATGATATATTTTGGTTGCTCTTGGGTATAGGGTATATTTACTCTTGTGTGCCTCTGCCAGGATTTGCCGTTTAAGCTTTGGTTGCAGTGGATCATATACTGCTTTCTGTATCTAACTAGCCCACTCAGTGACAAGTCATATTCCTAAGCTTTTCCTTATTCAATCATATTTTTGATAGATTGTGCTCGTCTATCCTGCATTTGAGCTTCTTTTGTTACTGCTCTCATATCATTCTCTGCCTGACTAACATTGTTGCCATAAATCAGGATCTAATTAGACAGGTTTAGATTTTTGAAATCCTTGATCAGTTTTTGCTTATAAATCATTAAGGCTGCCACTTGTACTGTTTTACAGCTCAATGCATTAGCAATGACATTAGCCTTTCCTGGATGATATTTTATCTCTAGGTTGTAATCTTTAAGTAGCTCCATCCATATGTGCTTTCTCATATTGAGCTCTTTCTGATCATACAAGTATTTCAAGCTCTTATGGTCGCAGTATAGTTTTACGATCGCACCATAGAGATAATATCTCCAGATTTTTAGCACAAATACAATTACTGCTAACTCAAGATCATGTGTGGGATAATTTTGTTCCTGAGGCTACAACTGTCTAGATGCATAATGTAACACCCCAATTTTTGGATTAAAGGCTAATGGTAATTATTGAGGATAATTATCGAATTAAAGTGGAATAATTATGTGTTGTATGGCAATTTTAATTAATATGCCATAATTATTGGGAAATTAAAAGAATGGCTCTAAATTAGTGATTAATGGAAGAGATTAATTACTAATTAAGAGGGCATGAGATGTGAAATTAAATGGCTAATGAAGGGAGTAGAGTAACTAAATTGGTTACTTGCTTTATGAGAGCCAATGAGGTGGAGACATGTGGCAAGTGGTTAGGATGAGAGAGGGTGTTGGAAAAGTCAATGCACCAATTATTTTATTCATTTTCCCTCTTTTCTCTCTCTCTCTCTCATGCGCATGTGAAAGGGGTGGGGCAGATTTTTCTGCATTTATCATCATCTTCACCTCTCCTCCATCTCTCTCTCTCGTTCTCTCTCTCGTTCTCTCTTTCTCGCCATTGTTGCAGAAAAAAAGGGGGGAAAAGCTTGCAAAAAGGTAATGCAAATGGCTTCTATTGCTCAAACTTCCTTCATTAAAGTTGATCCTTGAGTTAAGAGCTACATTTCTATGGTTGTAGTTTGTCCATTAGTTGTGGTTTGTGGCCACATGAAATTTTGGGAGGTAGTGAATCAAGAACTTCCTTTGAGAAAGTTGATGAGGTGAGTGAGACCTATCTATCTATCTATGTTTTATGTCAAATGGATTAACTTGGATTTTCTGGAATTCTTGGGCCATTTTCGAAAATGAGAGTTTGGTATGTGTTTGGTTTGGAATTTGTATGTTTGGAATGCATTTTGAATGATAGAATTGTTTGGGTTGGAAATTGTTAAGTTTGGAGAATTTGAGATTTTAGTGTTTAATGTTACCCAAAACCAAAGCATGGTAATGGAATAGGATTTTGGTGATTTTGACATTTCCATTGGATGCCTTGAGTGATTTTGTGTGGGAATGAGCTTGGTTATTGATTTTGGGTTCAATTGGATCACTTGGGAAAATTTGGAAAGTTGTCTGGTTTGAGCTCTGTTTTGTGCAGTAAGTTTGTACGAGCGTTTTGTGTAACCAAATGGTATTGGAAAATTATGAAACTTTCCAGTCTTAAATTTCACATCCCAAGCTTCAAAATGGACATATATTTTGTGTCATTTCGTTTAGTATTTTGTGAGATATGGTTGTCCAACGTTTGGGATTGAAACAGAACTCTATTTTGGAGTAGTGGTTAGTTTTTGGTGATTCTGTATTTGTGTAGTGATATCCAGTGATGGGATATATTTTTCCTTGAAAGAGGACTTATATACCTTTCATTTGGCTTTGGAATCACTCCGTTTCGATTTTTCTACAATTAGTTATAGTTTTTCGAATTTCAGCCAAGAGTCAGGAAATTTCTTGGCCGCGGCCCAAGACCTTCTGGCCTGATTCGGGCCGCAGCCCATGGATGGCTGGCCGCGGCCCACGGCCTTCTGACCATATTTGGGCTGCGGCCCAAGGAAGGGCTGGCCGCGGCCAACCCCTGTGTTCCAGCACTTTGAGTTTTCGAAAGGAGACCTCTAACCTATTGTTTCCCAATCTTTTAGGGCTTTGATTAGAGGCATTTGTGGCCTCTTAAGGGTCAATTATGATAACCAAATCTAAGTGTTATGAAAGTGAGAATTTGGAAAAGAGAATGACCATATGTTCTTGATTTGGTTATAGGGTTGGGTATTTACCCTGATCATGATTTGATATCCGCTTGGATCGTGAGTAGCCGACGCTGGAGCATACGTGGAAAGAATAAGTGTAGGGAACTTACCTCTCCTGCATGTATTGATATTTGTGTTTGTGTATTGATGCATGTTATTGCTTTGCTTGATTATGTAAAACATATATGAATGATTAAAGCTCTGTTTCTATTTATGCTATGGCCATGAGTATGTTGTAGAAACATTGAGCATGCGGATATATCATTATGTGAACATGAGTTATTGTGATGCAAGCATGTCATGCATTAAACACTTATCTTACATGCATAGTGGTATCTGTTTCCTACTAGGATTCTCTAGAATCTCACCCTCCCCTACCAACATTTTAGACAGGACAAGTGGCTCGAGGAAGGAGCAAGCGACTAGGGGCGGTGAGAATCCCTTATGGGCATTTGGACTTGGTAGTGGTTATCATTGCCATTTGGGATAATGGTAGTTGATTTGAATGTACTTAGAGTTGTATATGTTAGAATGGATATATGGTTGTATATGTTATGGAGGTGTATTTGAATATGTATTGGGAATTAAATTTGTGTAATCCCCATTGAGGAATTGTAATAGGCGTATTGCCCTATGAGTCTTTAGTGAAGATATGAACCCAGAATTGCCGGGATTGTTATTGTGCACTCTGATATATCATGAATGTTAATTATCTTCGCAATGTAATTGTATTCGAAATGTGAATGTGAGACCAGGTTAAAGTGTTTGATTTTGAAATGTATTTGTGAAAACCCTATCTTAAGGATGGGGAATGTAAATAAATTTTGATTATTATTGGTCTCTATTTCACTCTAATGTTGTATTTCGGATATAATTACGGAGGGGGGTTACACATAACTACTACATGGCTATGCTACATTAAAACTCTTCCTAATCTATGCCCATTGGCATCAGTAAAGACAATAAAGTCAACTATGAATCTAGGATTGTTAGCACTAGAGCTGTTGTCAATTTCTGTTTCAGCTTTATAAAGCTCTTCTCATAATTGTAGTCCCACAGATAAGGTTGAGTTTTTCGTGTTAAATTGGTCAAAGGCAAAGCTATTCTAGAGAAATTTTACATGAATCTTCTGTAATATTCGACAAGACTCAAAAAACTGCATATTTCAGAAATAGTCTTTAGCTTCTTCTAATTCAGTACTGCTTCCACTTTGCTAGGATCTCCAGAGACCCCTCCCTTTGAGACAATGTGGCCTAGAAATTTAATCTCTAAAAGCTAAAATTCATTTTTGCTCAACTTGGCATAAAGTTGCTAATCTCTTAGTGTATTCAGCACTATTCTCAAATGTTGTTCATGTTCGGTTGGACTCCGAGAGTAAACTAGAATATCTTCAATGAAGACTACTATGAATTGGTTCAAATACAGATGAAAAATTTAATTCAAGTGTCCATAAACATGATAGGTGCATTAATCATCCCAAATGGCATTACTAAAAACTTATAATGGCCATATCTTGTTCTGAAAGCAGTCTTTGGAACATCCTCTTCTTTTACCCTAAGTTAGTGATATCCCGATCTCAAGTCAATCTTCAAGAATGCACAAGAACCAGGTAACTGATCTAGTAAATCATCAATTCTAGGAAGTGGGTATCTGTTCTTAATGGTCACCTTGTTCAGCTCCCTGTAATCAATACATATCATAGGCTTCCGTCTTTCTTTTTGACAAAGAGCACTGGAGTTCCCCATGGCTAAACATAAGGTCTAATGAACCCTTTTTCTAGCAGCTCTTCAATTTGCCTTTTCAATTCAGCCATTTCATTTAGAGCCATTATGTATGGGGCTTTAGATATTGGACTTGCTTCAGGCCTAAGGTCAATTGCAAACTCCACTTCCTTATCTGGAGGTAATCAGCTGATATCTTCCGGAAGTATATCTGGAAACTCATTTACTACAGGGATACTCTCCAATGCTATTCTAGATTTTGATTGAATGGAGAAAAATACCATGTACCCTTGATAACCTTTTTCCAAACATCTCTCAGCTTCAGCTGCTGAAAGAAAGTTAAGGTTGATTTTTGTACCGACATGTGGTTACGGATTAGGGTAAATAACCCTTTTACTTCTATAGTCTAGCAACACACTATTTGCAGTCAACCAGTCAATTCTAAGGATCACTTCTAAGCCTTGTAATGTTAGACATATCAAATCCACTGTTGATTTATGTCCCTCAACATTTATTATGCAATTCAAGCAAACTTCAGTTGTGGCAACTTTAACACCCGTTGGTGTAGACACAACCAGTTCAGATCAAATTTTGTGTGCACTCAAGCCTAGCTATCTCACACAATCATATGTAGTAAATGAATGACACCTGAATCTTACATTACTTGTACTGAATTACCATTAAGAAAAACTGTACCTTGTATTAATTCAGGAGGTTTTTTGGCCTCCTCCTGAGTAATTGTGTAAACTTTACCCTAAGCTCTCTGTCTGGGCTCCATAGGTTGTTGCTACCACTATGGGCAATCATTTGGATAATGCCCTGGTCTCTAGCATATATAACAGGTTACTGGCTTGGTTGAAGCCTGTTGTGTTGGTGAAGCCTGATGACTGGAATACTACTACATGTTTTGCTTGGATAGAGTAGCTTATGACAATACCAGCATGTTCTGCCCTGAGAGGGTCTTTGATTGCTACACCCCCAGATTACATGGCTTCTTGTTTCCACCTTTGGGTGGTCCACTTGGTTCTTTACAGTTTTAGGAAGAATTCCTACTACCTGACATACCCTTGGTATGGTTGTTTTTATCAGAATATAGGCTCAATGTCACGCCCTTATTTTAATTTCAACTTTACCAAAGTATTTGTGGAAAATGATATATGGTTCGGTGGGCAATACAGGAAAAGCATAAATATACTAATAAAAAAGTGCTCAATTATAGAAATTCCCTATAGGGGTTCGTACATAATAATTACCATCAATGTCCATATAGGGCTACCAGGATATCTAAACCCATCCAAGTTGAACGGAGACATCTTCCCGTCTTCGTTTTACTACCGTAATCCCCTCGTACGGTTCTTTCCTTTATTCTCAGCGTATCTTTTATCTCCTCCTGTCTAAATTGTTGGTAGGGGAGAATGAGATTCGAGAGAATCTCAGTAGGAAAATAGTACTAATATACATGCAAGATAAGTTGTAATGCCCCAAAACGTGTATAAGGGCTTATAACTCTAAATGAGAATATAATGATGAAGAGGATTAAATTAATTTTCCTTCATACTCCCTTGATAAAAAACGTTCAGGACCATGGGAATAAGGAAAGAGAATTTAAATGATACTCCCTCCGGTCCTAATTATAAGACAAAGTTGACTTTTTTGGAGAAATTAAGGAAGCCAATTAAATCACTTTAGAGTATTTATATTTTTAGTATCTTTAGATTATATATCAGTTTATTAGTTAAATTAATTAGTTTGAAGAAAAAAAATATAAATATAAATATTCTAAAGTGATTTAATTGGCTTCCTTAATTTCTCTAAAAAAGTCAACTTTATCTTATAATTAGGACCAGAGGGAGTATACTTCTTCATCTTTTCTATTTGAAAAGTCAACAATTGTGGCTAGGTATAAAGAGAGCAAGAACCTTGAGATCAATGGATCAATATATCCTTCTCCTTTCCTCTTAATTAATTTTGTTCAAGATCCGAAAGAAAGAGAAAGAGAATATGAAATTAAACCACAACCAATGACAAGTCAAAAAGAAAGAAAGAAGAAGAGGAGAAAATTCAACTAGACTTGCTATTTGTTACAAGTTGAAAATTTTGACCAAGTTGTTAATTTTTTTAGGACATATATTTTGGTCAAACGAAGGGAGAGGAGGGGCTGAAAATTGAATTAATTAGGATAATTTTTGGGCAGCCATTTCAGTAAAAAAGGATAGAGGAAGGAAAAGTGAAAAACTAAAGTTAAATGGTTATAATTAATTTACCAAAATAAATCAATTATGACCACAATTGTTTTACCTCCTTTGTCCAACTTTTCGACTAGCTCTTAAGGGATAAGGGAAGCCAAAAAATCTGATCATTCATCACTCTTATTCTCTCTCTTCAAGTTAGTTTGGAGCTATAAAAAACATAGGGCAAGAAGAGCAAGGTTGAAAGGTGAGTTTGATCTTGATTTGTCACCTTCTTAACCTCATCTATGGTTCATGTGTCCTTTATAAACATTGTTCCTCTTGATGAGAGTTCCATTTCTATGGTTTTAGAATTTCAAGAAGAGGTGTTTTGAGCCATCATCTAAGAATAAAAGTTGAGGAAGCAAGAAAAGAACACAAGAAGAAGCAAGAGGTGAATAAAAGCATTATTTTGATGTATATGATCCTTTGATTGGCTGAGTTTTGGTGGGCTATTGTAACAGCCCTAATTTTAGTTTTTAGGGTATATTAGGGATCATGAAGCTTTCATCTTATGTATATGCTTATATATTGGTTTGGAGGCAAATGAACTAAGCTTAGTGATTAGATAGTGAAGTGGTTGTTTGTTGTGAAATACCCTAAAATTCTGCTAAAACAGGACATGGGAAATGAGTGGGAATTAGTTGTATATATTGAATGGTGTAGTGTAATCCCTTGTATGGGAAACTGTAAATGGGCAATGCGCCTTGTAAACCCTTTATTAAGTAAATGAAACCTGAGCGTTGTCAGGAATTTTTGGTTGCACTTTGATATGTGTGAATGAAACCAAACTGCATAGGCCAATTATATTTGAAATGTGAATGTGAGACCGAGCTAAATAGGTTTTGGAAAAGTTTTAAATTAACTATTGGTCTCTATTTCAACTTAATGATGTATTCTCGAACTATAAATTTGGCTATTAAGGTAGGGGTTACATAAGTGATTAATGCATGACATGCTTACATTACATAAACTCATGCTAACACAATGACATCTGCATGCTCAATGTTTCATGCAACAAAACTATGGCCACAATATAAATAGAAACAGAGCTTCAATCATTCATATATATTTCACATAATCAAGTAAAGCAATAACATGCATCAATACACCAGTACAAAAATACCCTTGATAGCCCTTATTTCAGGGTTTCAGGGGTATTTTTGTATTTATGCTTTTTCGGTCTTTTCTGAAAAAGCGACCAACTGTAACCCTACTTAATTTTTCCTCCTGAACACAATGGAACCATTAATTGCATAAAAATAGAACTCAAACCCCTCTAAACTAGCCTTGGCCGAAATTCTCAGTTTTCCAGGAAAAATTGGGGTTTTTCGGTTTCGGCTTCGCAGACGTGTCTCTTTCTACTCCTAACACTTTATTAACAATTACATTAGGTTATAACTACCATTTGGACCCAATTTTGGCAGCATAACCCTTGGGCCATTACAATTTCCAAAATTTAAATCAAAGACAATCTGGCAAAATTTCACCGATTAAATTGTCCACAGCAGTCAAAACAATCAAAGATTGAAGTTTTGGAAGTTACCTCAAGCTCCCTCTAGCTTTTCCCTAAAATGGCTGAAACTCACTTTCAAACAGCAAAATTCTTGCTTCCACACCTTAAATTACATAGAGTAGAAGCTTAGGAGAAGTATTGCACCATTTAGGAGCCAAATCATTGGAGGAATTGACTTACCTTGCAATTTCTTGCTCCTTCTCTCTCTAGAAATCAAACCAGCTCCTCTTTCTCATGTTGCACGAGAAATGACGGAAAAGGGCTGAAGAAGATGAGGTAATATGTTTTAATACATTATGCTTATGTCATCTTTTAATTGCTTAGGTCATAATTTCCTAATTTCCAAAATTTTTGACTTTTCATGTACATGTAACTTAATGTTATAGGTCTAAATAACTTGTACACAATATTTCCTCTTCTCTTGGCCAATGCAAAAGACGTCCTAGGGTGTCTTCAATCAGCCCAACATGGTTTTTCTCATTTATCACATAATTTCAAAATTTCCATCACCTTTTTTTCTTACCAATTCTAGCATATTTTCTTCTCAAACTTTGAAAAGTCATAACTAAATTTGTAGACATTGTTTTGGAGCGATTTCAAAGGCTATAAAACCCTTATTGAGTCTAGTTTTAAGGAAAAATATGTACTTTAGCCACTTGGAAGAGAATCATTCTCAGATTTATTTTCTTTGACCGCTGCTCCAGAAACTTTCCAGTTTTTCTAGGCTAACTTCAAAAATTCATATCTTTTTACATATAGCTTCATATGATTCAAATTACCTATCAAATTAAATCTTAAGATGTATACTTTAACCCTGTAAAGTTTCATAATTTTTGAATATCATCTGGTCAATGAAATGCATTGCACAACAACACTGCCTCATTGGAAGCAATGAAATGGAATGCACTTACAACTCCAATAAATTCCATTTTTATATACAAACGTCCCATACTCTTTAATTCACTATTTTATTCCCTTTAATACCTCAAAGATACTAGAAATATTAGGGAATAGATTTGGGACACATGCCAAACTAGGACTTAGCAGCCCACTTAATTCGTCTTATTCTCTAGCCTCCAATCCCAAAATTCGAGGTATTATACTCAACAAGTTATTTTTAGTGATATGACATTCTTCAACTTCCTTGTTGAACTTTGTGAAATTCTCTGAAACCAATTTCTCTTTCAGCTCTAGCTTTAGCCCATGTATCATCATGTCTGAACTACATTCCTTGTCATCCCGATACTTGAGATATGAGGAGTATCAAGACAAATGAATAAAACGAGCTACATACTAATCGAAGCTCTCTCTGTCATGCTACAGTATGTTAAGAAATTCCTTCTCTTTCTCAAGCTTGACAGAATGAGGAAAGTATTTTTCATTAAATTTCTCTTGGAATAATTCCTATATTACTGGAATATTCCTACCCTAGAGAACTAACTTAGTATTATTCCAGCACCTATCAGCATCACCCTCCAGCTTATAGATTACTAGTTGGACCTTAATGTCATTATGGATGCCAAGATTTTGAAATCTTCTCTAGTTGAGATAGCCAATCTTCGGCTTGTTGATGATAAAATTTCCCTCTAAAGACAGGAGGTTGTTGTTTACTGAATCTTCCTACCCAAGTCTAAAGATTAACAACCTCAGGATTAGGCAAAGGATCTTCTGGTTTAGGCCCCTTTGGTGATTAAACTCACTATCCACTCTCACCAGATCTTCTAAACAGTCCTGCCTTTGCTTTACTTCTCGCAGCTCCTCTTTGATATCATTCATTATTTCCTGTTTCTATGTTAACATACCTAGTATTTGTTGCATTGGGTCAGGTTG
Source organism: Inga oerstediana (assembly GCA_963210345.1). Taxonomy (NCBI): domain Eukaryota; kingdom Viridiplantae; phylum Streptophyta; class Magnoliopsida; order Fabales; family Fabaceae; genus Inga; species Inga oerstediana. The sequence continues at coordinate 48,332,049 of OY723399.1, forward strand.
AGGGTCAGGTTTATTATTATCCCCCCTTGTGGTCTACTGCGTGTTCGTACCATCTTTGTATTTCACTATATGAAAATAGAGAAGAAATAAATTCATATAAACACAAGGGCATTTTTGTCATTTCTCAAAATTTGAGGTATATAGATATGTCATATATATATATATATATATCATACCACAGATATTTATAGCAATTAAGGAAAATATTAACACCATACAACCTATAACTATGTACAATATGTCTTGGTCCTTTTCATATTACATGACAAAACTATACATAAGGGTCAGCCAGCCTAAGATTTCCCTTGGTTGAACACACTTAACTTTTGTATACCCGTGTCAAAACATAGAAACTGGCCCTATCTACTCCTAGACATCGGTACCCTATGACTACCCTTATCTCAAAAGTCATGCCGGCTGCCTCCGATCACCCAAAATACCGAGTATAGGCCCTCTACTAGCTGTCATGCATGTACAACTGTACATACACTCCATATGACCTATAAACTCCATAAAATGGTCATTAGGACCCTTCTCGATAACATCATTCTTCTTTTGGGCCCAAAATATTGTACCCAAAAAGAAGTTCAATGCTGTACGGATCCATACATGACTAGGAAAATCCTGGTACAGACTTACCTAATCCCAATACAGTGAATCTACCTCATTAAGATATGCCACATATTGGTCTACAGGGATGCTATGCTCTTAAAGACATGTAGATATATGTCTCTAACACACTCCCACAAACCCTGATCTAGCCGTAAGTCATATCTTACATGCATTAGTCTGGCTCTAAAGAGAGTAGTAATATAGAAATCAAACTTTAACCCATTGGAAAATGGTTGCCTGGAATCCTCTATCGATTATATGGGTACTAAGTAAGGTCTCAGTTGTGGCCCATATACCATCTGACTTAGACCCGCTCACTGAGTGTCCTCGTCTCTATAAAATGCTGGCCCTTGGGAATCCTCTGACCAGGTAACCTTGGTTCACTGACGATGGTAACCTATCTCGCTATCGTTGCCTTACATGCATCGTTCATGACAATCTATAAACAAGACCATATCAATATATTATTCTGATAATGCCAGAACCGCTTTTAGCTCTTATTCAAAAAATGTCAAACCCCTGAACATTTCGATATCTACCAGAGAGATAAAGGCATAGTTTTACAGGTATACATAAATAACACAAATATACTAATAAGAAGTACTTGTTTACAGTATAGGAGAATCTCCATAGGGTTTGAAAAATATATTCAATCCTCAAAAATTCACAAAATTAAACTAAGGGTAGCTAACATCAGTCCTTGCTTGAATCAGTACCCTCAAACACCGGTATTTACCCTTTTGCTCTTAAAGCCTCTAGCTTCTACTGGAATTCTAAATATTGGAAAGGGTGAGATTTGAATGAATATCAGTAGTAACATGCAATCAGTCATATAAAATGTGATAAATAAATATTGTTAGATTCCATATGTTTTGATAATAACAAAAATTGGATTAATCATATAAAAGGTTTTGATAATTAAACAAAATGATTTGAACAAAGTAACTAATTTCTTGGTCGCAGGGAAAAGCATTACTCGAGTAGCTACTCAAGTAATGAAGATATAGGAAAAGACAGAGCACAGGAAAAGGAACACTATGATATTTTTGAAGACATTACTCTAGTGAGCCCTCGAGTAATGACTTTATTACTCAAGAGACCACTCGAGTAATATGTGAGAAATTGTTCCAGAAAGCTCTCTATCAAGAATTAAGTGGGATTACTCGAAGGAATCACTTGAGTAATCTATAAAGTTATTTGAGACATTATTCAAGTGATCACTAAAGTAATCATAGAAGAAACTATCCAGTAGCTCTCGGCCAAGAAATAAAGGACATTACTCGAAGGGATCACTTGAGTAATGTCTAATGATAAAATGATTTAGAAAGTTTTACAGGCAGTAAAGAACACATCATCAGCTATGAATATGGAAAACCAGGACATATCAAATCAGAATGTCAAGAACTGGCTCAGAAGAATAAATAAAAGAGAAAAGGAAAGTTCTATAATAAGAAGAAAGCCTTTGTATCTTCTATATGGGGAGAAAGTTTGTCTGACAAAGATAGCAATGATAAAGAAGTAGCAACTATCTATAGAGTCACTCAAGAAGAGTCAAAAGAAGAAGATGTAACTGATTCTAATCCTACACATGATATATTACTTTCTGAATATAATGCTTTACATTCTGAATTGATCAAAGTAGTTAAGGAATTAGTTTTTTCAAAAAGAAAATAAAATCTTGAAAAAAAACTCAGATGGTTTAGAAAAGGATTGTGAAAATTGTTTGTCTTTGAAAAAGAAAAACATTGATCTCACGAAAACTCTTGAAAAATTCACTAATGGGAGTGGGATGCTAAATGTAATTTTAAAAGCTCAACAATTTGTAAATGACTGATCTGGTATTGGATATGATCCAAAATTAAATAGAAGGAAAGGAAGAAAAAAAGCAAGAGGTAAGACATGTTGAAACCGTCAAACATATCTTTCGATATCTTGCTGACACGGTAGAATTAGGTCTTTGGTATCCTAAAGGAAGAAGTGAATATCTAGTTACATACTCATACTCTAATAATAGAGGTTACAAGATAGATAGAAAGAGTACAGCGGACAAAGCCAGTTTCTTAGAGGATCACTTGTGACATGGTTTAGCAAGAAACAAAATATAATGTCTCTTTCGTCAACGCAATTTGAGTATATTGCAGCATCAAGTTGTCGTGCAAAAGTGTTATGGCTAAAGCAAAAACTACAAGATCTTGGTATTTATCTCAAGGAGATACCAATATACTATGACAAGACTAGCACAATAAGCTTGGCAAATAATCCAGTTTAACATTCCAGAACCAAGCATATTGATGTTAGACATCACTTCATTAGATATCATGTCCAAAAGAAAGATGTCAAAGTGATATTCATTCCGACTCATCTTCAACTAGCTGATATCTTCACAAAACCCCTAGTAAAAGATCAATTTCTATTTATTAGAAGAGAATTGGGAATGGTAAATCCCAATGAATTGTAAGTTATTTAATATTTACAAAATGTTAGATGATGTTATTTATTGATGCTTAGATTATTACTAACTTAAGCATTGGAGTTTCTAGCAATTTGTTTTGCAGGATCTTGATATTCCACTTTTGGGTATGAAAAGCAGAGGTTAACAGAGTACTATATCAATCAAGGGATAACTTCAAGTACTTTATATTACCTGAGTGAAGACTGGAAGTAATTGTAAACATCACTTGAGTTATCACTGAGTGATAACGTTAAAAAAGAGGAAGAGAAAGATTAATTCAAAGGAAAATGGCAGATTGGTTGAAAGTCAACAAGTCAACAGATAAAAAGACTGATCACTCGAGTAGTTACTCAAGTGATGCCACAGAGTCACTCGAGTAAGTCATTGAGTGATCATGAAGGTAGATCAACTTGGTTTTAACTCAATTCTGTCTTAAAGTGCCATCAAACGATCAAGGGGATATACATAAGTAATTACAATATTACTTATGATAGACCTAGAGTGATGTCGGGCGCTAAGGCTTTAACTATCACAACTTGGTCATTTTTTCACAAAATCTCCTCAAGTGAATCTCCTAGTACTCTCCTAAAAACTTTTTCACAAATAATTTTTCAGCTCATTTCCATCAAAACCCAGTGTTTTTCAATTTCATAAACATCTTAAATCTCTTAAATCGCCTACCCTAAACTTTCGACATCTGTGAGCCAAACTTCTAGAAAATATTGTTTTGTCAATCAACATGCTTAGAACCAAAACCACCACTCCTAATAGTCCTTTTGAGTTTTCTAATCCTCAGAAATCACTTGAATCTACTCCATCTCCTCCAGCCAAAAGACAGAAGCTCACTCCATGATTGAAAGCTAAAATCAAGCTGCAAACCAAACCCAAGGTGAAGGGGGTAGTGATCAAGGAACCCACTACCTTAAAAGCTCAATCTAAGAAGGATATTCCTCCTAGCAGAGGTAAAGAGGCTAAGGCACCATCTCCACCTCCTTCTGATTCCTCTGATACACTAACTTTTTTTTTAGAAGCCAACGAAAAAGGCCAAGTTTGACAGAAAACTTGCTCAGGCCATGGCAAATATATTGAGTCAAGTTTATAAATCTTGAGGAGAGAAGCATAGCCAATCTTCAAAGGAACCAAAGGAAGAAGAAATCACATTCCTCCAAAGGGGTTCAATATAAAGAAGATTGAGGAGTCTTAGAAATTCAAAGATCACTTTCCAAGAAGAAAAGTATGCAAGATGTACTATATTGACTCCAGGCTTCTTTAAGAGGTATTGAATTTTAATCTCATGACCTACCTTGAATCTTACATGTCTTGGCTTTCTATTAAACTTCCTTTTTGCACCAAGATAGTAAGGTATTTTTATTACAATCTTTAGCTTGTGAATGATCCTCTTAGAGATGCCTTAGAAGAAGAAATGGTTTCCAAGGTTGGAGGTCAAGAAGTCTTTATGTCACCTTCCAAAATTAACACCTGGCTAGGAATAGAGAATCCCCCTAAAGATATTTATCCTACTCTAGACTCGAGCCAGTTGTTTTCAGTTCTAAGACCCAGAGAGATTATGGGACCTCTCAATTTTAACCTGAATGACATATGTGATTTTCATTGAGTTCTATAGTATATCTATTCAAGAGCCATAGTCAACAAATCCAACAACTTCACTCATTTTATAGAGAGGCACTTTAGAAAATTTGCCTCAGTTCTCCTCAAAGAGAAAAAGGACTTGGGAGAATAAATCTTTACTGAAATTAAAAGATATAGATTTAAGGGAAAATCCACCACTCCAATACCTTATCCTCAGCTTATATCCATGTTTCTAAGAAAGAACAAGATTTGGTGTTTGAAGAAGAGTGAACTAATTGAGAGGCTTACTCCAGTAGGATGAAATCAGATTGGAAATTTGCACATTGCCATTCACCTGAAAACTCCTCTTGAATCTGGTCCCTAAAAGAAACAGACTGAGGCTGAATCCAGTAGGTTGGATGATACTCAGTCGTCTACTCCTGCTTCCACTCCTGCTCTATCTTTCATTGGTTTAGCATTACAGACATTTTGGAGAACATTCTCAAGTGTTTTCATATGAACATTGCGAATACTAATGCTGAATTGACAACCCACATCAATTCCAAGATGGGAGAGCTTGTGGAGAAAATGAATAAGAGGCATGAGGAAATATTGGTAGAGCAGCAGGCACAGGGTGAGTTTCTAAGATCACTTCATGCCAGACTTGATACTTTGGCACTTGGTTCATCCACTCCTGATCCATTTATGCCTAGATCATTTTCTAAGCTAGTATCACCTTCTGTGCCTCAACCTTTTGATCCTAGACCTTATGAGCCTAGACCTTCTGAGCCCTTCTTTTCCTCCTCCTATATTGCCTATCTCTATTTGAAACCTTCTATTTTCTATGCCTGACCCACTCGCATCCAAACCCATTCACATCACCATTGATGACTCAGTTCCTCCAGCCCAGCCAGTTCATCCTGAGCCAGTGCCCACACTTATTATATCCCCAACAGGCACTGCGGAAGTTGTTATCTCTTCTAGTGATCATCAATCTCCTGAAAGAACAATAGAAGTGGAGATGTCTTCTTAAGTACCAGTCTCATAAAGTCCTTCAAATGATCTCATCATGGTTCCACCTCTAGTACTTCTTGATCCTGAACCTTCTAGCTCCTCTTCAGATTCTTCAAGCTCAGACGACTCATATGGCTCTGGCTTCACACCTCTTCCTGTCGAAACCATCTCTGCAGCTAAGCCACCTGATTAATCCTATCCCTTATGATAAAGACAAAAAGGGGGAGAAGAACTTAGGGTGATTTTGTGATTAATGATGTGATGTATTTTGTGATGATATAAATATGGGTGTATAGGGTTTAAGTTTGATTATGTTGAACTCTTTCTGCAATTTCAATTAAAGCTATATTACATTGTGGACTAATGAGTTTTTTTTGTTGTATACAAGGTGAACAAATTAGAACATACACAAAAATTATGACCTTTTGATTTTAACATCATCAAAATTGGATTCAAATGGGTTTCAAATAATAAATTTCTCAAAATCATTAAAATTGGATTCAAAAAGATCTTCCCAAAGTTATTTTGAAAGAGTTTTCAAACTTGAATTGAACAAGAGATTCCATATGAAAATGTTATCAAGAAGCATATGATTGAAAACTCAATTTCAAAAGCTTTGTTCAAAATCACCAAGTTTTGTCATAATCAAAAAGGGAGAGAATGTTAAATTCCATATGTTTTGATGATAACAAAGATTGGATTAATCATAGAATAGGTTTTGATAATTAAACAAAATGATTTGAACAAAGTAACTAATTTCTTGGTGACAGGGAAAAGCATTACTCGAGTAGCTACTCAAGTAATAAAGATATAGGAAAAGACAAAGCACAAAAAAAGGAACATTGTGATATTTTTGAATACATTACTCGAGTGAGCCCTCAAGTAATGACTTCATTACTCGAGAGACCACTCAAATAATGTGTGAGAAATTGTTCCAAAAAGCTCTCTATCAAGAATTAAGTGGGATTACTTGAAGGAATCACTCGAGTAATCTGCAGAGTTATTTCAGACATTACTCGAGTGATCACTCGAGTAATCAAAGAAGAAACCATCCAGTAGCTCTCAGCCAAAAAATGAAGAACATTACTCGAAGGGATCACTTGAGTAATCTGTAAAGTTATTTGAAGCATTACTCAAGGGACCACTCAAGTAATCAGGTAAGTCTAATAGAAAATTGCTTTCGGCCAAGATTTTAATGTCATTACTCGAGGGATCATTCGAATAATCTCCAAAGTTATTTGAACCATTACTCAAGGGATCACTCGAGTAATCAGCATAAAAGGAATACTTACACAAAGGATGACTCAAGTAAGCAAGGTGTAATCTGGTCAGACAACGTTGACTTACTCTCTGGCTTATTTTTCATGAAGTTACTCGAGGGACTACTCGAGTAATGAAGCATGATTACTCGAGCATGCACTCGAGTAATGTAGTACAGAAAGCACAATCTTAATCCGATGCTCATTGATTTGTTATCTATATGATTAACCATTCATTGTCTTAGTTTCCTAAGTATATTTGCAGAGAAATAATGAAGAGATCATGTATTAAGAGAGAAGTCAAATATATCATTCGCAATGTTCGAAACGCCTACCTACCGCAAACAGCTAGTTTTCAAATTCGAAGAATGGTCAAACAAAGTTGTATGACTCTAACAAACATATTTGAAATGCTTCCAACAGACATCACAAATCATCTATATATATATGGAGCATTCAACGAAGAACAAAACACAACAATTGAGAACACACAAACTTACATCGATCATTATATTCTTAGTGCCCTGTTTTCTTATACTCACTCTTTATACTTCAGTGATTATATATTTTCTCTGTGAGAGAGTTTTTCATTACAAACTCAATATTTGTTATTGAGACAACTTAAGTTTATAGAACTTTGAGCGAGTATCCAGTAAAGGAACTTACTGTGTACTGAGGTGCCAAGAACCCATTGAATCTTGGAAGATATAGTGAAACTCTCAGAGAAGCTCTGAGGACTGGACATAGGTCAAAGTAGTTGTAGCCAAACCAGTATAACTCCCGGTATACACTTCGATGATATTTCTCCTAGCTTTTAATTGCTTTAAATTTCTAATCAATTTTTATATACACAACAAAATTTCTGGTATCACCCAATTCACCCCCTCTTAGGTGAAACTCTTGCACTAACAAATATGTCGAATACCATATAATGCAACAGAATAAGTACACTGTATAATTCTTAATCATCGGAATATGCATGTGTTTAGGGTCAACTATTGTTAGAACCTCTACTTGTCTGCACCTCAGCTAGGCTCACATCCACAATTTGGGCAATATACCTTTTTTGGTACTATATCTCATAACTAAATCACCTTTTGGGGCTATTAGGGTACTTTTACTTCCCCCTGAGAGGTACATGTGTTACACCCTTACTTATTTTTACTTATAGTGGAATATTAATGCGTGGTTGGGTGGGGAACACAGGAATAACATAAATATACTGATAATATGTACATGATTACAGAAATTCCCTATAGGGGATTCTACATAATAATTACAATCAAGGTAGCCGTATAAGGCTACTAGGGTGTCAAACCTATCCTAGTGAAATGGAGACCTCTTTCTGTCTTCATTCCACCACCACAATCCCCACATACGGTTCTCTTTTTTATGCTTAGCATATCTTCTGTCTCCTCCTGTTTAAACTGTTGGTATGGGAAGGTGAGATTCGAGAGAATCTCAGTAGGAAAATAACATCAATATGCATGCAAGATATGTGCTTAATTCATGACATGCTTGCATTATATAACTCATATTCACACAATAACATATCTGCATGCTCCATGTTTCAAACAAACAACATACTTATAGCCATAGCATAAAAGGAAACAGAGCTTCAATCATTCATATATATTTCACATAATCAAACAAAGCAATAACATGCATCAATACACCATCACAAATATCAAATACATGCAGGAGAGGTAATTTCCTACCTTAATTGCCTTTCCCTGATCCTCAAATAATGTGCCTCATAATGCGTGCACTGACTGGCTCTCAATTTGGTTTTAAAATGGCAAATGTATACTTTAGACACTTCCATAGCATTTCTAGGGGTTATATGGTCTATAATGAAAAGTTACCAAAATGCCCTCGGGGACCCGGCTTAGGCCCGCCATACTCGGTCCGACCGTACTTTTTCAGAAATTTTGACGAGGGCTATTGTAACATATTTTCACCCAAAGAATATATTTTTTGACTCAAAATTATCAAATTCACTTTTAAAAGATGAAATTGCCCATAGTAGCCCTACTTTAAGGGTTTCAGGGGCGTTTTCATAATTATGATTTTTTAGGCTTTTCCGAAAAAATGACCAACTATAATCCCACCTAAATTTCCCTCTTAAATCTAATGGAATCATCAAATCATTGAAAATCCAATTCTGACCCTCAGATTTAGCCTTGGCCAAAATTATGGAATACTCTAGGGAAAATCAAGGTTTTGCGATTTGAGCTCTGTAAACATGTTTCTTTCTATTCCTAACCACTTTATTGACTATGTACCATATGATAGGAAGTGTATATATATCATTCGGCCTAGTATGGACTTAGCTATTATGCACGATTTACCTAGTTGTGGTCTGGGACCTAGCTGAGGTATATTGGTCTTACCTAGCTGTAGTCTGGGACTTGGCTGAGGTACACGTAGGAGTTTTAATGAGATAGTTGGCCCTGTATTTTGTGTAAATACACTGATTGATGTTTTAACTGGTTGTTTGGCCCTGAACTTTGTGTACACACATGTATTGATGTGAATTTTCATTTTACATTGTATGGTGCATGGCTTATTTATCTATCACATTTTTTATGGATGGTTGTGGGTTACTACGGAGGTCAAGTGAGATCTAACTGAGATGGTAAGACAAGGGTGGGCAGACAGTGTAGCCTCACCTATATTGTATTTAATAGTATGAAGTATCAGAGTGGGTAGCAGAAGTGTGGTAAATCTAAGTGGAATTTTGAAACTTACAGGAGGGGTTGATGTTCAGACCAGTATTGATAATCCTAAAACATAATATGGCCTTGATAGTCAATAGTGTTATACTATGTGTGATGAACCGTATTACACCCTGCATGGTGTACAATATTACATCTAGTGTGATGTATAGTATTAGATCTAGAATGGTGTATAATTTACATCAAGTATGGTGTACAGTAATACATCCAGAGTAGTATACAATGTGATGACCTGTATGGTCAACAGTCACCAACTTATAGTGACAAATGTGAACTGGAATTAGGATGAACCCTAGTATAGTAGGGCAAAATGGTGGTGAATACCTCTTAACAACACCAATTTTAATAATCCCATATCCACATTCTTCCTTTAGGGTCTACACAGATGCAAGTAAACATGGATTGGCATGTGTTTTAATACAATAGGGTCAAGTAGAGGCATGTGCATCTCAACTGCCAAAGCCTCGCAGAACCACTTACCCACTTATGTTATAGTGCACACAGTATGATTAGTAAGGGTCAAATAGTAATTTGATCCTGAATAGTGCACACAATATGGCCAGTAAGGGTCAAATAGTCATTTGGTCCTGAACACTGAACATGCAGGCATAAATACAATAGATATATTGCTAGTACGTCCTAGTATACATATTTGTATAGGGCGGTAAGACTGGAATGCTCAGTATTGTGAGAGTAGACTGACATAAACCATAAGGGTAAATACCTCGAGTAGTGTCTCGATAAGACAATAAGGCCTAGAATAATAAAATGAGTGTCCCAATAGACAATCAGTACAACAATGCGTTAGGTGGCCCATGAGTACAAAATAGAGAACAAAGGCAATAAGACCTGACAAACATTTTATGCAATAATGAACTGGGTGGCTAATAGTAAATAAGCAGTATATGTAAATAGTAATAGGTTGAATGTGTGGAGGCTAATAGCCATTTCACACACAAACATGGGAAACAAATAAAGATATGTGAAAGCGTTACCCATAAATTATGGCTATGTATGTATAGCAAATTTTGAGGATGAAATTTATTAAACGTGGGGAGAAATGTAACATCCTGAATTTCGGTCCCCAAAATTCCTTTTATTTAAGGGGTTGGAATGGTGAATTAAAGAGCATATGGAATGACAAAACAAGGCTATTAGGGGTCACACACAACATTATGATGTCAAAACACATGTTGTACAAGTTGATGTTTGCTACTAGTGAGTTTTCCTGTATAGCAGTCTTGTTGTGTGACATTTTTAAATAGCTAAATGATGTTCAAAAATTATGAAATTTTACTGATTGAAAGTAGATATCCTAAACTTTAATTTGATAGTTCATATAAATCAATTTGATTTATATACAAAAAGTTATGAATTTTTGAAGTTAGCCTAGAAAAGTTGAAAAGTTTCTGGAGCAGTGTTCAAAGAAATTAATTATGGGAATTTTTTGCTTCTGATTGGCAAAATTCTATATTTTTCCTTGAAACTAGACTTAAAAAGGGTTCTATAGACTTTGAAATTACTCCAAAATGATATCTATAAATTTAGTTATGATTTTTTAAAATTTGGGTAGAAAATCTGCCAGAAAATCCAAAAATAAAGAAAAATGTAATGGCAAACGAAAATTTGAGCAAAGAGTGTGTTGACTCTTAGAAATTCATAACATTCCAACACATTTTCTTCTTGTTTTACCTACTTTTGAGTTCAAAATGTACATTGAAAGAAGTGTATAGAAGAAAATGTTCATATCAAAGTTTCAAGCAAAAATAAAAAAAAATTTTTGTTATGTTTGTGATTCAATTAAGAATTTATAAATCCTTCCTCTTTTGTAGGAGGATGAAGACAAGTGTTGAAGCCCTATAAGAACCAAGAATTAAGGAAAGAGCAAAGAAGGTGAAGCAGTGCAAAGATATAAGGAACTTCTGCAACTTGCCTCAGTAAGTTAGCCAACTGGCCGTAGCAAGTAAACATAATCAAGAAGTTTACTCTTTGTGTAACTGGCTACAGCAAGTTGGCAAACTGGTGGTGGTAAGTGCTCTTCGTATGCTCTCTATGTAACTAGCCACAACTTGTTGACAAACTTGCTGTAGTAAGTCAAGAATTGGAAGGAAAATTGACTCTCTTTGTAACTAGCTACGGCAAATTGATAGACTTGCCGTAGCAAGTCTTGAAAAAGTGCAGTTACGCGTTTTGATTTTAGAAGTGAAAAAACATTATTTAGCCTAAGGAATAGCACTGAAAACACACATTCTACACTCTGGGAAGCTGAAGCACGTAAGGAGACACCTTAGAGAGGAGATTTTAGAGAGTTTTGGAGCTTGGGTGCTGGTTCCAAGAGGGATTTTGTGACTTCTACCTTGGTTTCATTTCTTTTCTTCTCTTTTCCCTTTTTCTATGGTTTATTTAGTTGTTATGCTTAGTTTCTATGTACATTTTGACATGACTAGCTAAGTATCTCTTCTTTTAGGATTGTTTTGATCCCTTGTGTGGATTAAGTACTTATTTCCCCTTTACATTTGTTATTAATGATAAGATTATGCTGATTTTACTCTTTGCTTAATGCTTCTTATTGATTAGCCACCAATGAAATTATTGGGTTCACTTGGTTAATGCTTGAGAGGGCTAGATTGAGTGTAGAGCTTGAGTTTAATTATGTGAGAACTTGAAATTTGTGAATTGAATGGAAAGTTTTGTGAATGAGGTTGAGATATACTCATTAACCTCACATAGCCAAATAGGATTTGCAATGAAAATCAGGGTTTCATTAGTTAATTAAGAGATTAATGAATTAATTGAACTAAACATCTATTTCGAGACTTAAGAGAGCACTTATAGATAATTTAGTATCCTTGGCTAGTATAATCCTTCATTAAGTAGCATATATTGGGGGGATTTGAGTGAGTGCTTCTAAAATACAAGGGGGATAAACAATCCTAAGTTTCATTTAACACTTGAATTCAAAGAATCTTTCACCTCAACAACATATTTTGGCTCAACTTGATCAATTTCAAATTATTCCATTCAACCTAATTAAACATAAGGTTACATTACTTAGCTCGCTTTCATCGTAGTCTCGTGGGAACGATATTTACTTATCACTTTATTACTTGAAGCGATCCATGCACTTGTCGTAGCAAACAAGTTTTGGGCGCCGTTGCCGGGGATCATTGACTAAAGTCTTTTGGGTCAGAGTGCAATTTTGACCAAAATTGAGACTTTTCATATATACGTAACCAGAATGAGTTGTGAAGCCAATTGAGACCATAGGGAGGGACCCTTAAGTGTCTCCTACATATGGCATAAAGAAGGAAATATTAGTTGGCCATAATGGCATAGTTACATATACATGGAATTTATGTACATAAAGTTGGAATTCTGAGTTTTGGAATTTTGGAAAATTATTAAATAAGTAAAAGATGACATAAGCTAATATAATAAGACTTTATCTCCTTCCTTGGCAGAAAAAATGATGCCATACCAGCTGAAACTAGAAAGAGAGAGCGTGTGGAACTTTAGAGAGAGAAAGAGAAAGAAAAGCTTACAAAGGTAGGTACTTTTTTCGGTAAATTGGGTCTTAACTCGTACAACTCCGATCCTAAGCTACTCCTTTATGTTCTTTAAGGTTTGGAGGATCAAAATTTGTTGTTGAACACTTAGGGTTTTCAGCTAAGTCAAGGAAAAGCTAGTAGGAGCTTGAGGTAACTTCAAAACTCTTGTATATTGACTATTCTGGTTGTTGTGGATAATTTAATTGGTGAAATTTTGCCTGATTGTCTTTGTGTGTAAAAATAGAAAATGGGTTGTTGGGGCCGTTATGCTTCCTAAATTGGTATTAAATAATAGTTGTAACCTAATGGAATATACGCTTCCCGCACCACAGCTAGATAGTGTGTGCTCATTATTCATATCACAGCACACATAAACTGCAACATATCAATAATCACATAATGTATGAGAGATAATAGTTACTACATTGGCCTTTCCTGGATATTCTTCCTGATTTTCATTGATCATTGTTTGATGTTCTATTATCTTGCCTTACATTTATTGTATTAGATTAGGTCTAACTTACTGTAACACCCCAAATTTTGATTAAGAGCTAATGATGATTATTGAGAATGATTTGTGAATTGAAGATAATTTGAGACATGAATTAGTTATTGGAAATGTCCAACGCCCTGTATTTTAGCATAATTATGTGACAAAGTAATCTAAGGGCTAAAATATGAGGGAGTGGCGCATGGAAGAAGAAGGAGGAGGTAAAATATGTGTTATGTGGCAATTTAAGTTAATAGGTCATAATCAAGGGAAAATTGAAAGAATGGGAGTTATCGGTTAAATAGTTAGTGATTAATGGAGAAATTAATTACTAACTAAGAAAAATGAGAATTGTAACTAAATTGTTAATGGAGTAGTTGGTGTAACCATGTAGTTGCTTATTTGGTGAGAAATAAGGGAGTTAGACACATGTACAAGTAAATATTATGACAAAGTGTTTGAGGAAGTCAACTCAATTAAAAAATCATTTCCTCTCTCTCCCCTTCTTCCCTTGATTTGGGCTCAATGAGGCATGGGGAAGGATGAGTGATTATTTCTTCATCTTCTCCACTCTTCTCTCTCATTTCTCTCTCCCATTCGTGCTGCCATTATTGCTCAAGAAGGAGGAAGAGCTCTTGATTAAGGTAAGCATTTTGACCCTTTTAATGACCTCAAATGCCAAAACTCCTTTCTTTAATCTTGTTCATTGGGTTGAGGGCTTAATTTTCATGGTTTTAGATTTTCCATTGGTGTTGATTTGTGCCATCAAGGAAATCTAGAAGTTGGAGAACCAAGAAATACTTTTGAGAAAGTTGTTAAGGTGGGTAAGAGAAACCTTTCTACATAGGCTTTGTGGCATTTGATTGAGCTTTGAAATTTTGGGATTTTGGCCTCATTTTTGAAAATTAGGGTCATTGTATGTATGGCATGTTGTTGTCATGGAATTGATGTCTTGTGATGTTTCTTGGATAGAAAGAATTTGATTGAAGCTTAAATGTCAAGTTTGACAATTTTGGGATTTTTGTTAAATATATGCCAAAACCAGAAAATATAGATGGAGTGGGAATTTGGTTGTTTTGATGTTTCCATTGGTTTCCTTGTGAAAAATTGTGTGGGAGTAGTGTTGGATGTGAATTTTGGACCATTGGAAACTTAAGTTTAAAAGCTGCAAGAATTGGTTAGTGAAAATCCTGTGCTGGCAGTTGTTTTGCATGGACATTTAGAATAGGTAAATAGTGGCTAAAAATTCTGAAACTTTTTAGTCTAATAGTAGACATGCCAAGCTTTAATTTTATACATTAAGGAGGTAATTTTGATGTGTATGCTGGGAGATATGAATTTCCAAAGTTTGGTGTCGAAACTGGACTTAATTCTATAACAGTATAGACATTTGTGGAATTTTGGATTTTTGTGGTTATATACGTCAATGATTCATATTTTTCTGGTAAATAGGACTTACAAATATTTAAATAGGACTTAGGACCACCTCATTTCAATTTTTCTAGAATTAGTTATAATTTTTGGAAGCTAAAACACAAAAGTCTAATTTTTCCATTTTTGACCAAAGTTTCGGCTATCACTGTTCTAGGGGGAGGAACTAGATTTTCATGAAATAGATGGTTCCATTAAATTCAGTAGGCAAAAATAAGTGAGGTTATAGTTCATCACTTTTCAGAAAAGGCCGAAAAAGCGTAATTATGAAAACGCCCTTAAAATGCTTAAATCGGGGCTATCAAGGGCAATATCATAATTTGACATTGAATTTGGTAATTTTGATCCAGGAAATGGATTCCTTGGGTAAACATACGTCATGATGGCCCTAGTCAAAATTTTGGGAAAACATTTTGGGTAAGGAGGGGCCGGGCTAGGGTCCTAAGGGCATTTTGGTAAATTTTCACCATAGACTAATATAACCACAAGAAATACCACAGAAGAGTCTAAAATGATACTTGGATAGGTTATGACCTATTTCTTGTACATTTAATATTTTAGGACCGAGTTGAAAGCCGGAAGTGGCACGTTTTACAAGGCACACTAAAAAGGTGGTCTTTGAGACAGTACTTCCCAACCCTTTAGGCAGTTGTTTGGTTTTTTAGTAGCCATCTAAGAGAATTTAATGATAACCAAATCTAAGTGTTTTTGAAGTCATTTGAGTATTAGGGTAAGTGATAACTTTTCGTCCTTAATTATGACTTTAGGATTTGATATTTGCCTGGAGCATAGAAGGCTTGTGCCTGCTCAAGAACGAAAAGACCAAGGTAGTGACACTTTATCCTCTATCATGTTTAATGCATTGCTTGTTTGGTATTTATCATTGAATGTATGAGGGGACATGGCGGTTAGCCCGACCTTGAATAGGGGACGTGGCTGTTAGCCCGGCCTTGGATATTGTTAATGCTGCATTGTGATATATGCTTACAAACTTTGTTTAATAATGCATTATATACGTAAACTGTTGCTACTGATATTCTTTTGAATCTCACTCTTTCCAAATTAACAATTTTAGCTAGGGCAAGTTGATCAAGAGGCAAGTAAGTGGATAAGGGCAACTAGGATTGTCGGTGGTAGTTTTAGTGTTTTGGTTTTTGGTTATCATTTTAGACAATTGTATAAACACGTTGACCATAGAATTGTAGTTGTTGTGTAATCCCTGGTATGGGAAACTGAGATGGGCAAAGATACCCTATAAAACCCTTTGGTTATTGAGTGTTGGTTACATAGGTACTCTTGAAATTACTTATAACAGATGTTGCAGTAGCTAGGGAAGACCTGCCACAACATACAGTTCTCTGAACTATTGTACAGCATGTAGTTACTCCTATTACATGACATATCACAACATGTACATGTAATTTCCCAGGGGGTCATCCATCCTAAGATTTCCCTGGGTTGAGCACGCTTAACTTTTGTGTACTTGTGCCAAAACGTAGATACCGGCTGTATCTATTCCCATTCATTGGTATCCTGATACTGCCCTTTTCTCGAGAGTCATGCCAACTGTCGTCGATCAACTAAACACTGTTTGTGGACTTCATATCCATGTCGGTACAAGTACCTGAATATGTACCTAGATATGTTCCCTGATGTTTAAAAAGTTGTCTGTCTAACTCTGCTTTGCTATCTCATTCTTCTTCCGGGCCAAAACACTATATTCAGAAAGAAGTATAGTGTTGTGTGGATCCCTATGTCATCCGGAATCCTCAAATTAACTTATGCCTAACCACCGACCACTGGGGTTAGTTTATCCATGTATGCTATATACTGAGCTACTGGGGTGACGTACTCACGAACATCCCACAGGTATATGCTCTAACATCCACCTATAATCCTCAATCCGAATGTAAACCACGAATCAGATATACTGCTCCAACTCTGGAATCGATAACAAAACCTGAATTTGTCTGTCTTGTCTGCTTTTGGCTTATCTGCCTGTCACTTTACTACCCACAACTGTGGCTAGAAGTTGTTCAGCCAACTGGTGATTTTATTTTAAGACGAGGCTCAACACTTTGGCCTTACTCGGACGTGCTCCCTCGGTGTCCATGTTATCCTTGTATCATCCTCTCCCTGGTACGGTAACATGCACTGCATTCTAGGTATTCTACTATTTCTCAAGGCGTATTGCTCCTTGCATAAGCTTGTGAACTAGCCGAAGCAATTCACTTCATTGTTCATATCATTGTATAATCAAGTATATCAGTATACAATCCTATTGCTAAAACCATCGCATTTACTCTGAGCAGACAATTCTGTATCTAGAATCCTATCACAAAGTAGGTGATCCCTTATAACTTCAACATCCCATTTTCTCTCATTTAAACAATTGACACAAGGACAAAAATACATCCCATTTTTGGCTGGAACGTTCCTCCTAGCAAATTCAATGAAGTCTTCAACCCCATTCTCATATTCTTCACTTGTTCTCAAAGCATTCATCCAACTATGATCTATTTTATTACAACCTATGCCATTTCCATTTACACTCAAGTTTAGAATAATTGTCAACACGGGGAATTGCCTTTTACACGCATGTTTTTCAAAATTTTGGCAGCATTTCCCCTTAAAAGTGAGACATCCCAAAATCAAAATAACAAACCATCTCAGCTTAATTTAAACGAAACTAAACTTTAGCTTCTAGCACCAAGCACAAACAGAATACACTTATATTTTAGAAATCAAAATATTAAATCAAATATGTACCATAAGTGAGATATGTGGGAATTTACAAATCAACTATGTGTATTTACAAGAGACACATGTGGGAATTTTTGGGAATTTATAAAGGGCATTTGGTGCTGAGGAATTGAGGGCTCATAGTATAATAGTCATTAATTGGTAAGATTACATTGCATTAACCGTAACTTTTTGTTTACTCCTATTATTTACATGCTTGAAAAGTCCACAAACATTATTGGCAAGTATAGTTGAGAACTTCCTTGATGAATGCACTGCTTACTAGTTAAATACAATGTTGCATTACAACTTACAACTTAATATACCAGAAGATTATGAATTCTTATATAATTTTATTGATTAGTGACTGAAGTGTCAAATTAGTCATGTTTTCACAGTAATTTTCTTTATAAAGAGAACTTGTAATTTTCTTTGCAACTGACTTCTTTTAATAAAAAGCAAACAAAATCATCACCATTAACTTGAAATCAACTGAGAGATGAGGACTTCTTTTAATAAAAAGCAAACAAAATCATCACCAAATTTGAAACAAAACATCATCTTGAAAACTGTATTTCAAATAAAACATTCAAATAATTCAATAAGTACAAAATATTAGTATATTATTCAAATCAAATCAAATTAAAAAAAATTAAGATTGCAAATGCAAATTTGTTTCAAATCAAATTAATTATTTAAAACAATTAGATAATGATTCTTCAATCTTCAAATCAACTAAAAAAATTTAAATTGCAATTTAAATTGCAATCATCACCTTGTTGTGAAGACAAGTAACATACACAATTCTGTTTTTGCTAATCATTCACAAGTTGATGTGGTACGTCTTAAATTCAATAAAATAGCAAAGATAAAGCTCAAGCACAAACCACACTTAAATTCCAGCCGAGGATCAAATCATTTTGCTAATCATTCACAAGTTCATCCACAAGTTTAGTTTTAGCTAACCTGTTGCTGCAACTTTAGAGGCAAATGACCCACGGTTGTAAGAGGAGGCCGACGGTGGAGAGAATGAGAGAGAACAGTGTAGACCCAGCAGAGCAAAGATGGCGACGAGCAATGCTATGGATGAAATAGAGGGTAAGAAGGACCAAGAAGAAACAGGGGAGAGGAGAAATAGCCGTATTTGAATTGGAGAAAGAAGAAAAAAAAAACAAGAAGCCCAGGGGAGAGGAGACAGAAGTGATGAAGATGGGAGAGTGAAAGAGTAAAGTAAAGTAAGTAAGAATTTTGACACTGAACATCTACCGGTTATGTCGACCAATGCATGTGAGCTAGCTTAAGACGTTCCCAGCTGGGCTGGGGACGTCTAAAGGGACCATTTAGACGTCCCCAGACCAGCTAGGGATGTCTAATGTAAGCTTTAGACGTCCCCAGCTGGTCTGGGGATGTCTAATGTAAAGCTTTCACTACTACAAAAAAAGGGTCTATTGGCGTTTAATTTAAAGAATACTTTGGTGCTTAAGAAACGCCAAAGCTTTCAACGCCATTAAAAATACCTATGGTGCTTTAGAATTTATAGAAACGCCATACATTAGTTTTTGAAATTAAATATATAAATTAAATACCTATGGCGTTTAATAATCAAGCGCCAAAGGAGGGTCTTGACCCTCCTTTGGCGCTTTAAACTCAAGTGCCAAAGGAGGGTGTTGCACCCTCCTTTGGCGCTTGTTCAATAAGTGCCAAAGGAGAGGCACCCCCTCCTTTGGCACTTATTGAACAAGCGCCAAAGAAGGTCTCTAATTTTTTTTAATAATTGTTCTAATTATTTCTTTTCCTGTACGATGGTGTAATGCAAAAAATCAAATAAACTAATTGCCTGAACATATATTTCTAGTAGACAAATGGCTATATATTTCAAGTAGGCAAATTATAATATGCTGGTGTAATGCTAAAAAAATAACTATAATGAATGATTATAATGTTTAATAACTACAATACCTTAAACATTTTTTTGAAATTGGTCAATTGCTTGCCTCTTGCAGTTACTTATCTTTTGTTATTTATTTTTTTAAAAAAACAAATCAGCAGCATAACATCCAAAAATTTAAAGTTTTCCAAAATATTAAACACTCTCCTTGAATCACAAATAATCACCCAATTAATCCAGCAGCATCTAATAATTCTTCACAACTCACAACCAAATAAATCATATTTGCCAACTCTACTACATATCATAGTTAAATAATTGGGTACATAACAAGCCAACAAAAATACAACCCTATGTTTGTCAAAATTAATTGATTCCAAAATAATCATTTATTAAACTACCAGTGGCATTTATAACACTTCCACCCAATTTGACCATTTCATCAATGCCATTCACAACAATTTTTTCACTGTTGACAACATGTACTTCTATGAAAAAGTATAAGCAAATATATAAGAGTCATACATATTTTAACTAAAAAGATAAAAAATGTGGATCAAATGTAAAAAAAAAAACACTTACAGGAGCTTCTGTAGGAGGTCGAGACAAGAAGAAGAAAAACATGTGGGGAGAGGAAGCTATGTACTGCAACCAGCCAAGAAGAAAAAGAACACATGAGGGAGGAAACTTTGTAACGCAACAGAACTGGCTAACAAATGTTAAAAATGTGTGCACGAGGAGGAGACAAGAAAAAAATAGAAAGTGGAGGATAAAGAAGCTTCTACTTGCTGCCGGTCAAAGAGAGGGAGGGGTGGGGATAATGGAAAGGTAAAGCAGGAAGGTGATAATGGCGGGATGAAAATGGCGGGTGATGAAAATTTTTAAAATTTTATATAACCTTTTATGGCGCTTATATAAGAAGTGCTAAAGAAGGTGTGTTTTCTTTAGGAAAACAAAAACAAAACCAAAGTAATAATCAAATCATATGCAAATAAATTTTTTTTTGTGGCCTTGGAGGTAGAAGTTTTGGCACTTAATAGTGGAAGCGCCAAAGCATCCATTATAAAAAAAAAAACTAATCTGGCATTATATAGCTTCCTATTTAAAAAAAATATATATGTATGAAAGAATCACAAGAAACATTGTTTATTCTAGCGTATTTATGAATTATATCTTTTTTAGGAATTAATTAATAAAAATATTCAGATAGTTAATAAAAAAACCTTGAGATCGATGTTGGTCATACTCAAATAATAAATTAAAATAAAAATTCAGTTTGGGCCTACTCAAATAATAAAGTAAAATAAAAATTCAGAGTCAAAAAATGCTCGTATATATGACTTTGAGTTTGATCCATGTGGCCATTCAATGAAATCAGTTTCTTTTATTTTTTTTATTAAATACTAGGAAGCTTTGGCGCTTCCTATATAATTTTTTTTAATATTACATGGAAGCTTTGGCGCTTCATTAGGAAGCGCCAAAGCTTTCTATTTTCATTTTTTTTAAGCTTCTAATTCTTTTCGACATGTGGTCTTTTTTTTAAAAAAAAATTATGAACTTCAGGGAGCTCACTCAGTTTTACATTTCATTATGAGTTTAAGTTAATACTAGTGACGACAATATATATCCAATCATTCGTTCAAGTAGATAATATTGGATGTATAGAAAGAAAGAGCAAAAAAGTATGGTAAACATATCATATAGCGGTACGTTGATTGTAACTATTAAACATTTACCAATAATAAATTTATAACAGTATAATGACCAAATTAAAAAAGAAATAAATTTAAATTTTTTTTTTAAAAAAACCTAATGCAAATATTATCGGCATATTACAGGGACTCGTAACCAGTTAGAAAGAAATTAAACTTCTTTTGCAAAGCATAAGCAGGACTATAGGAAGATTAAAAAGAAAAAAAATATATTAAACTTCCTATTATATATATATATATTTAAAAAAAATATAGGATCACTACTACAAAAAGGTAAAGCTATGGCGCTTATAATTGCATTAACTGTGGCGCTAGAGAAGTGCCACATATCTGGACGCCACTAAAAAAAACTGTGGAACTTGGAAGCGCCACAACATTTAAAATTTTTTTTTTTTAAAATACCCTCCTATGGCGCTTGTTTGAGGAAGTGCCACAGGAGGGGGGCCTCCTGTGGCGCTTGCGTCAGCAAGCGCCACAAGAGGGGGTCCTATTGTGGCGCTTGCTTCAGCAAGCGCCACAGGAGACCCCCCTCCTGTGGCACTTCCTCAAACAAGCGCCACAGGAGGGTCCTTTTTTCTTTTTTCTTCTTCTTCTTCTTTTTTTTTCCTGTGGCCCTTTTTTATGCTTCCTGATTGTGAAGCTTTATATAAAATGAGTGGCTTTCGTATTTATCATCTCCACAAATTGTCAATCTTTCTATTTTATATTTCAACCTATTATATATATATATATATATATATATATAATTTTCACATTTAAAATTCAAGTTCCCCAACAATAATGTTCTTATATTAATACTCTCCAAAGCTAACATAAAAAATATCACAATACAAGAACTTGATATGTGAACACAGTACATCAACAACTAATTAAGTAAATTAAAAGATTACTAAAAAACGCAAACTTGTCGGCAAAAAAAATTAAACAAAGCAAAAAGACAAACGAAACAAAGCAAACTAGAATGAAATCGTCTTCTTCTTACAAATCTATTAATTGACCAGCGCAGGGAGTGGGAGACCACGTTGGTGACGCTAGCTTGAGTGACGAGTGAGCGTTTGAGTGTGTTTTTTAGTGTGAAGATGATAGGAAATGGAGGGAGGGGGCCAACGGATCTACTAAGAAGATGAGAAAGGAAAAGTAATTTAATGGATGAAAGAGTAGTTGAATAATTAAAGTGGAGTAGTAGTCAAAAAGAAAAGGAATGGGGGACGGACACGGAACTACTACGCAGGAAATGAAATAATTAAGAGATCTATCCATTTAAAATTCCCCCCCCCTTTTTTTTTTAAATAGGCAAGTGTGGCGCCTAATTAATTAGGCGCCACACATTGCCTATCAGCTGTGGCGCCTAAGCAATTAGGCACCACAGCTGATATATATATCATGTGTGGCGCCTGGGCATTAGGCGCCACACATGATATATTATATATCATGTGTGGCGCCTAATTCCCAGGCGCCACACATGATATATGATGCAGCTGTGGCGCCTGATGGGTCAGGCGCCACAGCTGCTTGTGTGGCGCCAAATGTGGCGCCTATGTAGACAGGCGCCACATTAGGTATCCCCAATTGTGGCCCCTAATCTATTAGGCGCCACAGCTGGTACCTAAGAAAAAATTATACAGGCTAAAAATAAAAAAAAAGGAAGCTGTGGCACTTGTTTAAAGAAGTGCCACAAAATGTGCGCCACCTTTTATCTTTTTTGTAGTAGTGGATGTTTTGGCGCTTAGTAAGGAAGCGCCAAAGCTTTCTATTATATTTTCTTTTTTTTTAAAAAAAATATAGGAAGCTTTGGCGCTTCCTTATAAAACGCCAAAGCTTCCTATTGTTTTAAAAAAAAAAAAAAAATTGAAGGCCTTGTTTGGCGCTCGTTCAAGGAAGCGTCATGCAAGGTTAACATCAATTATGACGTTTATAATTGTAAGCGCCAAATCTTCTAAATAATTTTGATTTTTAAAAAATAAATAACTATCTTTGGCGCTTCATTAAAAAAATGCCACAAAAGTCACGCCACTAAAGCCCTTTTTTGTAGTAGTGTTTAGACGTCCCCAGGCCATCTGGGGACGTCTAATGTGTGTTCCTTTTTTTTCTTTATACGATTTTCTGGGGTCTTTAGACGTCCCCATTTTCATTGGGGACGTCTAAAACAGTCTTTAGGCGTCCCCAATGAAGATGGGGACGTCTAAAACAGTCTTTAGGCGTCCCCAATGAAGATGGGGACGTCTAAGACTCATTCAGGCGTGAGATTCAATTTTATTTGACGAGCCAACCTTTTCAATTTTGATCTATAATTACACATATGCCACTTCCCAATATTTTGGGCGTCCCTTTTTCAAAAAGGGACATCCTTTAGCGTAGTTATAAGTATATTCTATAGTAGTGGCCAGATAGATTAAATAGAGATATGGTAAAAGAAGGAGATACGGTAAAAGAAGGTAGAGTGAATTGCTAAGGCAATGATGAGAAAAATGTACCTTCATCAGAGCCTCATACTAATAACGTGTTATAAAAGTAAATGAAAGTTAGGATAAGAGAAAAGACCAAGATAAGAGTAAAGTTTGAGAGAACAATAGGGAGCAAGTTTATTCACTTGTGTTTCAGGGGTACATCACAATGCTTAGTATTGTCTTCTATTTATAGCCTTCAATGTTCAAACCAAGAGTAGTCATCATTAATTAGCCCTTTTAATTTCTCAACACGTATTTATAAATGCTGACTGGGATATGAGTCAATGGACATCCATAAAGTCAATATTCATAACAATTTCTTAAAAACAAAAATTGACAAGTGCTTATAGTATAATAGTTATTTTGGAACGGAGGGGGTATTATGTTAATTTATATTTAATATTAAAAATAATTAATAGTACACTTTAATTTTGGGTAATGAATTAAAACTATAAGAAGACCTCACGTAAGTTGATGAAAAGGAAATGAACAACAATCCACATCAATAAAGTATTAGACAAAAACGATGAGTAAAACTTGGAAAATTAATTCACTGAGAGGCTCGCATTAATTGATCCACCAAGAATTAAAAACTTTTACCTAACCCCAACGAGCATCTATTGAACGGACAGCTGAGTCATAATCGAGTCTGAAAAGAAAAAAAATGGCTTTTTCATATCTACAGACTGGAAGAGAAAAAAGCTACGCCAGTCACAAGAAATGAGAGTAAATATTTTTGTGAAAATCATCCTGACCTCTATGTAAAATATAAATTTTTGGGGTCACCAAGCCCATTTATAAGATATACTCATCCTATGTATATTATTTTGTGAATTGTGAATTTTAGGCTTTAGGGTTAAGAGAGAATAATATATAATTTTTTGGGTCACCAATCCTATAAATAAGAGCAGATGAGGATCTTCTTCTTCTTGTTTTTTTTTTCTATCTTATATATGGAAGCAGAGATAGTACTAATTTTCTTATGTCGTTCCTTTCCGCTTACCCTTCTTACGTACCATTCTATACAGTAGTATTTTTAAAGAATAAGCTATATATATAGTAATACTTGTTTATAGCTTTATTTTCAAAAATATCAATTAAAAAATAGCCACCACATAATTTTTAATGATGAAATAGGATATTTATGCCTTAAATTAGAAATCATACAATTATTATTATTATTAGTAAAAACTTTTGCATGCTATATTATTATAATTAATTAATTGATGTTGGTATTATAAGATTACGTACGCTTATCAGGTTTTAATTTGATTTTTTGGACAGTAAAGTTTATAAAATAATACTTTCTCATTTTTTTTAAAAAATTTATATACCTTACAAATATTTTTTAAAATTCATTATTTATCAATTCACCAAAAAAAGCATTCTTTATTGAAAAAGTTATTCTTAAATTTACAATTTTAACTTTTTTATATGGTTATATGACAAGGTTATATTAAAATTATTGCCTAGCTCTATTTCAGGCAATTCTCCCAAAGATATTTTCTATATTCACACGTAATCAAACTTGAGGCCTTATGCTTCCACCTGGACCAATTGTGCTAGGTAATTAGAATATTAATTTTGACAACAACGGACATCTATATGTTCGTTATTAATTAAGCCAGCTCGCTAGTTTGACTACAAAGAATAAATTGAGGCAGATATTTTTAATACCCACAGCAAATATCATAAAAGCCCCCAACCAGATCGTAATAATATATCCATAGTCAGAATAAATATTGCAAATTAATCATATCTTAAGATATTAATTAATATTATATTTCACTCCTCATTAATTATGTGTGGCTAGACACTTAGACTTGGGATATGTTTGAAATGCCAAAGAGATAAAACCCTAACAAGCTGGTCAATTATCAGGAAGTTATTGTCTGTGAGGGTAAATTCAGAGTTTTTTTAGCACATTATACCTATATAAATAGATATACATATAGGTGGTTTTTCTCATGAAGCAAATACCATAACCTTTCTTCTTCTTCTTTTATTCTTCATCTTCATTTTTTTTCCTTCGTCCTCGTCTTCATAGTTTCTAGCTATAGCCATGGAGGTTTTGGTGTCATTGTGCCTAATACTTCCTTTGTTGTATTCTTTCTTCACCCTTTTTAAGATGATCCTTCGACGGAGAGGCCAGAGCTGCTACATGCTGGCCTACGAGTGCTTCATGCCGCCGGAGGACACAAAGCTGAACACGGACTCCGCCGTAAGGATCGTGCTGAGGAACAAGAAGCTACGGCTGGAGGAGTACAGGTTTCTGCTCAAAACCATGGTGAGCTCAGGCATAGGAGAGAACACTTACTGCCCTAGGAACGTCTTAGAAGGACGAGAGGAGTTTCCGACCCTCGACGATTCCTACTCCGAGATCGACGAGATCATGTTTGACACTCTCGATGGACTCTTCAAAAACACTCAGTTCTCTCCCTCAGACGTTGACATCCTTGTGGTTAACGTGTCTTTGTTCTCTCCTGCACCTTCCCTCACAGCTCGTATTATAAACAGGTACCAAACATTTAAATTGCATTTCCTTTGACTAGAAGCCACCCACACACACACACAACCAGTCATATTCTGATTGGGTGAGTTAGTTATATGTATGGCATGACACCCTTGTGATATATGTATATAATCATAAAATGTGTTAACTTGTCAAAAAAATCATAAAATCTGTTAACCCACGTACAATTACATTCTTGTGTTTTGACATGAATATGAATTTATAAATAATGGATGAATATTGATTATTTAATTTAACTTTTGTACCAGTAAAATTTTTTTTGCTATCTGATATGATATATATATATATATTTCACTTTTTGTTGGATAATAAAGTTTTGGACCCTCATTTTTTTGTACGGTTATAATCTCTGCAAGTTTTTCTTGTCTCTGGGAGCGTTGGGTCGTATGTATACCCTATTCATTTCTCTGGAAGGATGATAAAAGTTAACGTCAAAAAATAAATTTCTTGTTCAAAATGAGGCATCTGGATTTCTTTATTTTTGTACAGTAATGTCAGGTCGTTCAGCAATATTGTCTGTACGTATTTCCACAATATTAATTTCATGCATTTATTGTTTAAAACTCTAAACTATCCCGTTACTGAAAAAGAAATTTCATCTCTTCTTCTCATTGAAAGAGTTGATTAACTTCTTTAGGTATTATTTGAATGTTTCATCATATAATACTATGAAATTATATATCTAATTATTATTAACCATGTTTGTTGTTAGATTACATAATTTATTAAATTTAATAAATTAGTAGATAGGAGTATATATTAAATAGAGTTGATTTGAATGAATTTTTATACGAAGAAGCAACATGAGTAACATAAATCAACTGTGGCAAAAAAAAAAAAAAAAAGAGTAACATAAATCAGATTCTTCAATAAATGAAAGTCCTGACACTAATATAAATGTCATTAAGTTGGTTGTGGCATGTGGTTGGCCTCATAATGAATGGCCCCATAATGGAATACGTGTTGTTATGGTATTTAAAACTCATTGTCATGTATTTAATGCTCATATGCATTCACACCCTATAAAAATACGTCTATACCATTTATTGTTTCTATTATATTTTTTGCCATCTTTATTTCAATTATATTTGAATCTTATTCATTATGGGATATGTGTGTGTATTAAGAAAAAGATATTTACTCAAAAGGAAAAAGAAAGAGTGTGGATCTCTTATAAAATAAAGTTATTTATTTTTTTAATCAAGATCTTTTCTAACCACTCAAATTTTGTATAACATGGTAGAGAGAGCCTTGGATGTCAAGTATAAAATAGATAGAAAATCACATAATACGCTGTGCATAGTGCAGCTTACTCTAGGTTCGGTGCAAAACATAAACCTGAAGTCTAGTTTATGTTACTTTATTTTTTTTAGCTTCTTATAATATTACCTCTTATCTTTAATATAAAATCTTGTTCCACTATATATATATATATATAAAGACACGTGATTCTTAATATAGACAGTGAGTCGTAGTACTCACAATTACTTGTGAATAATGAGCCATGTAATAAACGTTGATCCCATGAGATATAAACATTCTTAGGGTTTTTTTTTTTTTTTTTAATTTCCTCTAAATAAACAGGTACAAAATGAGGGAGGACATCAAGGCGATTAACTTGGCCGGAATGGGGTGTTCGGCGAGCGTGGTGGCCATCGACGTGGTGCAGCGGATGTTCAAGACCCATCCGAACTCTCTGGCCGTAGTCGTGAGCACCGAAGATCTTGGTGCTCACTGGTACTGCGGCAACAACAAGATGATGATGCTCTCAAACTGTCTCTTCCGCTCCGGTGGCTGCTCCATGCTCTTCACCAACAAGTCCTCCCTCAAGCACCGTGCCATCTTGAAGCTCAAACACATGGAAAGAACCCAGTTTGGTGCAAATGACGAAGCCTATGGCTGCTGCATGCAGGTATACTAATTACTCTACATATGACCGAACTTTTTCATTTGGTTTAAATCTAATTAAATAATATACGTATTGGTTTATATTTATGTTTTGATTATTGCTTTTATATTAATTAATTAAGGTTGATGGTCAGTTTATTCAAAGTTACAGTAGTAATATATACTTCCTTTGGTTCAAAATATAAGAGCCAAATACCTACTTTACATTTACTAAAAAGTTAGTTAAAAGTAATTAAAAAAAATAAATATGCAAGATATCTATTTTCTTTTCTCAATATACCCTTATTTATTAAAGGAATAAGAGATATAACAAATACAAAAAAAGGAAAGAAAGAGAATGTAGGGAGGAAGAATGATGAGAGAGTGTGTGGCAAATTTGGAAAAAAAAAACACATTAAATGTAGATACAAAAGCAAAGTAGGTATTATAAAAAAAATCACACCTTCTCATAAGTTTGACTCTTATATTTTGAACTAGAGGGAGTATTACTTCTCTTTTTGGGAATTTATTTGTGCATAAACTAACAATTGTCAAAGCTGTTTGTGGAATTCTATGGCCAGCTAGAATAAAAGTAAGACAGTTCACTCAAAGTGAGGTGGAGAAAAAAATGAAGAAGATTCTTGTGTCCCCAGTGAAAACACATGAGCCATTGAAGCTGTTTGTAGAATTCTATGGTCCGCTAGAATAAAAGTAAGACAGTTCACGCAAAGTGAGGTCCCTGCCCTCATCTTACATGTAATATGTTGGTCCCCACTCCGTCCTAACATTCAAAATGTACACGTAGAGGGGGTTGGGGGGATCAAAAAATAAATCACCCTCGTAGTTCTTTTTTTTTTTTTTTTTGACTTAAAGGGCAGACCTATCAGTTTAGGGTTAGAAGTAGGATCGAACCTGTGGCCTTTCCCTTATAAAGAGTACTCATACTACTAGGCTACAATGTCATTGGCTACCATTTGTAGCTCTTACATTTAGAACCAAAACATATTCTTAACTAGCTCATACATTTGGAACCGATCAAATAGCCCATGTTTTTTGAAATCATAAAAGAAAAAAGAGACTCAAGAAGATCTCCTTTAATTTGCACAGAAAAGCAATTAGAAAATGTGTGTATTCTTGCACCACATACATTTAAAGTATTAACACATGACGAATTTTGTTTCATTTCAGGTTGAAGACGAACTTGGATACCAAGGGTTCCAACTCACAAAGAGTCTTGTAAAATCTGCAGCACAAGCCTTAACTGTGAACTTACAGAGTATGGCCCCAAAGATTCTCCCTCTTTGGGAACTTATTCGCTTTCTCTCAGCTTCTCTGCATCAAAGTAGCAAAACAAAGAAAGCCCTAACATTCAACGTACTAGGAGGTGGTTTGAATTTCAAGTCAGGAATAGACCACTTCTGTGTCCACCCCGGAGGCCGAGCCGTGATCGACGGTGTCGGTAAAGGTCTAGGGCTTACAGAGTACGACCTCGAACCGGCGAGAATGGCACTTCACCGATGGGGCAACACTTCTGCAGGTGGACTCTGGTACGTTTTAGGGTACATGGAGGCCAAGAAGAGGCTTAAGAAAGGTGATAAGGTCTTAATGATAAGCCTTGGTGCTGGGTTTAAGTGTAATAACTGTGTTTGGGAGGTCATGAAGGATTTAGAAAACCCTAATGCTTGGAAAGATTGCGTTGATAGTTATCCTCCTAGGTCCCTGCAGAATCCTTTCAAGGAAAAGTACAATTGGATTCATGATGAGATTCTTAACTTTGTGAGGTTCGATCCGACTAGGATCTCCGTCAACTAAGATATAATATCAATTAGGGTGTAAGAAGGATTGATCTAAAGAAAGAGAAATAAAAATAAAATATATATCAGGGTTGGTGTGTATGGGGTTGAAAGGAGATCCCATACATGTTATTATTAATATTGGGGGTATTGATGATAGTGTTGGAGTAATTTGTCTTTTATTGATTACCATTTCTGAAATGTAAAATTAAAAGGAGAAAAAAAAAAGAAAGAAAAGTGAGAGAGAGAAAGGAAAACACAAAAGAACTCACACAGAGACTATACACAGTGTAGCATGTTGTTTTCTTGGTTCTTCTTCCTTCTTGATTAAGTACAGGTTCAAAATGCTCAAAACATAGGAAAATTTGGTCATCTTTAGAGGAAAAATTGGAAAGTGTAATTCAGTTTGGTTGATTATTGTTCTGGTCTAAACCCTTTGTATTGTGCTATTGATATGATTAAATAAAAGGTTATATTTATCAGTAAATTCGATCAATTATAGTTTGCTTCATCAGCAAACAAAGCACCTAGAAAAATAATTACTTTGGTTGAGACATTGACGGGGAGTAACTATTTTCTTTTTTATAAAAAAGAAAACAACGAGGAGAAAGAGTCAAAGTTTCTAAGAGTAGATATGAATTAATTTCTACCATTTACACATGAATATATAGTATAGTACGTTTTCAATGGGGTTGCAGTGTACTCAAAATCGTCCATTATTATCACACCCACTATGTTGGTAAAGGCATTAATGATTTTGCCAGAAATGTGTGTGTGTGTGAGAGAGAGAGAGAGAGAGAGAGAGAGAGAGAGAGAGAGATTGGAGAGGGATTTAAGTGGTGCTATATGTGGAAGAAATAAAGATGAAGGAGGGTCACCTTCTCGCACATTTATTGCTTTTTATCTCTCACTTGCTGGTTGGTTAATTTATTTAGAAAACAGATCACTTAACCTGTATTATTTCATTATCTCTATCTTGTTCGTTTGAATGTGGCTAGCGATTCTACAAGTTGATTGGACAGGAACAGGAGCACATTTATATGAACTGAATTGGTTTTTAATTCACTCGTCAAGGAACATGCTACACAACTAGTATAGGCAATAGCTTTCTGGGCCATTCATGTCGTGCTTTTTAAATACCACTCCTACTCTAGTCCTATTTATAAGTCTAAATTGTCATACCCTTAACTTATTTTCATCTTTTTCAGAGTATTTCTGAAAACCAAAATGTGAGACCTCGCCTTACATACCCCTTTTCCTCGATATTACTCAGAGTAGCAATGTGTAGTTCGGTGGACATACAGGAATAACATAAATATACTGATAACAAGTATATGATTATATAAATTCCCCATAGGCGCTACTACAGAAAGGACTTTTAACGATCATTTTTATACCCTTTTAACGACCGTTTTAAGGGGGACGTGTATGTGAGTTTCATGAAAAATTTTAAAATAGACAATCATGTTCAAACGGTCGTAGTAAGAGATTTATAACGACTGTTTTTGAAAAAACAGTCATTGTAACCTTTTTTTTAAAAAAAAAATATTATTTTCTTTTCCACCCCTCTACATTGAAAAACTACCAATTTTCGGACATTTATATTTTGAATTTGGACAACACTTAAATAAAAAACACCATGTCCCTCACAAAACAAGAAACAGAAAGCTAAAACCATAAAAACACTCTTGCTAATAAAGGCATCATATGAATGTCATAAGGAATTCGCAATTCACACACAAATAAAATAAAAAGGGACAGCATTGTGATTCAACAAAAGCACTATAATAAGGATTTTATAATAAATAGGGCAGCCCCTAAATCAAATAGACTATAGTAGTAGTGTAAAACATGTACATCCTAATTCAACAAGTGCATTACTAGCACATAATGCAGATCACAAGAAAGTTTGAAAAATTTACAAAAACATTTCAGAGGTTTCAACAGGAAAAGAACATGAATGCTCCATAAATCATATGCATAGCATCAAATCCTACTCCTATAACAACCCAAATGGGAAGGATTTCTAAATCTTCATTTGCTCTCACAATGGCTTCATTTTTGGTGTCTGGAGTAGGAAATGGGCTCTGTGCTGTGACTTGAGCCAGTGCTTGGATGACTTGCTGGTGGTAAGGGCTTGAAGATGACGATGCTGTCAGGGATTGATCTTGAGGAGGAGGAGCAAAATGAGGAGTAGAAGATCCAGGAATGTCAAACAAAAGGGATGAATATTCAGTGCTTCCTGAAGATAATGAGAGTGATCTTAATGAAGATGAAGATGATGAAGTTTGGTTGAAATTTTCTGCATAATTAAGCCTCAGCAATATCAATTTTTTTAATTTGTTGGCCGTTTTACTTTTCCTTTCATATAAAACAATTCTAGCAAGGCAGATCTAATAGAAAAATCAAAGTAATTAGAACTGAGAGGATGCAACTAATGACAAAGGTTACCATCTAATAAGTACTTCAAGGAAGCCTTATTTTCAAATGATCTCAATATATGAAGCTACAGTATAATTCCCTCGTAGAAAAGAGAGGGAGAAGAAAATAAGGGATGAATAATTGCAAAGTGAAATCTTGTGCAGGAAAATATGCAAATGCAAGAAGGAAAGATTATTACAAAATAGTGAGCTCCAACAGTAACAAACAATGTTAGATTAAAAATTCAAAAAAGTCAGAATTCAGAAAGTCATTGATAGTATCTACCCAATGTTCCTGTGCACTTTTATCTAACTTCAAAAATTTACAGGTCTGACTCAAATATAGCATTATTCATTCTGTTGGCAGTCAATAGTTGATAGCCTTAGCCATGATTCGAGAAGGAAGAAACTGAATACATAATACTTCATTTTGATTATAAACTTCTAGTTACAATCAGGAGAAAAAAAACTATACACAAACACATATTTATAATTAACATCTTTCAACCAATTTTGGACTTGATCATAAAATTTGTTAGATAATCTTCAATCGATGCATATTTTAATTCAGATGCAGCCCATCTATTCAAGGACTCTAACAGGAAAAGGAATTAAGGAACTTGCCGTGTTGCAGTCTAGAAGTCAGGATGCCAAAGGCAAGACTCATCGAGGACTACCCCAAAGACAACAAGCTCTCCAATAACCCTTTGTCCTGCAATTTTAAAGCAAGTGATTAAGCTTCCTGCAACTAACATATCAAGAAGAAAATGATGAATCAAATTCAAATAAGAAGGTATTCAAAGACAATTAATTTAGCTGCGAAATCTAATTCCAAACATAAGCAATTACAGAACCATAAGTATATAGTTGACACTATACAAGGCACGCTCTTTATCTTAAGGAACTTTCTTTTGAATTTGAACAAAAAAGAATTGATTTTTCTCTTTAGCATGACAGGATAATTTCTCTAAAGTAAAGGAACTTCGTCAATATAAGGATAACCATGGTCAATCACATTTCAGCAGTAAGGTCATCAATGTTCACTACTTGCTGCACATATTGAACCAATGATAGACTCTGTCAAATTGCCAAGATACAAACTCAAAGCTTTCCTTGGTGGTGTCCAAGGAAGACCACTACTTTGCAAAATTTCAATCCATGTCAGAGAACGAACAAGATGAGAAAGAAAACTAGATACAAATGTGATAAACATTAAGCCAGTAGAAATGGGAAGGGACAAAAAATATATTGACAAAATCTTCTTACTTAGAATTTCTGCCTCTATTCTACAAGTTTCATCCATCTGCAGAAACACCAGAGTAGGCACTTTATAGCTAGCATAGAAATTTAGATTATAAAAAATATATGTTGTTGGT
This sequence comes from Inga oerstediana, assembly GCA_963210345.1. NCBI lineage: Eukaryota > Viridiplantae > Streptophyta > Magnoliopsida > Fabales > Fabaceae > Inga > Inga oerstediana. The sequence continues at coordinate 48,365,960 of OY723399.1, forward strand.
AAATAGAAACTAAGCAACTCTGCAAATGTATACTAAGGTAAATGTCAAAACAGGCTTCCAAAACAGAATCAGCTTATGCATGCTATCAAGAGAACCTTTTGAAAGATGTACAATTCATCGAATTCCCAAGTTTCTTGTACCTACTTTGGAATAAACATTGAATTCCTTGCTGGGATTCTTAAAATGAGGACTTCCCATCAAAATTTTGTATGCCATGGCTAGGGATGCCAAAAGGATAATGTCCATTAGTAATTGCTTGTTTGACATATGATAGATAGAATTCAATTTACACTATAGTTTACTTGTTGGGAATCCTAAACTGAGCAATTCCTATTGATGTCCGCTATGAATAGTTTGGGGTCCTTAAAAGGGATAATTTTTTTGGGTAATTGTAATTATATACAGGTGATGGTAATAGGAGTTGTAAAGATAATTAGGAAAATGGTAGGAAATCAGAGTTGGTTGAGAGGTATTGAGCTTATAAACAGGATCCACACCAACCTTGTATTCAGATTATGATTTGTAAACATTAATGAAGTAATTCAGTGTGCATTTCTCAGTTTCTCTGTTTCATATTACCTTCTTCTCTCTATTCCTTTCTGTTCTTCTCTCAACTCTCTCTATTGTCAAAATTATTACAAAGACATATCATAATAAACATGGAAGGTCTGCAACTTGATAGAATTGTAAACTGAAAAGGTAGAGTTAAAAACTTGACCATCCAAGGTAACATTGACAAGTTATCCAATTTTTTTTCAAACTTATCCTAAGCCCTCGAAGGAATTTCTTGGACTATAAATTCACTAGCATGGAGAATAGGAAAAATTGATGGATGTTTCTGACATTAGCCTTGCCAGTATCAGAGATCAAAGCATGAAAAATGAAAATGAAGGACTAAAACATTTTCCCACTTGCAAGGGGAGAAAGCTTTGCTTCGCTTAGCTACATAGATCATGCCCCTCATGAACTCTGTGTCAAAAATTCAAAACATAATTAGTTTGTATTGGATAAGCATGAGAAGAAATATGATGGTTATTTTATTTTCTTTCTTATATATTAGTAATTCCATGACAACTATATCTATAAAGCTCACCGTCAAACAAATTTATAAATTTATAACAGGAGTTAAATGGCCAGTGAAATTTGTGTTGTAAACCTTTATCACAACAACAACAAGTTGAGAACTGAAGAACCCTTTCAATTCTCATAATCGCCAAAATAGAGTTGTAAAATTGCATTTTACTCTTGCAATAAACTTAGAAACAGAGTTTGAGCAGCAACCCCAAGTTTTCAGACTTCAGAAGTCAGTAATACAGTTCAATTCTCATGAAAACCACGCATAGATAAAGTAAGCCAGAAACGGTAGAGATCAAAATTTTGTCAATTTAGAGAACTTTCCAAGCAACCAAGGCAATACGTTAATACTCAAACCATCCTAAATCAGTTCAAGCCTAACACCAGAGTAGGCACAAAGCGTGCCAACGACTAGACCCTCAACTTGGTCCTAAAATGTCAAATGTACAAGAATTAGGTTAAAACACATTCAAGTACTATTTTAGGTACTTCTGTTGAGTTCTTAGTGGCTATATGAGTCTATTGTGAAAATTTACCAAAATGCCCCCAGGGACCTGGCCCGGCCCTGCCTTGCTTGATAGGACCGTACTTTTCTCAAAATTCGGACATGGGCTATTCTGACATATTTTCGCCCAAGAAATCCATTTTCGGACTCAAAATTACCAAATTTACTACCAAAATACAAGAATTCCCTTGGCAACCCCTATTTCAAGGTTTCACAGGCGTTTTGGTCATTATGCTTTTCAGAGCTTTTCTGGAAAAGTGTTCAACTGTAACCCCACTTAATTTTGCTTTCTGAACTCAATGGAATCATCATATCATCAAAATTCCAACTCTAACCCCCTCTAAACAGTACTGGCCGAATCCCAAGATTCTTTGGGAAAAATTGATGTTTTCAATTTCAACTCCGTAGACTTGCTCCTTTATACTCCCAAGCACTTTATTAACTATTTAATTATATTATAACTACCATTTAGACCCAATTTTGGTAGCATGCCTAGGGTTTAACATTCCCAAATTTTACAATCACAACAAATCAATCAGAAATTCACCAATTAAACTAACCACAGCAACCATAACAACCAAAGATTGAAGTTTAGGAAGTCACATTTGCTTCCTCCTTGCTTTTCCCTTTTTGGCCGAAACCCTAGCTCCCACAACACTAAAATTTTGCTTCAATAACACCTTAAATAACATAGAAAAGAAGCTTAAGAGAAGGATTATATACGTTAGAAACAAATTCACCAAAGAAATCGACCTACCTTGTGAGTTATCTTCCTCCTTTTCTCTAGAATCACCAAAGCACTCTCTCCCTCTTCTCTTCTCTATGGGCACAAAATTGAACATGAAAGATGAAGGGAGTGAGTCTTTAATATATCTTATTTTCCTTTTAATTAATTTATCACAAAAGTTTAAGTTTTTATGACAACTTTATTTGACCTTATCCCTTATCAATTCTTGTGTCATATTTCCATTGTTTTTGAATCAATGTCTCCTTCTATTCAGCCCATATTTATGTCACTTAAGGGTCCAAGTTAGAGTAAAATAGGCTGATCATAAATTACCTCATAATTATAAGGTTGCCATCACAAATTTTCCCTTTTTCGGATTTTGTGGCAAGTCTCACAGATTTTCTGCCCAAACTTTGAAAAACTCATAACTAAATTTGTAGAAATCATATCACAGTGATTGTAAAGGCTGTAGAACCCTTATTAAGTCTAGTTACAAGAAAAAATATAGTCTAGAATTAAATCCTTTCGATGCGGTTCTAGAAAATCAACAGTTTTTCTGGACTAATCTAAAAAAATTCATAACTTTTTATATAAAGCCTCAAAAGTTATCCATTACTTATCAAATTAAAGCTAATGCTGTCTACTTTCACTTTGTAAAATTTCATAATTTTTGAACATCATATGATCATCCAAAATCACATGAAAAACTAACTACCTCACCAGAAATCTCACTGGCAGCATTATCACAATCTCCAAAATTCCCCCTTCCATTTCATTAAATGCCACAAATGTTTATAAGGCATATTGGAGAATAAAATTTGGGGTGTTACACAAATTATCTTATTCTCATATACTAAGGAAAGTTAATTAAAGTAACTCAATAAATATGGACTAAATTGATAAATATTTTCAATTTTACTCTCATTTAGGAATGTGTATCTTTCACCTCTTTTTTCTCTATGCCTTTAATAGTGGCAAAACTGTAACACTCTGATTTGTTACTCTGAAAGTGGATTGATAATAAGGACCAAAAGTTTTTTCCAAAATGGATTTATAAGTAGGACCAGAGTGGTATGTGCCTAAATATAAGTCGCTTGTGGGGAAAAAGTTTGGTTTAGAGTACAAATTACTTGTAGGGTAATTAATGACATTTTATCAATTTTACCCCTATTTAATTTCCATTGGAAAGAGAGAAAGGGGGGAGAGAGGGTAAAGATCATTTGTAAAATAGAGAGAGATAACAATATTAAAAAGGGAAAATATAGAAAATTTTATCTATTTAATGCATTTCTTGGTATGTGAAAATATGGTACAAGTAACTTATTTGTTTACCAATTTGTTTTAACGAGTTTAGAAACTAGCGCATAGTGCGGGTGTAAATATGTGATATTTGAAAATATCGAATAGAAAATAAATAATTAGTAGAAACTCAAAAATTTAATTTAATAATTAAGTAGCACAATATTATGGTCAATAAATACCTGAGATAACTGACAAAGATTAATATAAGATAAATATGAGATCTAAATATGAATACCTCACCTAACACGTCTAAACAGTTTCATGCAAATTACGGCAAAATTTAGCATGCCAAAGATGACAGAAATGATTTTTTTATTTGAAATTTAAAGAATGTATGAGAAGCTATAATAACCATAAAGAGAAAAATTAGAGATTAGATAATTATCTATATAAAATATGTTTATTTAAACTGTTAAAGAATTAGGGAAGTTAAAAAATAAATATATGGAAATTACATTTACTTAAAAATTTATTAAGTTATAATGTGTGTAAGAAGATTTAGTATTTAAATTTTCATAATAGATTAAATATTTCAATTCAAATGGTTTAGATTTTTAGTTTTAGATTTTAAAAATGAAGAAGGAAGTTATCACATAATCACAGGAATGGCCGCATATCTCAGGAAGTTATGAGGTATAGAGGAGGTATAATAATAATAATAAAAATAAATTAAATAGTTTAATTTATCTAGCATGTCGTGTCAAAAAAATTATCTAGCACAGGATGCTAGCACATGACAAACAGGTGGACCAACAACATGTCACACAACCAGCCTACTAACGTCCGTCCTATTATATAAGACTATGTGTTTTTAAAAAGTAAGAAAAAATAGTCACTTGTTTTTATAAATAAAAAGCCCAAAACAAGTTTTAGATATTTTGTTTTTCTATTTCCTATTTTTGTTTTGAAAAATGAAGGAACTCTTTCTTCTCCATTAAAAAGTTTAAGCCCGCCACCTATCTATCCATCCTTGACACCACATCATGGTGACGATCATCACAATATTCCCTCACCAATGGTCAACGCCACATCCCTGCCGACGACCGCCATAGCTGTAACTGTCACATTCTTATCTTATTTTCACATTTTTCAAAGTATTTGTAAAAAATGATACGCAGTTCGGTGCGCAACATAGGAATAGCATAAATATACTGATAATATGTGCATGATTATAGAAAATTCCCCATAGGGCTTCCTACATGATAATTTCCATCACTGTAGCCGCACAGGGCTACTAAGATGTCTAAACCCATCCCATTGAAATAGAGATGCCTTCCCGTCTTTGTTCCACCACTGTATTTCCCTCGTACGGTTCTCTTCTTTGTTCCCAGCATAGCTTCTGTTTTCACCTATCTAAATTATTGGTAGGAGGTGAGATTCAAGAGAATCTTAGTAGGAAACAGTTACCATATTGCATGCCTGATAGATGCTATGTATATGACATGTTATCTTTAACTAGATGCATTCCCCAAGTATTGACTCTTACTGATGAGAGTCAAGTGGATTTTATGGGATGCTCAAAAATTTTAGAAATTCCTAAATCTATTTGTAAATACATGCATGTTATGCTTTATTTGAATTCAGTAAATAATTGTACTCTAAAATTGTCTATGATTGAAAAAGTACAATTAATTACTTTGAATGATCATTTCTTGTGCATGAACCATTGTTGTTTGAAAAGAAATAAAGACAAGGTGATCCTGGTGTTTGATACTTTTGATTAGTAGTTTATGTTTCGGAAGTCTGGCTGAAGACTATAAATTTAGTGCTGCTTGGGAGGCAACCCAAGGTTTGGTTTGATATTTTGTTGTGGTTTTGCAGGACTTCTGGTAGCTCCTGATGATGTATTCTACTATGATAGTTTAAAAAAATTAGAAAAAAAAATTTTGGTTTAATCTTTGTCTAGCTAAAGACGTTAAAGAAGGGCGGCTATTTGGGAGGCAACCCAAAACTTCTTTCCTACTCTCTCAATTTTCTTTCCTACTCACTCAAAACTTCTTTCCTACTCTCTTAGTTTTCTTTATTACTCTCTCATTTTTCTTTCCTACTCACCGCAACACACTACACTGCATTGAGCATTTTAATTTTTATCATTTTCATTTTAAGTTGCCATGGAGGAATCTCTTGCAAATCTTATGAACAAGTTCCCCACTCTTCCTAAAGATGTGCTCAGGAAGATCTATAACAGTTGACTTGAAAGGATAATGATATTCAATCGTTTGGGCCTTCTTGTGGATGTACGTTGGATCATTGAAGCTAAGGTATGTTTAGCAGGTGAGATTCATAATTCATTTGTTAACCCTTTACCAGGAATGGAAAGAAGTTCTTACTCTAAAAAGAGAAGAGCTAAAAGAATGAAGGTATGCCATAAATGTGCAAGGTGGAATTGTGATCAGTGTTGTAGGAGTAAAGGTATGGTTTCTATAAATCGAGAAGATAAAATCAAATTTATAAAGGAAGGACTGAGTAAGGAGTCACTGGATGATATCATTCAAACTCTTGAGACGCATCCGAGTGGTGATGTTCATCGTATTCTTCTTGATTTAACAGACATATTCAACAGAGAAAAAGAGAGCCATTACCTTGGGAATCTGACGTTAAAAGACCCTGTTTGCCAGTTTATAAGAAAACTAGATGGGAAGAAAATCCTTGATTCATAGAAAGCGTTTAAGCCATTTCTGGACGTAAAACCAGAGGAAGATGTGAGCCAAAATCACAACTATTGTACATAATCATGCTTTTGTTTTAATCTTCCTTATATTTTCTGTCACTTTTGTCTAATTTGTCTTATCTTTTCAACAGCTTTTATTTAATATGTCTTTTCTTTTTAAGTAATGTTTGACTTTCATTCCTCTTTTTCTTCACGCAAATTACACTAGTCATTCTTGTCAGAAGTTTTTCAAAATTTTTTGAAAAATGCGTGATTTGTATGATTTTGTTGTCGCTACTTTAGTGTTATATATATGTACTCTTTCATTTGTAAATATGCACACTTCCATTTGTAAATATGAATTCTTCCTCTTGTAAGCATACATGGTCCGAGAGAAATAAAGAGAAAAAGGGTATCACACAAAAATGTAGATTTACATCTATTTGTATTTTTGGTGAAACTGATTTGGGCAAGAAAGAAGAGTTTATAACAGCAACAAACAAACTTGGAATTGCATTAGCTGCCAGAAAAATCAACTTTGTGTATGAGGGAGGCATCCAGGGCCTAAAGGAAAGTGTGGCCATTTCTACATCCATGAATGGAAGCAAGGGTTTAAGTGTAAGGGTGAAGGAGTTAGAAGATCACATTTTTTCCTTAGGACAAGAGTTACAGGTTTTGAGCTTGCCTAAACAGATGGGAGTAATGTGTTAGATCAAGCGTTTCACCCAAGAGGGGGGTGAATTGGGTGAAACTGAAATTTCTTTCGAAAATATAAAACTTTGACAAAAGAATTAAAACAGTAATAAGGAAGGAGAAATATCACCGAAGTGTACACCGTGAGTTATACTGGTTCGGTCACAACCACTTTAACCTACGTCCAATCCTCAGAGCTTCTCTGAGAGTTTCACTATAGCTTCCAAGATTCAGTGGGTTCTTGGCACCTCAGTACAAGCAAGTTCCTTTCACCTGGACACTCGCTCCCCCTTACAGGTTGTAAACCAATCCCAACTCAAGGTTCCACAACCTTAAGTTATCTCAATAACAAATATTGAGTTTGAATGAAATATCTCTCTTACAGAGTAAATGATAATCACTGAAGCATAGAAATACAATTTCAACGTGAAAACAGAGCAATGAACTTAATGATACGTTCGTATGTGTGCTTGGTTGTTCTTCTCTGTTTGAAGGTTCCCATATATATAGGTATGTTGTTGATGACCGTTGGAACACTTCCTTTCGTCCGTTGGTAAGTGCGCAGCCACTATTGACCTTTCAAGTTTTTGAAAAATATCCGTTGGCGGTGGTTGGCATTTGAACGTTTGTTTTGACTTTCATCTCTTGATATGATTTCTTCGTTGTTTCTCTGTAAATAGACTAAGAATACTAATACAATGAAAGGTTAATCATATTGGAAACAATATAATGAAGATTTGAATGATTTCTAAATTTCTGGGTATGCTTACTCGAGTAGCTCCTCGAGTAACCCTTGAAGTTTACTCGAGTAGCTCCTCGAGTAACATCGTGAAATCATTGTTTATTTGAAATTCAATGAAAAGAAACAAGATTACTCGGGTAGTGCATGGAATAAACTAAATTTCAAACCTTTTAGAATAGTTATTTACTCGGGTAGCTACTCCAGTAATGCTTCTGCAACTTCATAGATTACTGGGGTAACACCTCGAGTAATCCTTTGAAAAACTTTTGATTACTCGATGCTCTACTCCTGTAATGTTGGCAGGATTTCAAGGTCGAGAGCAATTACCTTGTTACTCGAGTAGGGACTCGAGTAATGTATTCATTTTTGCATAGGTTACTCGGGTAGCTCCTCGAGTAACTGAGACTTTTGAACATGATTTACTCTGGTAATGACTTGAAGTTTTCTTTGAAAACATTTGCATATACTGGGGTACATACTCGAGGAATCCACTTAAAATAAACCATGAAAAAACTTGTCTAATGGAGTAAGTACTCGAGGAAGATGGAAAAGAGAGATCAAGTTAATCGGGTACTAACCTCAAGTTTTCACTTACCTTAGTGCGTTACTCAAGTAGCTCCTCGAGTAACATTGGCAGTGGTACAAAGTGCCGAGAGCTTCTCATTTTCAAATACACGGTTACTCGAGTAGCGCCTCGAGTATCATGGGGAAAACTTGAAGTCAACTGGAAGTTTTCACAGGGTTACTCGAGTAGCGCCTCGAGTAACATTAGCAGTGGTACAAACTGCCGAGAAGTCCATATTTTCTGAAACAAAGGTACTCGAGTAGCTCCTCCAGTATCATTCGGAAAACTTGAAGGCAACTGGAAGTTTTCACATGGTTACTCGAGTAGGTCCTCGAGTAACATTCGCAGGCCGAGAGCAACCTTAAAATTTTACCTGGTTACTCGAGTAGTGCCTCGAGTAAAGGTGGCAGGTTACTGGAAGTTTTCCTTGGTTACTTCAAGTTTTGGCTCATTACTCGAGTAGCGCCTCGAGTAATGCCTTAGAAATTGTACTTCTGATCAAGTTCCTCAGCATTTTCTCTTGGCCAATCTTCACTACTTCCATGCTTACCTCAAGTAAAGCTTATTCCTGTCATTACTTAGTTCAAGCTTGATTATTAAACATTTCCTTTTCAAACCATTCTTTTATTATCATCAAAACAAGAGATCTATCATAATGTTCTACCATGCTCAAGCTTTTATTGCTCTACCTAGTGGTTTGGAGACATTGGATGGCATTTCTAGTGTTGCATATTAGGCTAAGTTAAACTATCACAAAAAGCCATTAGGATTGTTAAATGTTAATGGTTTTTATGATAATCTGTTGTTTTTTCTTGATCATGCAGTGGAAACAGGATTTATACCCCAAGCGACTTGCCACTCCATAATTGTTGCACCAACTGCTGATCAACTACTCGATAACTGCAAATCTATGAACATAAACCAAATCTATTAGTCAAGCAAAGAGGTGGGCAATCTTCAGATAGCAGTCAGAAGCAGAACCCAGATACCACTCTTAGGTTGTAACTTTCCTTCATCTCTTGGTTTTACTTTATTGTGTGTTTATGTTAAAAAAAACACCTCCTCTAAGCTCTATAAGACATTGGGGACAATGTCTGATTTAGGTTGAGGGAGGAGAAAAAAAATTTTGTTTTTCATTTGTTAGTTAGTAAAACCATTAGATGCATGGGGTGTGGAAAAAAATGGCAGAGTAAGGAGTTATTCTTAACTCCTGAGACGCATTTCATTAGTTGCATTTTATTAGTTGCATTCTTTTCGTCTTTTTCAAAAAAAAGTAAAAAAAAAAATTATCTTGTTCAAGTGCTTTGTAATGATCTTAAGAAGTATACAAGTTTTAAGTATGGATCAATTGAATTTAGAGATTTTATAGCATGAATGAACAACTGATTGTTGCAATTGGTGATGAATTTTGAGATTGAATGAACTGAGTTTAAAAATCCCTAGCTGTGAGCTTCTAACCTATAATGATTATTTCTCTTGTGTGTGATATTTACCTATTAAGTTGTCACTCTAGAACTTGCTTTAAATCTGGTTGAAATTACATCTCACATGCACATTCAAAAATGATAAAGGCATTCATTTTCTTTAGCCAGAACCAAATAGCCAACCTTGCAATTATACCGTTGATAAGCCCCTTTGAGCCTAATTAACTGTTTCTTTGTTTTCAATCCATTAACATATGCTTTAATGATATATCAAGTGCTTTTACCTTATTCGGAAGATTAGTGGAGCATTTGAAATTTTTGTGAAATAGGCTTTTGACAAAGTGTGGGGGTGTATCTATCATCAACTTTACAGTTGCAATTAAAAAAAAGAGAAAAAAAAGAAGGAAAAATTATGAAAAAAGAAGAAGAAAATGTTAAGTGTTTGAATTGTGGGTTGTTGTGATGAGATAAATTTACAAGTAGCTTATTTTTCAATTGCTCTATTTCTTTAGCCTTTCATATCTTGTTTTACATTCCTTTACCTTAACCCTATTACAACCCTTAATAAGTCCTTTTGATTTAAATTATGCATGTGAATAGGTAGTGGAGATTGAGATTTTTAGCAAGCCTATGCATGGTAGTGCAATTTTTTCGGTTGAATTTGAGCGAAACACTTACCCTTGAACACTTGAGAGATTGAGAGAATGAGCTACAAGTACGAACTCGGTTTATTCATTTTCAATTAAATTTACCAGTTTATATTTTCGTTGATTCATTAATACTATGATCTCTTTATTTTTCAATTGTGTTCTTACTTATGACCTGACACTTCTAATTTTGTTGGAAGCACTTATTAGTTACTTCTTGTCCGAGGACGTCCAAGAGTTAAGTGTGGGGGAATTTCATAAGTAAAATATTTGCATATTTATTTTCCCTTATATGCTGATTTTATAGACGATATTTGTGTTTAATATAATAAATTTGGGTGTGATTGATAAATAAATAATGTTTTTGGAATAAATAGCATTTAAAAAAAAAATGAAAGTACTATAGCAACAGGATCACTGTAGCGGATGGAAGTTACACTGTAGCGGACAGAAGTTACACTATAGCGGATGAAAGTCACTGTAGCGACGGAAGCACTATAACATCCGCGTGGACACTGTAGCTATTTGCCGACAGTCACTGTAGCAGCCGCCAGATCACTATAGCAGTCTCCGGACACTGTAGCAGTACTGTAGCACACATTTTTTCCCCTATAAATAGAGATCAATGCCAAGTTCAAATGAGGAGGAGAGGAAGAGAAGCAGAGGTTTCCTTCTCTAACCGGGAGAGGTCCTTCTTTGACCGAGAGAGATCTTTCTCTAACATTTCTGAGTTCTCTGTGTTGTTTTTTTAGATTTAATTTCATGCATTGTATGCCTCCATCTTGGAAGGCTTAGGATTGTATTACTTTTTGCATGCCTCCATTTTGGAAGGCTTAGGATTGTATTACCTTTTGCATGCCGCCTACATGGAAGGTTTTACCTCCTAAATGCACGGCTTGATTTCTTCATTTTTCATGCATCTTTTGGTTGTATATTTATGTTTGAGAATTTAATATTCAAGTTTATGCAGTATTTCTGAGGATGTCATTCTAGCTTTATATAATGTCAATTTATTTTGGTTTTGTTTTTAATTTTATCATGTGCTAAACCTTCATTTTCCTAGGGTGATGATGTAGCTTACTAATGACGGATTGAATCTTAACTTATTAAATCTAGTTTGAATTTCTCCTTTATGATTGAGTTTTAATTATTATTCTTAATGCTTTTGATTGACTGGCCATCTTTTGAATGATTTCAATATGCATGTTGAGACCGGAAGGAGATACATGTGTGTAGACCCTATAATTAAAACCATGACTTGCATATGAAATAGGAATATATTCATATGAGTTGTGTAGTCTTACTGAGTTCTATAAATCTTAATGCATAATTAATTGCTTAAATTCATATAGGAATATATTGGATTAGCAATTGATTATAGAATTGCTTGACCTTGGAAGAAGCTAGTAATTAAATTAGGGAAACTCGACTATCAATCATGTGGAATAAATTGGGCTAGAATAGATAAGTGATTCAATCCGAAATTTGTTAAGTGAAATCTGACCCCTAGGGCTTTTTTCTCATATTTACTTTCATATCTGCATTCATATTTAATTGTCTTTCTTTTATTTTGTACTCTCAATCACCAACTAATCGATCGACTAAATAGAGTTAAAATTGCTCATTTTGGTACTGAGTGAACAATCCTCGTGGGAACGATACTCCACTTACTTCTATATTACTTGATTACGACAGTGTACACTTGCACTATTTAATACATCATCTACACTCGTATCAGAGAGTCTTGTAAAAAAATTGAAAACTAAAGCTATATTTTACTGTTGTTTCTTACCACCATGAAATATTGAGATCGTTAATAAAAAGTTAAACTATATTTTACAGTTGTTTCTTACGACCTTGAAATATTGGTGAAAATACTTTACGGTTTAACTTAATAATTGTGAAAATACTTTACGGTTTAACTTATGGTGTCCTTTTTAACCATTAAGCATTGAGCATCAAGTATTCACAATTATGTAGTAGTGATAAACTTTTGTTTTTACTTAATTAATTAGTTTCAATGTCAATTTTGTTGATATAGAGTATTAATACATATAAGTATCTCCCGATTACTTATACTCTTCTCTAAAGTTAAAATTGTTATCCCTAATATGGTTACCCAAGAGGAAATAATAATTTAATTTCACTCTAATATGATTATATGGGTCTAATAGGTATATTCCTATCCTATTAGCAAATTAGAATAAATTCTAATCCAACATTACTCAATCCAATTGTCCAATTAAGATATTTTTCCTAGGAGTAATCCAATTTCTCCAAATTCAAACTTAATGGTAATCAAGCACTAAGTAGATAAGAAATAAACAAGATTGCATAACCAAAAATAACATTAAAACATAACTAATAAGGAAAAACAAAATATATTCCACCTACAAGTTCATAGTTCCTCCAGGTTGCAAACCAAACTAAGCAAACATTACTAGAATAATGTAAGTAAGATAGCAACAAATTCATAATCCAAAATCTCAAGGAAAAAAGAAAAAGAAAAGGAGTAGAGCATTGATTCAAAGCCTTATCTTTAAGCTCCGCTGCTTCTTTGTCTCAATGGCTACTCTAGTCTCTTTTCTTTTAAGAAGAAGAAGAAGAAGAAGAATGCAACTCGAACTCCTTTTTCTCTCTGGTTCTAGCTCTAAGAATGCAACTCGAACTCCTTTTTCTCTCTGGTTCTAGCTCTATCTATCTCTCTCCCTCTCCCTCTCCCTCTTTTCTATTTTTTCTTGTGATTGAAGAAGATGATGGATGATATGCGGTTACCTCCTCCTTCCTTTTTAATCCCATAGCTTCCTCCTTTTATTTGATATTAGGTCTTCTTTCTTTCCAAATTCATGCACCCAAAAATGCTGTCGTTTCTTGCTTCATTTCTCCCAATTGTGACTTAGTTGTTAATTATTTCCTTTCAAGTTCTCAAGTAGCTTCCTTTCTCTTGATATTTGATTTTCCTTAATTATCCATTCCAAAACATTGCCATGTCTAGCTGTCACAAAATGAAGGAAAACAATATATAATAAACATAATAATAATAATTGAATCTTTTTTCTTTTTTTAGAAAATTTCCCATTATTATTTTTTTCCCTAAAATTAAAAAGGGAAAATCACTAGTAAATACTAAATAAGTAGATTAATTGCTCTTTGCCACCAACAGATATGGGGTACTGAACTGTCATTAAAATTGAATTTAAAAAGACAAAAAAGCCCTTAGTTTGACAAGACGATTTTAGACGGGAGGAAGGAGAAAGTGCACGGCTTCTCAGAACCCTCTGAATCCCTTCTTCCTCTTCCATTTTCGGCATTCTGCAGAAGTTCAGAGAGTTCTGAGAAGCCGTGCACTTTCTCCTTCCTCCCACCTAAAATCATCTTGTCAAACTAAGGGTTTTTTTATCTTTTTAAGTTCAATTTTAATGACAGTTCAGTACCTCATGTCTATTGGTGGCAAAAAGCAATTAATTTCCTTATTTAGTATTTACTAGCAATTTTCCCAATTAAAAACTTCTATTTTAATTCAAAACCCTACAAATGATGCACTAAATTGATACCTTATAAAATCTCATAAAAATTAATTTAGTATTGATGACTTCTTAAATATATCAAAATATATCTGAAATATATTAAAAATGGAAAGTCATCACATTGTAATAGTTGCAAAATAGGTTAGAATTTGGTTAATGAGATGTCAATCTCACCCTTTTAATGTAACATTTTTTACGACCAAATGATAGGACAGAATTGTCAGAGAAGACACCGGTGGAATAGGGTTGCTACAGACAATGTAGCAACTCCCTCTAACTTGGTTTTTGTGTTTTCATGTTTAAATTTCCACTTTGGAGATTCTGCATTTAATTCCATGTCTTTATTTATTTAATTGGGTGAAACGTGAGTTTCATTGCAATGAGGGCATATATTGGAATTATTTTATTGTTGGAGTATATTAGTCTACCCTTAGGGAATTAAAGCCCAAGTCTAAATTAAGAGGGGCCATTATGCAAATATAAAAAGAAATAAGTTCTAGAGAGATATTCCTCTATAGTTTAAAGGTTATATTTATTGATATATAATCATACATTTAAGGGTTACATCTATTCTTATGTAACCATACATACGTTATATATAGGATGTGAGATTGAGGGAATAATGAATTAAATAATAACACACAGAAAATAATGGTATTCTCTCTCTAAAAGGTTATCTCAAAAGAATGTTCTCTTCTCTTCCTCTCTTTGGTGTATTTTCTGTGTAATGTGATTGGGATCCGCATTGGTGCTCCAGTTTCGTATGGGTACTTCAACAAGTGAACCAAATTTTAGGTACACCTAAAATTCTTACATGATATTGCAACCAAGCTATTCTTTTGACCAAGATTGTGTTTTTATTTTGCTGATTGTGTTGTGAAAATATATTCATGCATATATTCAAATGAATCGGTTGTTGCACTTGCATGACTTGGTTATTATATGAAGCTTGTTTTCACCACATGTCCCTTGCTTTCGTTATGCGATGTTGAGTTTTCTAATGTTCAATCTAGTTTTGATATAATACATACTTAAAAACAAATTCTTGTGGCCTATATATCTTATTCATGCCAACAAAAAAATATGTTTTCTGACCTTCTCTGCAATTTGCATTCAGTTTCATCTCTTATGTACTCATATAAACATGCATTCTTCATGGATGATATAGTCCTTTTTTCCCTCCTATATATGATGCTTTTGTAGTATGAATGCACATAAATTATGGCCTCTAGGAAACCAAAACTAAGAGAGAACATATTTACGAACAGACTTTTGTAATTTTTTTTCCTCTATGGTGTCATGTTCTGTCTCTACTGTGTGTATATGTTGCTCTGGTCTATATGTTTTCTTATCATTCCATTAGTTTCTGAAATCCAAGTTGTGAAGAACAGTAGGACTTGACACTGTCACAATTTTTTATATTTTGAAAACTTGTTGTTAGAACAAACTCTGTCACCCTTAGAAAAACTAGGCTTTTAGGTTCAAAGAAAACTAGTATTTTAGGTAATGAAATTTGAATAAATATGCAGAGGGCAAGAAAATAAAGGTTACAAACCCAACAATAATACAGAAACATAAAGCAAACCAGTAAGAACAATATCATATTCGGCCTCTTTCATTTTTTTGAAATTGGGTCACAAAAAAATGGCATTTTGAGGCCACAAAATTGATTTCATTGCATATATTTTGGAAAAAAAATGAAGAGATAGACACCATAAACGTGAAAAACCAACATCAAGAATGCCAATTGTGAAGGAGAGTATAGTCGAGTCAGACAATCCCAGCCTATCATTTCTTGGCTAGGTAGGTGTGGCTTGGTTGGAGGTCAGGGATGACCAAAATGCCTTGGCATTTTGGTCGATCCTTGAACGACGTGTTGTTTAATAAAAGGAACGACACGTTATCTCCCTATAAGTAAAACAGTTCGTCTCACTGAGGAAAAAAAGGCAAAATTTTTTCTGTCCTTGTTGGATAGTGTTGGGCTATAATATAAAAAATCCTTTAAGCTTAATAGAGTTTTGGGCTGGAAAATATTTTTTTAGAATAATTAATTAAATACTCTGGAAAATCCATATTGCACATGTGGCCCAATGGGAGCTCCTGGTGCCACATAGCTCATAGTGCCCGACCTCTCTTGGCACGTGCAACGCTTATGATAGGCGTGTGTTAGATAGACAGTGCAAGTGTGGCACTTGGAATCCATGCGATATCTCCAAAAGTGGTATTTTTCGGATTTTCTATTTTTCCAGAAGTTTAGTTTTCTCTTTTTTTTATGGGCGTGTGAAGGGGCATTTAAGGTTCGATTGAGACGTGGCTTCTTTTTAAAAATCCCTAAATTCAATATCTATCTTTGTACATCTAATTTTTCTATTTTTAAAATATGTTTGGATCTATTTTGGATTTTTTAGTGCTATGATAGTGATTTTTATCTGTTGTAAACTCCTAAAATATTACATAATTATTTTAGGGTTAAGGGCCTTAAATACCCTGAAAATTTTAGTTAAAAGGCATGGGGCATTTGGAAGTTTTGCCCCTGGGGGAATGCTCTGGAAGTACTAAAAGCAGGGCAAATTGAACTAACACAGATGGACACCAAACATTCTCCGTTAAGATCTGATTTGTCGCTTTAAACTGCCAAGTTGGGAGGCACATGGCATCTAGTAAGGGGAGGGGCTAGTGATGTGGTAAACTTATATGGCAAATGACGTGGTTAATGAAATATATGGATGTGTGATTGAAAATGGGAAAGAGGGAAAGACTCGACTCCAAACGAAAATGATGAAGCAAAGCAAAGCAAAGGAGATAGCTAGGGCAGAAATAGTGGGGTGCATGTGATTTGTGAGGGTTATACGTGTGAGAGGAGAAGTGGACAAAGTAGGGATTCATCCTTCTAAATCAGGTAAGGAATCAATTCTTTAATCAGGAACAGTAAGAAATGTGTGGTTGCTTTTGCTTTAATCTGAATATATGTCTGATTAGCTTTGATATACTTATTAAAGTTTTGATATTTGTTTAATTAATTGGGGTTTAGAGTTAAATAGAGTCAAATAAGGGGGTAGGTGGTCCCTATGATGGTCCCAGTAGTAGTTCGAAGGGTATGGTAAAGAGTTGATTGTCTTTGGAGAGTTTAATGAGTGAGTATAATTGTAGGATAAAAGAGATAGAGGACTTAAAGAGAAGGCTACGGGGTATGAGATAATCAGTGAGTCTATTACTGAAGAGGGAGATAAAGGAGAGGGTAAAGGTAAGTTGGTTGAAGAAGAAATGGATTAGAATGAAAGAGTATGCTTTTAAGAGAGTGTAAAAGCATAAATAAGGTAGTGCAATAATGAGCTGAAGGAACTACAGGAAGAAAGACGTTGTTTAAGCCGAAGAAAGGTTGGTAAGGAGACATGTGCTGGAATTAATGATTTAGAAGATGATAAAGAAGAAAATGATGGACTGGAAAATGTTGGTGAAGGCTCAAACAGTGAAGATAATGATTATATAGGAGAAGACTCAGATAGTGATGATGAATATTATAGCTCAAGTGATGATGAGTTGTCTGTGGATGAAGAAGATGGTCACTGTGAAGATTGGGATGATGATTTTTTTAACACTTTAGGCTAAAATGATATTAGTGAGCCTATAGAAGAAGATAGAGTCCAACAAGACATGCCTTTTTTCATGGTACGTACAACTTTTAAGGACAAGGTAGAATTGAAAGGAATAATAAATAATTATGCTATTAAGAATGGAGTAAAGTTGAAGTTTGAAAAAAGTGATCGACTGCGAGTTCGGGTGAAGTGTCAAAAGGGTGTCCATTTGTTCTTTGTGCCACAAAGGAAGGATCAAGTCAGGGGCTGGTTGTGAAGACCCTACATATGGAACACAAATGCAGTAGGGTTTTTAAGAACCTTAGGGCTTCTTTCAAGTGGGTAGCTACACATTTCAGGAAGAAGGTATAAGCGAGGCCACAATAAAATATTTCTGATATGAGAAGAATCAGAGGATGAGATGATGACACATGTTAGCTGTCAGAAGTGCAAAAGAGCTAAGAAGATAATGAAGTAGATGGAATGGAGCTATATAGATGAGTTCAATAGGCTTAAAGCATATTGTAATGAGGTCAAGAATTCAAATCTTGGGTTAGATATGTTTTTGGAGCTGAGCAAGGAGGGCTTAGGGAAAGGGAAAAGAGTATTTAGAAGACTTTATGTATGCTTTATTGCTGCAAATGTAATAAATTTTATTTATTATTTGTTTTCGGTTGCTATGATTATAAGAATGGTAATTTTGTTTTTTTCTGGTTGAAGATTGGGTAGAAGGCAAGGTGTAGACCCATAATTGGAGTTAATGGTATGTTCTTGAAGGGGAAAGCCAAAAGAATAATGCTAACGGTGACTAGATTAGATGCTAATGACTGTCTATATCCTTTAGCATTTGGGGTTACGCAGAAGGAAAATATAGCTAATTGGAAGTGGTTTATGGAATGGTTAAAAAATTCAATGGATCTTGAAGCTGGGGAGCGCGTCTCAATAATTTCAGACATGCAAAAGGTATTAATATTGTAATCATGCTTAAATAGTCATGTATTAAATTGATGCTCTAGTTGTTTAATTATAATGAACTTGGGATGATTTGTGGTAGAGTAATTATTATGTTTTGGTTAGAATAACTTGGTATGAATTGTGGTAGAGTAATTATAATGTTTTAGTTGAATTGTGGTAGAGTATATATTATTCAGGTTGTGATTTGCTTAGTAACTTGGGATGAACTGTGATAGTACTACTATAGAAGGCACTTTTAACGTCCACTTTTATGCCTTTTAGATGACTGTTTTCAGGGGGACATGTATGTGAATGTCGTTGAAAGTTTTAAAATAAATGACTATTTTAAAACAGTCATTGTAAGTTAAAATGACCATTTTAAGAAAACAGTGCTCTTAAAATAGTCATTGTAAGCTTAGAGCATACAACGACTGTTTTCAAAAAATAGTCATTGTAATTAGCATATAACGACTATTTTTTAGTAAGAGTCATTGTATGTTAATAACTTACAATGACTATTTTCTTAAAAACAGTCGTTGTATGTCACTTACAATAGTTGTTTTAAGGAAACAATCGTTGTAAGACATTTTTTAAGAAAATATTATTCGCATTTTCTCCCCACAGCCATTGAAAACCACCAATTCCCAAACAATTATATTTGGAATTTTAAACTTTTGAACTATTCCATAGCCATTGAAAAATCACCATATTAAATTTTGAATCTTCAAAGTTCAATCATCACATAGCGCACAAAAGAACTTAAATTTAGACATATATCATCATAACATCATTTTAATGTTTGAACTTCAACTTTCAAACTAAATCATGACAATAATACCAAACTCTATCAAGTCGACAGCCAAAAAAGCAAACTATTTAGGAGTGAATAAGGTTTTTTTCTTTTAAGGTCGGTTACTCAATTTGATGCTTACTTGTTAAGATAGTAAAAGGACAAGTTTGAACCAAAGCCATAGTTCAACATTTCAGAGAGCATCAACCAAGTGCATACTGGTATTTTACCCTTTGATCTCTATCTATACATTTTGTTTCCCTTCTGCAAAAATCCTAAGTTATGAAAAAGGCACCACATGCTTTCCATTGGATGGCAATAATGGGTTTTTTTTGGGGACATATGCTTATCGACTGAGTCTAGTTACCGCTACTTCATTTTTGGATATATTATGTTTGACTCCCTTGATACGCTATTGGTTTCATTGTGTTCGTGATTGATAACTCATTTAAATATCAAAATTTATATCCGAGTTTTTCTTGGAAAAATAGTATAATTTGTTGCCTAGGAACAAATTCTGGTGATGTTGTGTGCTTAAAGTTTGAAATAGTCCTTTGAAAATTATGTTTCAGAAAGTGTATAATTCTAATTGTACAATTACTTGTGTTGCAGAGCTTATGACTATTAGAGAAATCCAAACTCCTGAGGAGAACATCAGAATCAATAAAACACACAGACTATCAATCACTGCTCCACCTCTAATGGCATTTATCAATTATCAACAAATTTCAATCCATTGGCATCTTTAATAATTAAAATAGAACAAGGAGATATAAGCAAGAATTCAAACTTTACCAAAGATAAAAGAGCACAAGAAAGTAAACGAAGGGATTCTGTGAATTATTAGGAAAACAAAGGGAGGAATTGACGGAGACAAACTCAAACAACGGTGGTGGCATGATTTTGCAAATAGGCAGTGCCAACTGTGATTCTACGATGGTGATGAAGGTACCAGAAAGGAATGAAGAGAGAGGCCGTAGGTTGTTTTTGGGTCCAGAGAGGGGGCCAGACGATGTGATAAGAAACCGGAGGTGTGAGAGATAACAAGAGGAGATACTAGGGCTGTGATAATTATGTTGTAGAGGATGACGAAGGTCTGAGAAGATTTCAGAGGTCCGTCTAGGGTCAAAGTGGGGGCCGAAAAAAGAGGCGTAAGAGAGACCGAAGAAGAAAAGAGGCGGAGGTACAACTTGAGAGGAAAAGAGTATAGGTTTTGAATAAGGTTTCAATGATTGTTTTTAAGAGAGGGGACCGAAGATGAAGGTGTAAGAGAGACCAAGGGAGAAAAGAGGCGGAGGTGTGACTTGAGAGGAAGAGAGTATAGGTTTTGAACAAGGTTTTAACGAATGTTTTTAAGAAACAATCATTGAAATGAATTTCAACTATCGGTATTAATAACTAGTCGTTGAAAGCTTATCTTTCAATGATTGTTTTTTAAAACCAGTCATTAAAAGCTGTCTTTCAATTACTAGTTATAAAAAAAGTCATTGAAAGTACACTTTCAACGACTATTTTTATAAAAATAGTTGTTAAAAGGTTACCCAAAATTTCAAAAATGCCATTGCATCCTTTTTTGCTTCTGTATTTTTAAAAATGGACATTAATTAGTGATGTTAAATATAGTATTTGTAGTAGTGTAGAATAACTTGGTATGAATTATGGTAGAGTAATTATTTTTCAAGTTGTGATTTGTTTAGTAATCATGTGTAAACACTGTTTTATGATTTTTGATTCAGAGATTGTTTCTTGTTGTGTCGGATGTTTTACCACTAGCAAAACATAGGCTATATGCAAGACACGTGTATACCAATTGGAGCAAGACATAGAGAGCAGGCCAAGAAGAAAACATTATTTTCATGCACATAGAGCACTTACCTAGAAAATTTCAATGATAACCTGACTACCCTTAGAGAACTCAGTGAAGATGCAGCAAAGGTTGTTGTAAGTTATCCCCTACATTTATGGTCTAGAGCCTTTTTTAGGACAACAAGTTTCTCTTGGATTGTTGACCATAATTGCAGTGAAAGCCTAAATGCGTGTGGATTAATGATTTTAGGTATTTTCCTATTATTAAAATGATGATGGGATTAGGAATAAGTTAATGACAAAGTGGGCAGCTACTGAAAAGAATGTAAAGAAGTGGAATGGGAACTTTAGTCCTAAGTGTATTGCCTTGTTTGATGAAAATAGGTTACTGGCCATGGGGTGTAGAGGCTTTTTTTAATAGAGATGATGGTTATATGGTGATAGAGGGAGATGATAGACATAATGTATTCATATATAAGAAACAATGCAAATGTAAAGTATAGGCACTAGTGGAAAAATCAATTTTAAGACCGATTAAAAATGACATTTTACACCGGTTCTAGATCCGGTCTTGATACAGCCGGTTTTAAAAGTCTGCTACTTTTTAGACCGGTTATATAAGAAACAATGCACATGTAAAGTATAGGCACTAGTGGAAAAATCAGTTTTAAGACCGATTAAAAATGACATTTTACACCGATTCTAGATCCGGTCTTGATACAGCCGGTTTTAAAAGTCTGCTACTTTTTAGACCGGTTATAGAACCGGTCTTAAAAAATTTTTTTAGACCGGTTATTTATAAAACCAGTCTTAAAATAATTATTTTTAGACCAGTTATCGAAGAAACTGGTTAAAGAGTTCAACTTTTTAGACCGGTTTTAGAGATAACCGGTTTTAAAAGTTCTAATTTTAAGACCGGTTCTTCAGAAAACCGGTCTTAAAAGTTACTTTTAAGAACGGTTTTAAATAGAACCGGTCTAAAAAGTTTTTTTTAAAAAAATATTGTTTCATTTAAAAGATTTACTCAGCAAACCATTTCCCCTATTTTACATTTCACTCAACAAGCAGCCATTTCAACGACATCTAAATAAATTCTTCTCTTACACATTTTAACAAACATCTTATACAAATCACATACATGACAATCCAAAACGTAAGTAGACATAGATTCACCCATATCTGTTGATATACATGTAGTAGCATAAATGGAAATTAAAAATTAGAACCACCAGAATCAGATGAATTAGCATCAACAATAGGCCTTAGAAAAATAATATCAACAATAGGCAAGAGACCCTTTAACTCAGACTCAGACAAATTAAGCTCGCTCTTTGCATTTGAGTAGGCCCTCATGTGCCTTCATCCTATATGAATTTAAATATGCATGCAAAAAATAGTTATTCTTATAGTTTCTAAATAATAAAATAGTACAAGTTTGTAACAACATTGATTCACAACATACTAGTTCACGTTGCCTCTAAGAGTGTTTATTTCTCCATTGTGACCTAATATGCACATAGGTTGAGCTCGGTCCCAGCTAAGACACCTCATTTGTTTCATTTTCCTGTTACAACAACAAAAATGTAGTTTTATACATACCAACAACAATATACATGATAATTGTTTTAGTTAACTATCCTTCAAAGTAGGTTTATAAAGGGATATCCTCCCATATCCCTTCATGATGATCGTTTCTTATGCCGTGTTCATTGTCTGTTTCATCTTCTTCATTCAATTCTGGTAGACCCCTGGAAAAAGAAGTCTCAAGAAGATCATTCATTAAATGACTTTCCTGATTAATGTCAACGACCTTTTTTCCTTGGAGAGCTACAGACCACAATTTATTTGCTTGATCGGTAACATAGAACACTTGTTTCGTTTGATATGCCATAATAAAAGGTTCATCTCCAAAACTTCTACTAATCAGATCAACCAATGTAATTCCCAACTGATCAATCATCACACCATTATTAACATCAACCCACTTGCATTTGAAAATGGGAAATTTAATTTTAACATAATCAACCACCCAAATCTCTTCAATAACCCCATAATAAGGTATTGCTGCCAATCTAGGGTTCTTATCTTTCAAACTAGAGAAGTGCATAGATTCAGCCACTAACATAACCCCACTATTCTGGATGGTGATCCTATCATCAAGGAACTTTGTGTAAAACATATAACCATTGATCACAAATGAAGTCCAAGTGATAACATCAACCTCAAGACCATGTGCTAACCATTTAATTGTATCAGAAACACATTCTTCTCCGTCAACCTTTTGTATGAACCAATGTGCAAAAGTTTTGTTATGCTCCCTAATTAACCTTTGTTCGGTCATTCGACTATTTCCTTTTCGGAAAATTTCTTTATGAGCATTAATGTAATCTTGAACTTTATCAACATTATTCAAGATGTATAAGTGGACTTATTGCAATTCATAAGAATCAACACTTTTTACTGTAGCCCCGCATCTACCCCTTTCTTCATCATGACATTCAGGAAGCCCAATATGTCTTACATTTGATAGGTAATCTTGACAAAAGTCCATGGCTTCTTCATAAACATATTTCTGAACAATAGATGCTTCAGGCCGATTTGCATTCATCACATACCCTTTTAGGATTTTCATAGTTCTTTCAATTGGGTACATCCACCGTAAATAGATAGGGCCACACAACTTTATCTCCCTTACTAGATGAACAATTAGATGTACCATGATGTCAAAAAAAGAAGGAAGAAAAAGCTTCTCAAGCTGGCACAAGATCATATATCCTTCATTTTCCAGTTTATTCAATCTTTCTGTCTCAATGACTTTACTACAAATAGTATTGAAGAAGAAATAAAGTCTAGTCAAAATATGTTCAAGATAATATTCAGCAATGCCACAAATAGCTACTAGGAGTAGTTGTTGAATTAAGACATGACAATCATGAGACTTTAGCCCTACTAACTTCAAATCTTTCATCGACACAAGCTTCCTTAAATTTGAAGAATACCCTGAAGGAACTTTCATGCCATGTAAACACTCACAAAAGCTTTTTTTTCTTATCCTTTGACAAAGTATGAGTTGCTGGAGGACAAAAAGTTCTCTTACCATATGGCTTTGGATGCAAGTCTTCTCGTATCCCCATTTCTTGCAAATCTAATCTTGCCTTCATGCCATCCTTAGAACTACCTTGTATGTTAAACAGTGTCCCAACAATACTATCACATACGTTTTTCTCCACATGCATGAAATCAATACAGTATCTAACGTCAAGATTGGGCCAATATGGAAGATTGAAGAAGACGGACCTCTTTTTCCATTTATTTTTTTATTACTATTCTTTGTAGTCTTTCCAAAGATAACATTGATATTTTTCACCTTTTCATAAACTTGCTCCCTAGTCAATGCCTTCGGAGCATCTTCAAACTCCTGTCCACCAAAAAAAGCTTTCTTTAATCTACGATATGGGTGGCCTCATCTAAAAAATCTCCTATGGCCAAGATAAACTGTCTTTCTTCTATGTTGAAGTTGATGGTAGCATGTTCCTTCTTCACAAATCGGACATGCTTTATGGCCTTTAACACTATATCCTGACAAGTTTCCATATGCAGGGAAGTCATTTATAGTACAAAAGATCATGGCTCGCATTTTAAAAACCTCCATCTTGTTTGCGTCAAAAACATCAACACCTTCATCTCACAACTCTTTCCAGTCTTCGATCAAGGGTTCTAGGTAAACATCTATGTTGTTTCTGGGTTGTTTTGATCCCAAAATCAATATAGACAATATGATGTAGTTTTGTTTCATACATAACAGAGGAGATAAGTTATAAATTACCAACAGAATAGGCCATAAACTATGTATACTGCTTAGGCTACCAAAAGGATTCATGCCATCCGTGCTAAGCCCAAGCCTAAGGTTCCTAGGTTCTTTACCGAAGGTAGGAAATAATTGATCGATTTACTTCCATTGAGAAGAATCAGCCGGATGTTGAAGCTTTCCATCGGATATCCTCTCATCTACATGCCATCTCAAATTTTTTTGCATAATTTTCATTAGCAAACAAGCGCTTGAACCTTGGTATGACTAGAAGATACCACAACACTTTTGCATGGGCATTATTTGATTTGTACCTCAAGGTTTCACATATCGGACACTGTTATTCCTCTTCATACTCTTTTCTATACAATATACAATCATTAGGTCATGCATGGATCTTTTTATACTTCATCCCTAGTGGACACATTATTTTCTTAGCATCATAGTATCGAGAAGGCAACACATTATCATCTGGAAGCATGTCCTTAAAAGCCTCAAGCGTTTCTGAAAAACTCTTGTCACTCCATCCATGTCGTGCTTTCAAGCTTACCAATTTCAATACTGCTTTCAACAATTGGTATTTTTGACACCCCTAGTATAGTGGTGTCTTAGCATGACTGCACATATTATCATATGCATGTGATTGCTCAAAAGCCTCTTCTCTTATATCACGAATAATATCCTCTATCCAATCATCCGTATCCATGTCATTATCATCAAAGCCCCCTCCCCCTGTTCAAATGAGCTTGGCATATCTAATTCTTCACCATGCCATACCCATACTGTATAACTCTTACAAAATCCTTCATAAATTAAACGTGTATATATATATATGTAACACTTAGTCTCTTCTCATTCAAACATACTACACAAGGGCAATAAAACTTCCCACTACTATCTCGACATTTCTTTAGCGAAGTCTAAAAAACCTCTCACCCCATTATCATATTCAACACTCGTTCATTTAGCTTTTATCCAACTATGATCCATATATATCTCAACACTTGTAGTACCCTATATCCAACAATAAAAGGATAGACAAAAAACAACCACCATAGATTTTTAGAGATTTCAACGAATTTTAACATGTACCATTTGAAAGTAGTAAAAAAATAGAACTTAGAATCAAACAATCACACTAAACACTGACAATCAAAATATCACACTAAACCAATAACACTAATAATCACACTAAACTAATAACATTGACAATAAAACAATCACACTACATTAAAACAAAATTAAACTTAGAATGGTATTACTCCAAGCCAATTATCACAAGTCAGAGAGCACCTTATTTACTTTTAGTCCAAAACAAGAAAAACGTATATAGTAATAAAGTCATCGATCACACAGTTTTCCCTTTAATCTTAATTATATTTTTCTACAATTATTTCATGTCTAACCACTATATAATGTCAGAGTTAATATTATTGAGAATAGCAAATACATGCTGAAAGTTGAGGGCTTTAATTAACAGAACACTAACCTAATTGAAGACCAAGGAGTGAGCTTCTACCTAAAGTCACGGTGGCAAAGGGAAGTCATGGTAAAGGAGAATGGTCACTTTAGAGAATAGAGGTGGCGGCGGAAGAGAGTGACGATGATCAAAGAACAGCGATGAGGAACACAGCAATGACAATGGTAATAACAGAGGCGAGTGGAGCAAAAGAGGAATGGGGAGCGATGGAGGAGTTCTGAACAAGCAGCGGCATAACTCACAAAGAAATCGCAACAAGAGAAGAAAGGGTTCAGAGCGCAAGATCAGGGCGCGTGGGAGTGAAAATACGCCGAAATATCTCACCTTTTAGACCAATTTTCCATTAAAAACGGTCTTAAAATGATGAAAAAAATATAATTTTAAAGATTTTTCATCTTTAAGACCGGTCTTAAATTTTATATTTAAGACCCGTTTTCAGAAAAACCGGTCTTAAAAGTTAAAAATTTTTAAAATTTTAAAATATTTTCATATTTTAAGACCAGTTTATTTTTAACCGGTCTATATATGTTTTTATTTAAGACCGGTTTTCTTAATAACTGGTCTTAAAAGTTAAAAAAATTTTACATTTTAAAAGATTTTGATATTTTAAGACTGGTTTTGTTTATAACCAGTCTAGATAAAGTTTTTAAGACCGGTTAATTTTAGAACCGGTCTTAGAAGTTCTATACATTTATAAAACTGCCACCGGTCAAATTTTTAAGACCTTATCTGTAATATCCCAATTCGAGATTAAGAGCTAATGACTTTGAGATTAATTGTAAGTGTGTAATTAAGCACTTTTGGAATTAATGTAAAGTAAGTTTGATAAAAATGTGTGGTATTTAAGATCAAGGGTTGAGATTCGTTGCACATGGGTCAGAATCTTATGCTTTACGATTGTGTGAGCTCATGG
The DNA here is from genome assembly GCA_963210345.1 of Inga oerstediana. Taxonomy (NCBI): domain Eukaryota; kingdom Viridiplantae; phylum Streptophyta; class Magnoliopsida; order Fabales; family Fabaceae; genus Inga; species Inga oerstediana. The sequence goes on from OY723399.1 coordinate 48,393,142, forward strand.
TGGGAGTGAATAAGATGATGACAAGTGGCATTGTGCAGACCATTGGATGAGGCATAAGAGACAAAACATCACTTTTCTCTCATTCTCTCTCTCCTATTCGGTTGGGTATGGGCAAGGAAGGAAGAATTGCACTTCATCATCATCATTTGCTTCATCTCATCATCTTCTCTCTCTTCTTCCTTCCATTTCTGTCGACCAAGCTAAGAAAGAGAAAGGAAAGCTTTGATATTGGGTGAGTAATGGTCCTTCTTTGCTAAAATCCTCTTCTCTAATGTTGTGTACCTCATTGAGAGCTTCAACTTGGTGATTTCAAAATCTTGAAAGGCGGAGGTTTGTGAGTTGGACGAAATTGAAAGTTTGAGAATCAAGATTCTTGATTTGGCAAAGTAAAGAGGTAAGCCTTTAGTGCATTTTGATATATTGTTTGTGATTTTGGATAAGTTTATGAAAATCTACAAATTTGCCCTAGTTTATGCCTATTTTTAGATATATGAATTTCATTGAGATGGATGTTAGAAATAGTCTATTGTGAAGTCATTTGAGTATTTGATATAGTTTGGAAGTTTGGACTTAAGTTCAATAAGATTGGGGTATTTGTGTCATAGGGACCCAAAGGCATAAATTATGGTAGAAAGGGTTTTTGGAGTGTTTTGGAAGTTGCCAATGTGTTCCTTAGGTCATTTTAAGTGGAAATGGGCTTTATGAGAAGTTTGGGAACCATTGGGTATGATTTTGACCAATCTAGTATTTTCTGTCATTTGTTGCGTTTCTGGTCTCTATTGCACAACACTCGAGTGAGGGAAGATCATGCTCGAGTACTATGGGTGTTTTCCCTATTTTGCTGCGAGTCATGCACTTCTTTGTTTGCGAGTGAAGTTAATGATCATGCTCGAGTGAGCTTGGGTTTGCTCGAGTGATGGTGTGAATCTGGAGTTAGGGCTGCTCTCAGGTTCTCACTCACTGGCCATTGTTCAAGAGTGTGCTCTGACACTCGCAAGCACGATCGTCTCACCCGAGCACTGGAGAGTATGCTCGAGTGAGCTTGTCCCTTTGATGGTTTCAGGTGCTCTCGGGTTGTTACTCGTTGGGTTACACTTTCGGGGACTCGAGCATAGTTAGAGCCATCACCCGAGTACAAACCTTCATGATCGAGTGATGTGGGCACTTTCTGGTTGTAGTAGTTGCTCACTGTCAAACACTCGCGAGTGAGAGTCGTTCTCACTTGGGCACGGGTCTCTCATCACTCGAGTGAGGTCGTCTTCACTCGAGTGAGCCAGCTGAAAATCACTGTTTTGTCTTCAAAAAGGGGTCTTTAGTGTAGTTTCTCCCAACGCTTTAGGCATATGTTTAGGCCTCTAATAGTCACCTAAAGAGTCCTAAATGATAACCAACTAAGAGTATTATGAAATTAAGAAATTGGAAAAGAGATTGATCGGTTGTCCTTAATTTGGTATAGGATTTGATATCTGTCGCCCTCGTGAGACCACAGTACTGGAGCCAGTCAGGAAAGATACAGGTAGTGACTCTTTCTTTATACCTTATGTGATACATTGTATGTATGCTATATCATTAGTTTATGATGGATTTAAATGCTGCAAGATTTGTGAAATTGTGAAAGCAGCGCTATACCAATAGTCCTTGAGTCGCTAACAACGGTTTGGGTAAGGGATGTGTGCCTTCCCGGCGGTAAAAGGGGATGAGGTTAGGGTGTGATATATGTGATTATATGGGCCGAAAGGCTAATTATGGGCTGAATGGCAAATTATGGGCTGAATGGCAAATTGTGGGCCGAAAGGCTATATGTGAGTTGTAAGGCTATTCGTATGCACTGTCATACCAACAGTCCCTGAGTCACTAATAACGGTTCGGGTAAGGACGGTATGCCTTCCCGGCGGTAAAAGGGGATCAGGATGGAGTGTGATTTGTGTGTTGCTGATATGTAATGATTTATTTACATGCTATGTGATTACGTGTGGTATGAATGATTTGTTACATTCGAAATGACTAATCTTTTCAGACAGGGCTAGTGGCTCAAAAGGGAAGCGGACAACCAGGAGTAGTTAGTATTACTCTGAAACTTTAGTGGTTGTTGGTTATCTATTTTGGTTTGGGATTACCATTTGTACATAAGATGTAAATTGTTAAATTTTGAATATGTAATCCCCATTTTGGGAACTTTAAACCCATGTAGTATATATGAAAGTAACCCAGGGTTTGCCGGGATTTTATTTACGACTCTGATATTATTAATGTGATTTGGTTTCTCAAGTAATTATATTCGTATGTGAATGTGAGATCAGGATAAAATATGATTTTGAACCATTTTTCAGGAAACCCCATCTCTTAGATGAGGGATTGTAATTTATTACTTTGTCTTATTGGTCTCTATTTCACTTAAATTTTATAATCCGAATGTAATTATGGTGAGGGGGTTACATTTTTTGTATCAGAGCTGCAGTTCTTGGCAAGGGTAGAGTTTGCTAGGATAGCTCCTATAGTGTAGCCTTAGTTATAGGAAATCATCTGTGAATAGTCATCGTATACATATATCTGTTTTGGTTATGTGGATATATGTGCTTTGTTAAATGATGTGAGTACTATGATTGTTGGATTAATGGGGTAAGTTCTTTGTAGAATGAAAAAGACAAAAGGTCACCCCAAAGTACAACAAGTAGATCCTGAGGTGGAGGTTGTCAATGAAAGTCCACCAGACCCAATGCAAGAGTTGATGGGTCTGATAAGTTATCAGCGGGATATGATAACTCAGCTTAGAGAAGAGCTCAGAGCTGAGAAAGTAAAGAATAATGAGGGTCGGGGTCAGTCTACTCACGAAGAGACTCGAGAGGAAACCCGGGAAGAGACTGCTGAAGGGTCGGCAAGACCATTAGAATCTCCTCTTCATACTATTCTGAACCAAGAATCTCATGGTGTGCCAGCTAAGGAAGAAAGAGATCTTCAGTTTTGGGTCTCTAGATTCTGTAAACACCTACCTCTGGCATTCAAAGGGAGATTTGATCCTCAGACAATGGAAGATTGGATGAATCATCTTGAGAAGATTTTTGAGGTTTTTGAGTGTTCCTCAGAGGTGAAAGCTAAGTTGGCTGTGTACAAGCTTGAGGGAGATGCAGACCGTTGGTGGCAGAACGCTGCTTTGTCTTTGAGGAGTAAGAATATACCATTGACCTAGGAGGTGTTCCAGCAGGACTTCAATGAAAAATATTTTCCTAAGTCGGTGAGGCTTGAAAAGGAGACGAAATTCTTGAACATCAAGCAAGGGGACACGGAGTCATTTGATGAGTACCTGTCCCGTTTCGTCCGTTTAGCTCGGTATTCATCCTAACTGTGAAAGACGGATGATGAGGAGTTGAGCTCAGACTTGCTTATACGGGGTTTGAAGCGCGATATGAGAAAGAGAATAGCCACCCACCAGTTTTCTGAGTTCAATAAGGCAGTTGAAGAATGTCGGATTACAGAGAGTAATTTGAAAGAGCTTTATCCAGCTAAGACTGTTGGTGGGCATAGTGAGCCCAGTAAGGGCGGTGCTTCTCAGAAGTGGAAGGGCTCGGGATCATCTTTGTATAAAGGCAGTGGTAAGAAGCCCTACCAGCCCAGAGATCGGGAGCCCCAAAAGTTTGCGACTGAGTGGAAATGTCATCGCTGTAACCAACCGCATTATGGCAAGAATTGTCGGGGTGAAATGATTTGTTTTAATTGTAAGCAACCCGGACATCTTTTTAGAGATTGCCAACGACCGCAAGCGGAGCAAAGGCCGAGGGCTCAGGGCCGAGTATTTACTATGACTCATGAAGAAGCCTGAAAATCCCCAGAGCTGATACAAGGTACAGTTCTTCTCAATGGATATGCATTACAAGTATTGTTTGACTCGGGTGCAAGTCACTCCTTTATTGTATATGATTGTGTGAAGCGCCTGGGTATGAATGTGTATAAGTTACTATTCGATCTGATTATGTCAACACCGATGGATGTGAAGGCTATTTCTATATAGCCTGTTTGAATTGTGTTATAACTGTAGAGGGTCATGAGTCTGTAGTAGATATAATTTGTTTACTGCTCTGCCAATTAGAAGTCATTTTGGGTTTTGATTGGTTGAGAGCCAATAATGTGCTATTAGATTGTGGGAACAAAAGGATAGTGTATCCTGTTTTGCATAGCATTGAGGACAAGAATGTCGAACTAAATTTCCTTTCAACAGCTAAGGCTGAGAAATATTTGCAGAAGGGTTGTCAGGGGTATATAGTTTTCTTTTCTGTGCAAGGGGAAACCAGTGAGTCTTTGAATAGTAGACCCGTAGTGAATAAATTTTCTAAGGTATTTCTGGATGACTTAAGTGGATTACCTCCTGAGAGGGAAGTTCAATTTCTGATTGAAATTGTGCCTAGAGCCAGTTCTATATCCAAAGCCCCATATCGGATGGCCCCAAATAAAATGGTGGAATTGAAGAAGCAGATTGAAGATTTGCTTGAGAAAGGGTTTATTAGACCCAGTGTGTCACCTTGGGGAGCCCTAGTTTTGTTTGTGAAAAAGAAAGACGAGAGTCTTCATTTGTGTATCGACTATAGAGAGTTGAATAAGATTACTGTCAAGAATAAGTACCTTCTCCCAAGAATTGATGACCTTTTAGATCAACTATTTGATTCATGTGTATTTTTAAAGATTGATCTAAGGTCGGGGTATCATCAGCTGCGAGTGAAAGCGAAAGATATTCTGAAGACTGCTTTTCGGACTAGGTATGGTCATTATGAATTCTTAGTGATGCTATTTGGGCTAACTAATACGCCTGTGGTTTTCATGGATTACATGAGCCATGTTTTCCGACAATACCTAGATCAGTTTGTTGTGGTATTTATAGATGATATCTTGATATACTCTAAGAGTAGAGAAGAGCGTGAGCATCATCTGAGAATTGTGTTGAATACATTGCGTGAGAAGTAGCTCTATGTCAAATTGAGTAAGTGTGATTTTTAGCTATCAGAAGTGAAATTTTAGGCCATGTTATCTCGCAAGAAGGGGTTTCTATGGATCCCAGTAAAGTTAAAGCAGTACTGGACTGGAAGAGGCCATAATTTGTGGCAGAGGTACACAGTTTTTTGGGTCTTGCTGGTTATTCCGGAGATTCATTCAGAATTTCTCCCGTATTGCGTTGCCGATGACCAAGCTCACGAGAAAGGATCAGCCGTTTGTGTGGGATGAGAAATGCGAAAATTGTTTTGTGGAGCTGAAGGAGAGGTTGATTACGGCACCTGTGTTGATTTTGCCTGATCCCAGTTTAACTTATGTTGTGTATTCTGATGCCAGTGGGCAGGGATTAGGATGTGTCCTCATGCAGCAGGGACGTGTTGTGGCCTACGCCTCTTGACAGATCAGACCTCATGAATTGAACTATCTTACTCATGATCTGGAGCTTGCGGCCATCGTGTTTGCCTTGAAGATTTGGAGGCATTATTTGTATGGTGTGACTGTAGAAATGTACTGCGACTACAAGAGTCTTAAGTATTTGTATGATCAGAAAGAATTGAATATGAGACAACGGCGTTGGATGGAATTGCTTAAGGACTACAACCTGGAAATAAAATATCATCCGAGTAAAGAAAATGTATTCGCTGATGCTCTTAGTCGAAAGACTATGCATGTGGCAGCTACGATGATACAAGAAGGGAAATTGATTGCTGATTTTAGAGATATAAATTGTTGAATCAGATCATCTGTGCCAATTATACTGTTTCCCAAGGGGAAAGTGATTTGAGAGTTGAGATTGAAGAGGCTCAGAGGCAAGATGACTGGATACAGCGTAATCTAGCTAGAATAGAGCAGGGAGAAGCTCAGGGCTATGATTTGTCGCCTAGTGGATTGGTTCGTTATCAGAAAAGAATTTGTATTCTATGTAAGGCAGAGTTGAGACAGAAGATCTTAGACGAGGTGTATAAGAGCCGGTATACCCTTCATCCTGGTATGACCAAAATATACCATGATTTGAAATTAGTATATTGGTGGCCAGGAATGAAGAGTGATGTGACGAAATATGTGGCGAGGTGTCTCACATGCCAAAAGGTAAAGATTGAGCATCAGAAACTGCCTGGTTTATTGCAAAGTCCTAAAATTCTGAATGGAAATGGGAAAGTGTGACCATGGATCTTGTTGTTGGATTGCCCAAGATCAAGAATTATGATTCGATCTGGGTCATTGTGGACTGGTTAACGAAGTCAGCACACTTCCTACTGATCAATGCTAGTTACTCTCCGGACAAGCTAGCAGAGATTTATATTCATGAAATTGTGAAGCTCCATGGCATACTGAAGAATATAATCTCCGATCGTGATCCCCGTTTAACTTCGAGATTTTGGAGGGCATTGCATGAGGCACTGGTACTCAGCTAAGATTCAGTACAGCTTATCATCCTTAGACAGACGGATAGTCAGAGAGGACTTTCTAGACACTAGAGGATATGTTGCAGGCATGTGTTCTCGACTTTAAAGGGAGTTGGGATCGTTTTCTTCCACTTGCTGGGTTTGCTTACAACAATAGCTATCATGCGAGCATTCAGATGGCACCGTATAAAGCGTTGTATGGAAGAAAATGCCAATCACCATTGTGTTGGAATGAATTGTCTGAGAGGAAACTGTATGGGCCGGATCTTGTGGATCAAACCGCAGCCCAGATTCGAATCATTCATAAGAGGCTTCATGCAGCACAGAGTCGGCAGAAAAGTTACGTTGGCAAGAGAAGAAGGCCTCTAGAGTTTGAAGTTGGAGACCATGTGTTTTTTAGAATATCTCATGTCACCGGTATTGGGTGAGCTATCAAGTGAAAGAATTTGAAGCGGAAGGATTGGGCCAGTTGCATATCAAGTAGCCCTACCCCCAAACTTGAGCAGACTTCATAATGTGTTCCATGTTTCCTAACTGAAGAAGTACTAACTGGATCCGTCTCATATCGTTGAGTATGAGAATGTAGAGTTGCAAGATAACTTCACGTATGCGGTGGAGCCAGAGCACTGAAGTATTCCTTATGTGAAAGTAATTTGGAAGGGAATGTCACAGAGAGAAGCAACCTAGGAAGCAAAAGAGGATATACGAAGGCGATATCCGGAGTTCATGGCTCAAGTGGTGTAGCAAATTTTGAGGACGAAATTTATTTGTCGGGGGGAGAATTGTAATATCCTAATTTTGGATTAAGGGCTAATGACTTTGAGATTAATTGTAAGTGTGTAATTAAGCACTTTTGGAATTAATGTAATATAAGTTTGATAAAATTATGTGGTATTTAAGATCAAGGGTTGAGATTTGTTGCACATAGGTCGGAATCCTACGCTTTGCGATTATGTGATCTCATGGTAGGAGTGAATAAGATGATGACAAGTGGCATTGTATAGACCATTGGATGAGGCATAAGAGACAAAACATCACTTTTCTCTCAATCTCTCTCTCTCTTATTCGGTTGGGTATGGGCAAGGAAGGAAGAATTGCACTTCATCATCATCATTTGCTTCATCTCATCATCTTCTCTCTCTTCTTCCTTCTATTTCTGTCAACCAAGCTAAGAAAGAGAAATGAAAGCTTTGATTTTGGGTGAGTAATGGTCCTTCTTTGCTAAAATCCTCTTCTCTAATGTTGTATACCTCATTGAGAGCTTCAACTTGGTGATTTCAGAATCTTGAAAGGTGGTGGTTTGTGAGTTAGACGAAATTGAAAGTTTGAGAATCAAGATTCTGGATTTGGTAAAGTGAAGAGGTAAGCCTTTAGTGCGTTTTGATATATTGTTTGTGATTTTGGATAAGTTTATGAAAATCTAAAAATTTTCTCTAGTTTATGCCTATTTTTGGATATATGAATTTCATTGAGATGGATATTGGAAATGGTCAATTGTGAAGTCATTTGAGTATTTGATATAGTTTGGAAGTTTGGATTGAAGTTGAATGAGATTAGGGTATTGTGTGTCATAGAGACCCAAAGGCATAAATTGTGGTAGAAAGGGTTTTTGGAGTGTTTTGGAAGTTGCCAATGTGTTCCTTAGGTCATTTTAAGTGGAAACGGGCTTTGTGAGAAGTTTGGGAACCATTGGGTATGATTTTGACCAATCTGGTATTTTCTGTCATTTGCTGCGTTTCTGGTCTCTATTGCACAACACTCGAGTGAGGGAAGATCATGCTCGAGTGCTGCGTGTGTTTTCCCTTTTTTGTTATGAGTTTTGCCTGGGTTTATGAGTGGGGCTCGAGTGCACTTCTTTGTTTGCGAGTGAAGTTGATGATCATGCTCGAGTGAGCTTGGGTTTGCTTGAGTGATGGTGTGAATCCGGAGTTAGGGCTGCTCTCGGGTTGTCACTCGCTGACCATTGTTCAAGAGTGTCCTCTGACACTCGCAAGCACGGCCGTCTCACTCAAGCACTGGAGGGTATGCTCGAGTAAGCTTGTCCCTTTGATGGTTTCAGGTGCTCTCGGGTTGTCACTCGTTGGGTTGCACTTTCATGGACTCGAGCATAGTTGGAGCCATCACCCGAGTGTAAAGCTTTATTCTCAAGTAATGTAGGCACTTTCTGGTCGTAGTTGTTGCTCATTGTCAAACACTCACGAGTGAGAGTCGTTCTTACTCGAGTGAGGTCGTCTTCACTCGAGTGAGTCAGCTGAAAATCACTGTTTTGTCTTCAAAAAGGGGTCTTCAGGGTAGTTTCTCCCAACCCTTTAGGCATATGTTTCGGCCTCTAATAGTCACCTAAAGAGTCCTAAATGATAACCAACTAAGAGTATTATGAAATTAAGAAATTGGAAAAAAGATTGATCGGTTGTCCCTAATTTGGTATATGATTTGATATCTGTCGCCCTCGTGAGACCATAGTATCGGAGCAAGTCAGGAAAGATACAGGTAGTAACTCTTTCTTTATACCTTATATGATACATTGTATGTGTGCTATATCATTGCTTTTTGATGGATTTAAATGCTGCAAGATTTGTGAAATTGTGAAAGCACCGCTATACCAATAGTCCTTGAGTCGCTAAACGGTTCGGGTAAGGGCTGTGTGCCTTCCCGGCGGTAAAATGGGATGAGGTTAGGGTGTGATATATGTGATTATGTGGGCCGAAAGGCAAATTGTGGGCCGAATGGCAAATTGTGGGCCGAAAGGCTATATGTGAGCCGTAAGGCTATTCATATGCACTGCCATATCAACAGTCCCTGAGTCACTAACAACGGTTCGGGTTAGGATGGTGTGCCTTCCCGGCGGTAAAAGGGGATGAGGATGGAGTGTGATTTGTGTGTTGCTGATATGTGATGATTTGTTTACATGCTATGTGATATGTGTGGTATGAATGATTTGTTACTACTGGGATTCTTTAGAATCTCATTCTTTCCAAATGACTAATCTTTTCAGATAGGGCGAGTGGCTCAAAAGGGAAGCAGACAACCAGGAGTAGTTTGGATTACTCTGAGACTTTAGTGGTTGTTGGTTATCTATTTTGGATTGGGATTACCATTTGTACATAAGATGTAAATTGTTAAATTTTGGATATGTAATCCCCATTTTGGGAACTTTAAACCCATGTAGTATATATGCAAGTAACCCGAGGTTTGTCGGGATTTTAGTTACGCACTCTGATGTTATTAATGTGATTTGGTTTCTGAAGTAATTATATTCGAATGTGAATGTGAGACCAAGATGAAATATGATTTTGAACTATTTTTCAGGAAACCCCATCTCTTAGATAAGGGATTGTAATTTATTACTTTGTCTTATTGGTCTCTATTTCACTTAAATTTTATAATCTGAATGTAATTACAGTGAGGGGGTTACATTATCCACTAGAACCAGTCTAAATGTGGCGGTCAAAAAAGGGAATTTGTTACTAGTGAAGATTTAACCGGTATACCCTCCCAACATGCTATATTTTTACTTTACCATGCAAAAATAGATCCAACTACCCTCATATCTAGGTACTACCACAAGGATACATATTTGGCCTCTTATCATACAAAATATCAACAAATCTAAGGCAAGATATTTTGGGGCATTAAAAACTTCCAGCCTTTGGAAGCACCACCATTGTGTAACTTACCCGAGAGATCAAGAGTAAACAGAGTTTGAACTAAAGAGAATGAAAGAAAATGGAAAGTTGGACAATCTACACAAAATAGTAGGGTACAAAATTTTGAACTCCTTACTCCTGTTCTTGATAAAATGAGCAAGAGAAGCACCACAAGAAAATGCTCCATTTGTTACAAGGAGGGTCACAATAGAGCAACTTGTCTAGATGTGAGTATCCCTAACTTTGGACTTCTTATGTTGTATTTTTGTGCTTGTTATATATTATGTTATGTACTTTATAATATGTTTAACATCAACTTTTAAAATATGTGAAGAAGCATGAATCATCTATAATTACAAGACTAAAAAGAAAAAGACAAGGTCAGACTCCTCTATCTACATAAGAATCTCAAAGCAGTTCAAGACCTCGTGAAGGCAAAGCTTTCTACAAAACAAGAAGTGATGTTGGCATGGGAGTGAGGGTTGATATGGACAGTGGGAGGACTGTTTACAATGTAAGTGTTATAATTCATTTCATTTCTTATTTTGCATAAACTAAACGCCCTCTTATAACTTTCTTTGCAACTCTATTTTGTTGCCTGACATGACATCTGAAGTGGTAATTAGTGATAGCACAGATGGGGAGTATTCACAACACAATACAGATGTTGAGACTCACTTCCCTATACCAAGTGAGAGGGAAATGAGAAAGGTGAGTAAATCTCAACCTCCAACTAAAGAGGGAACTCAAATTATCAAATATCAAGGAGATGGACAAACAACTACAACTCCTTTTGAGCTTCGAATCAGACCTCCAGGTCTCATGTGGAATGGACATCCCACCATCAAGCCTTTTGTCAAGCCTTTGGTTACTTTATGTGAACAACCATGTCAAGCCTTTTGTTAATTGTATGTCAAGTATTTTGTTATGTTAGCTTTAGCTTACAAATCTACCAGCATGGTTCTCTGTTTCAAAACTATTCCAAACATTATGTAATCTTTTGTTGTTTTGATGTATGTTACAAAAGAATGGTTCATCTTTTATGACCACTTTATTCAATGATTGTGCCATCTTATGTTTCTCATTTTGTTCCCAAATTCCTTACTCAGTCCATCGTGCCATCTTCCTCTTTTGAATTAATTTGTACAACATAGGATATAGCTGATAACTTTGTTTGCATAGGTGTAAACACATTATGTCAATATTAGTAACAAAAAGTGACAAAATATTCAAATCACACTTGACTCATTTGACTTAAACCACTAACTGATTCCATATACCAAATCACATATATCCAAATTGAGAAATAGTTCATCTATTCCCATCACAAAAAGCAAGCTACATTAAATCTTATATTCATCATCATTATCAAACAAACCATCATATTTCAACCAAAAATCACCTAAACCACAATTGGCATCATCTAACAACAGAAATTGTTAACAAATATAAAGACCCAAGTTGTCACCAATGCAACCATTGTAAACTTCAGCCTCCTCTTATTCTTCTTCATCTCTGCAACTATCAAACCTATCTCAGTTTCTTCTCCTTCACTCCTAAGTCACACATTCTACTTGTATAGCCTATAAACATGACCAAGAAGGTCATTTATAACCTCTCATTGCCTCTATCCCATTTTATCATCAAGCCAATGAAAATACCCTCAACCCCCTCCCTGTAAATTTGAAGCACAAATCTATAAAAATTCTAGAATATTACTCATCATAATACAAAACCACTATCCACAAGCTATAACAATTTATACTTGGCAATAATTTTGACACCCATAGAACCTCCTCCCTTGGTTTAGCTCTATCCAAGATGTTCAAAGAAGACATACCTCACCGCAACAACCTCTAAGAAACGCCAACCTCTGCCTTCCTCACATCATCGATGATGCAGTAAAGCCCCCATCTATTACCATTAATTCACTCCAACAAGTGGACTCGCCTTTGTCACTTAGATTTATTGCAGAATTGGGGTTCATCTACTTTTTTCCCCATTTAAAGTGACCCCAAAAAAACCAATTTAGTCCACAATATTGAAGACATGGATGAATGATCCACCTTGTAATGCATACCTATCATAAATTTTCACTATGGATTACAATAGTGTGGTTTCTATCTGGGTTGGTTTGATTTTCCTTGTTTTTAATTTTTTGGGGCATTTTTTCCCAATGGGAAAACTTCTAGTTACCCCATATCTTTTAGCTAAAACTTTCAGGGTATTTAAGGCCCTTAACCTATATTTTTATTTAAGACAAATATAAGTTAAGAGAGTTTTAAAAGCACTAAAACATTTTATTTCTTTCAAACAATGTTTTAGTTGAAAATTTTATGTCTAAGCATGAACCTATTAGTAGTGCCTCATAATAACATGTTTTTGGTTAAAACTTTTTGAATATTAATCTAAACATAAATTACTTTGATGAATATATGTATCTGAGTAATGAATGAGATAGGGATCTACCAATTTGAGTCCTAGAAGAAGAAGATCTTGAGAGGGATCAAGAGGAAAATAATACAAATTAAATTGACCCTGAAATGGAATAAGAGGAGCAACTAGAAGAGAACTAAGAAGATGATTCTTAAGAGGAATTTGAATCTCCTTCATCTTAAGAAATTTAAAGTCAAGATTCGAATAGAGAGAAGCCTTAAGGAGGTAAAAGTGAAGGATCTGATACTGAAGAAGCAGTGTTAGATAAAAGTAAAAAAATCTCAAATGAAGATATTTACAAATATTCAAACTCTAGATTATAATGGAGTTCAAGGAAATAACACTCCTTAAATATAAGTGAAAGCCCATCTCAAGATAGGAACATTATGTAAAGCCCCAAAATATGATTAAGGGCTCATGACTCCAAAAGTGAATGTAATTAATGTTAAACAAACACTTTTTGAGAATACAATGCGAATTATGAGCTAAATAGGCATAATAGTCATTTAGCTAAATAAAATCCAAAACCCATATTTTTCCCTCTTCCTTATGATATTGGGATATCCAAATAAGGGAGCATGAAAGGAATAGATACTTGGTGATAAATAAGCCAAAATTTGAAACAATTGTGACCATACAAAGTATGGTTGAAAAGTCAAAGATAGTAGGCAAGTGTATAATATAATGGCTATTACACATTAGTTGCAATGGAATGAATGAAGTTAATTAAAGAGTTTATTTGGTTCCTATGGAAGCCATTTTTACGTCAAGTTGGAGAAAGGAAAGGGAAACATATGTAAGACCAAGAAAAGATAAGGACTTCGTCAATTTTCTCATGTTAAAAGCAATATGTGAGGAAGTAGAAATATGTTAAAGTAAGAAGCTATTTTTCTCTTTTAAGAGGGATGTGGCATGAGGAAGTAAAGGAAAAGGTGAAGTCAAAGTCAATTATTTCAACAAAAGTAAGGAGGAAACATGTGAAATTCAAGAAGCTTTCTTATAGCCTCTTTAAGGTATAGTTTTGGTCAAGTTAAGATGAAGGAAGAGAAAAGATGATGGAAAAAGTCTTATGATCAAAATTACGACTCTAAATAAAATATGTGGAGGAGGAAAATATGATAATTCAAAGCTCTTTTTTAGTTAAAACAAGAAGCAATTTTCATCCAAGTATATGGAAAGAGAAAAGATGATGATATCAAGTGAATATGGAATGTGTTGCTTTATAATAAAATATAGTATTTGAAGGAGGTGGATCATGATATTTTAAAGCGTTTTTTTCTATTTCTTTTGGTCAAATTTTTGGCCAAGTATTAATGTGTTAAGGGAAGAGAAAACTGAACATTAATCAGCCTCTCTCTCATTATCCAAGTCAGATTAGGTGTTGCACAAAGAGAAAAGAAGAAGCAAGGTGAAGGTGAGTTCTTTCCTTTTGAGTTTCACCTTCTTAACCTCATCTATGGCTCAATTATCCTTCTCAAACTTTGTTCCTCTTGAGGATAGCTTCATTTCTATGGTTTTATAATTTCAAGAAAAGGTGTTTTGAGCCATCATCTAAGAACAAAAGTTGAGGAAGCAAGAAAAGAACACAAGAAGAAGAGAGAGGTGAGTACGAGCATTATTTTGATATATATGATGCTATGATTGGCTGAGTTTTTGTGGGCTATTATGACATCCCTAATTTCAATTTTTAGGGTATATTAGGGATCATAAAGCTTTCATCCTATGTATGTGCTTATATGTTGGTTTGGAGGTAAATGAGCTAAGCTTAGTGATTAGATAGTAAGGTAGTTGTTTGCTGTGAAATACCCTAAAATTCTACCAAAATAGAGCATGGGGAATGAGTGGGAATTTTTTCATTTTGATGTTACCATTTTGTTTTACATGAAATATTATGTGGGAATAGCCCCGGGTTGTGAATTTTGGGTCATTGAAATTCAAAATGCAAAACTGAATTTTTGCCTGAACAAAATTCCAGCGAGGTACCTTATTGGTATGGTATTTTTGAATAACCAAATGATTTCAAAAAATTATGAAACTTTCCAGTTAAATATTAGACATATCAAGATTTAATTTGATAGGTCATTTTCATTATTTCTACTTGTACACTGGGAGTTATAAATTTTTCAAGTTAGGTCATGAAAACTGGGTTGAATTCTGACAGTGTGCAATAAATGAAATTTCTGGGAATGCTGTGTATCTAAATGGTTGTGGGTGATATTTTTCCTTGAAAATATACTAAATAAGGGTCACATAGCCTTTGGAATCACCACATTTTTATTTTTTAAAAATTATTTAAAATTTTTCAAAGTTGATGAAAAATTCTGGCAGATTTGGTCACTTATGCGAAAAGTGAAGATGTTATGGCATAATGTAATATTGTTGAACTCTGAGGTTAGAAATTGGTCTTTTAGGTTAATTGATCACTTTAGCTCCTTAGTTGACTTGATTAAATGACCATAGTGATAACCAACCCAAGTATTATAAGTTATTAAAGAATTGGAATAGGTAATAACTCGTCATCCTTGATTTTGGTTTATAAGATTCAATATTTGCCCTGTTTGTGATCCACCTGTGCCATAGCAAATCAGAAAGAAAAAGGTAGTGACACTTTCCCTTATACTATATATGATGTATTGTATGTTTGATTGATCATTGAATTGTGATGATTTTGAATGCTGCAAAGCTTGTGGATGTGAAAGCCGTAAGGCTATATGATAGCCATAAAGCCTATGTGTATGCTACAAAGACTATGTGTTTGCCGTTGAGGCAATGTGTATACTGTGACCATTACTGTTATGCTGATTGATTATTTGCTTACATGCTATGTGATTATATATTGTATGAGTGATTTGTTACTACTGAGATTCTCTTGAATCTTATTCTTTCCATTGACTAACCTAAAGACAGGGCAAGTGGCTCGAAGGGGAAACAAACAACCAAGGGCAGCTAGGACTCCTTTAGGGATATGATTTTGATAGTTAGTTGTCAAATTTTGATTGGGATTACTGTACATATTATGGATGTAAATTTTTGTATGATGTTATGTAATCTCCTAGTTGGGAAATTGTTGGGGCGGTAATGCCTGTAAACCCTTAAGTTATTAAATGAAACCTGGGGGTTGTCGTGAATTTTGGCATGCACTCTAATATGTATAAATGTAATTGAACTGCGCAGGTTAATTATATTCAAAATATAAATATGAGGCTGAATTAAACATGTTTTGAAAGAAATTTTTGAAAACCCTATCCTACGGATGGAATTGGAAATAAGTCATTTAACACCTGATGGTCTCTAATTCATCTTAATTACATATTTTTGAATTATAATTACGGTTTATAAGGTAGGGGGTTACACATTAAGTTCAATCCAAATATCTAATACTTAAAACTATAAAAGATTTTAGAGTAAAGAATGAATGTTTTTGTTAAAATGATAAGGGATATAAAATTATTGCAACTTTAGAAAAGAAATAACTATTGTGAACTATCAAATTAGGTTTGAAAATCATAGAAGATTATCCCTTTAGAGGATTTGTTTTTGTTGAAAATTGTTTAAATAAGAACTTAGATAAACTGTTAAGTCATCGTGACTCCCAAGAAGTTAATATGACATTATGAACATAATGCAATTAAAGGCATGAAGAAGTAAATGTAAAATACTTTTTATAAGTAAGAGCTCTTGGAAAATGAGTCTTCTAAGAGTATCATATGATTTTCTACGTGGAAGCTCTAAGATGATAAGCATTTTAAGAGTCATAATTTAGCATGTTAATTGAGGTATTTGTTTGATATTCTTGATAGATGATAATGGCAAACTTGGAATCTATCTAATATGAGGTATAAATGTATTCTCCTAATTATAGACCCAATGATGTTATTTTTCTAGTCATGAAAAATGCAAGTACATATACTTCGATGTACTATATCTTTGATAAGTTCTTGGATTAGATGTATTGTGAATAACGCTGAGTGGGATGATTTTAATGATTAACGCAAGAAAGGCTACCAAGAACAACATTGATAAATTTAATGGGGACAATTAAGATATCTGGTATTAAAAGGTCTCATAAAAAGTAGTTGTTTATGGCAACACTAAAGTTGAGATGTCAGCTTAGCATAGAAGAGACTATGAAACCTATATGGCTTGATAAGGGAAACAACATAGCATGAATTTCTCTATGAATTGATATGGTATGATGCAAATTTTCTTTCATGAAATTTCTTTGTCATTTAGGAAAGATTGGTAAATTCTTTGAGCTGGATTGCTTTATCATTTCTTCTAATTTAAGTATTGACTAGAATATGTCTTGCTAGTTAAAGATGTATAAGTTTGAGGGTAAGACACAGAGTTAGGTAAATTATTACCTTTGCTAATGATTTATCATGTTATGATTATTTCTTGATTTCACACACGTCTAAAGATTGTTGCTTTAGACAATACGTGAATGGAGTTTAAGAATCAATTGGATAGAAAATTTAAAGGCCCTATGAACTTATCAAAGCAATGAGCATCTATTTGACCAGTTTCAATAAGCTTTGTGAAAGAAAGAGATAAATAAATAGTTAACTATCCCAAGAATTCTATCACCAAAAGAAGTTTATAAAGGCATAATAAAACGCTATTAGACATTATTAACATATGATGGCTTATACTAACCCACCGAATGTGAGTAGGAGAGTATTATCTAGTCCACCTTTCATGGATTAGCACACATCCTTGGTTTTATTAGGAGTATGTGGACTTGAGCTTAACTATGTACCCTCTAAAAGTGGTCACTTCTACACCCTATAAATGTTGGACTAAACAAAAGTCAAATTTAAATTTTTTGCATACCAAAGAGTTTGGTTGTGCATTTCCATTATGGATTATGAGTTTTTCGTAGTTCACAAAGGGTTAATTGCAAATTCCCATAGTAGTTGTAAGTGAGAGCTCATTAGGGTTATGTTTTCTTAAGTGAAAACAAATATAGAAAAGTGACTAAAAAGAATTAAATGGTACTACATTTATTGTTGTTGGACTTTGGGTCTAAGTCCGCTCTTGATGGGCCGGACTATTTGATTAGGGACATAAGTAGCCTTATCAAATAATAAATCAATTAGCATTAATTGTGGCTTGGTAAATAAGTCGGTAATTAATTGTGGGATTGTGAATTAAGGAACAAATCGCCATGATAAAGAAATTGATTGAGAATCAATCAAATTTAATTACCGTCTTGAAGAGCAAGAAAGGGTGCACACACCTCCTAATTAGTGGCCACTCTGATCACTCTAAATAGGGTGTGCCTCTACCATTGCAAATCACCCTTGCTATTGAGCTTTCTGGCAATCCCCTCTTATCTACTATCTTGCTTGTTCTGGTGCACTATTGTTCAATTCCATATTATACTCTTGTAGTCTAATACTTGTGTGGGCTCTCAAACCCGAATCTGACTTGACCCGGTACGTGTTTCTATACTATATTTTGTCCTTTTTATTCCTTCATTGGCGTCAAAGCCTGGCTGATCTTGTGGTTATATGTTATGTATGTTCTGCCATTATATATGCATGATAATATATATAAATATGCTTGCGTCTGATCTACCATGCATGTTTTGGAACATGTTCATTTTGTTTAATTTCCACTGCTATTTCTGTATACATGCACTATGTTTCCATTCTGTGAAGAAGCATATATGCACCATCTATGAACATATTTTAAATCTCTCTCCCACTTCGTCTCTCTCTCCTCTGTTACAATTTTTTTTCTAGTTCCCGTTTTTTATTCACATGTACTCACATGTTCATACATTGCGTTTTTACTTGTATTCATAAGCATGATATTATTCCTTGAATCATGTTCTTAGTTCTCAAAGAACAAAATTGCTATATGCTTTCTCTCTCTTCTTATTTTCTCTGTCAATGTCGTTATGATTCTAGAATCTGTGTGAATCCAAAAAACAACAACTTGAACATATTGTTAGAACAAGCGTTTCACCCAAGAGGGGGGGTGAATTGGGTGATACTAAAATTTTGTCAGAAATATAAAACTTTAACAGTGGAATTAAAACAGTAATGAGTAAGGAGAAATATCACCGAAGTGTACACCGGGAGTTATACTGGTTCGGTCACAACCACTTTGACCTACATCCAGTCCTCAGAGCTTCTCTGAGAATTTCACTATAATTTCCAAGATTCAGTGGGTTCTTGGCATCTCAGTACAAGCAAGTTCCTTCACCTGGACACTCGCTCCCCCTTACAAGTTGTAATCCAATCCCAACTCAAGGTTCCACAACCTTAAGTTATCTCAATAACAAATATTGAGTTTGAATGAAATATCTCTCTTATAGAGTGAATAAGAATCACTGAAGCATAGAAATATAATTTCAACGTGAAAACAGAGCAATGAACTTGATAATTTGTTTGTGTGTGATCTTGTTGTTGTTTTCTCTGTTTGGATATTCCCATATATATAGATATGTTGGTGATGACCGTTGAAACATTTTCATTCGTCCGTTGGAGAGTGCGTAGCCACTATTGACTTTTCAAGTTTTTGAAAAATATCCGTTGGCGGTGGTTGGCATTTGAACGTTTAATTTGACTTCCCTTTCTTGACATGATTCCTTCATTGTTTATCTTGTTACTCAGGTATGGACTCGAGTAATGCACTCATTTTTGCATAGGTTACTAGGGTACCACCTCGAGTAAATATACTTTTTGTGCATTACTTACTCGGTTAATGACTTGAAGATTACCTTGAAAATATTTCTGCATACTCGGGTACTTACTCGAGAAATCCACTTAAAATAGAACATTAAATACTTGCATACTAGAGTAAGGACTCGAGGAAAATGAGATAAATTTATATCAAGTTAATCAGGTACCACCTTCAAGTTTTTACTTACTTTAGTGCGTTACTCGAGTAGCTCCTCGAGTAACATTGGCAGTAGTACAAAGTACCGAGAGCTCCACATTTTCAGAAACAGAGTTACTCGAGTCGGTACTCGAGTATCATTGGCAACCTGAAAGCAACTTGAAGTTTTTCACATGGTTACTCGAGTAACGCCTCGAGTAACATTGGCAGGCCGAGAGCAACTCCAAGTTTTTACCTGGTTACTCGAGTCGCTCCTCGAGTAACATTGGCAGGCCGAGAGCAACTTGAAAATACTTACACTATTACTCGAGTAACTACTCGAGTAACATTGGCAGGTTACTGGAAGGTGCCTTTGCTTACTTCAAGTTTTGTCTCATTACTCGAGTAGGTACTTGAGTAATGCCTTAGAAAACTTGCTTCTGATCAAGTTCCTCAGCATTTTCTCTTGGCCTTTCTTCATTACTCCAATGCTAACTTCAAGTGATGCTTATCCCTGTTATTCCTTTGTTCAAAATTTTTTATTAATCATTTCCTTTTCAAACCATTCTTTTGTTATTATCAAAACATGAGATCTAACATTCTCCCCCTTTTTGATGATGACAAAACTTTGGTGATTTTGGACATGGTTTTTCAAATTGAATTTTCAAATTAAATATGTCTTATTAAGTTTAAATTCATAGTACACACCTTGCATTCACAGTCAACTTCATTAGTCCAAACATGTATCATAATTCAAAGCTTAAATGAACTTAAAATGAAATCATAACTTAAACACACTTGCATTAAACTTAAAATTTTCAAATTACAAGATAAAGTTCAAAAGAATTCAAAATACTCCCTAACAACCCATATACAACCAAATACCCCAAAATACTCAGATACTTCCACAAAATCCACCCTTAAGCTCTTCTCCCCCTTTTTGGCTTCATCAATCAAGTGGAGGGCTAGGAGGCTTGGCCATGGAAATAGGTGTTACTGGAAGGACCATAGAATCATCTGAGTCCAAGGAATCAAATGAACTAGAGGGAACTGGGTCAGGCAGATGGACTGGAGGGATATGGATGTCATCATCAAGAGGAGAAGGTTGGAAGACAACCATAGTAGAGGTTTCTCCTTCTGGAGTAGTCTGAATCTCAGGAGTAGTCTCAGCCTCAGGAGTATGATATTCAGGGGAGGAGGAGGGAGATATTTCCTCAGTTTGGGTAGGTGATAGAATCGGTTTAGGAACAGTTTCTGGCTGAGGTTTTGGAGGAGAATCATCAATGGTGATGTGTATGGTCTCGTTAGTTTCTGGGTTATCCACTGAGTAAAGGATGTCTTTGGCTTGAAGCTCAGGTGGACTAGAAACCAGAGGGGTAGATGGTTCATCCTCAGTGATAGGAGTGTCAGAAGGAGGGTTCACTGGAGGTGGTGGTGGTGGTGCAGAAGAATATGGACCGGCAGAAGGTCCAGGACCCAATAAGTCCAGACGTGCCAGAATCAATCTCAGAGTCTCGCCCTGGGCACATTGCTCAGCTAGCAACTTCTCATGCCTCTTGTCCATTCTCTCAACCAACTCTCCTATCTTGGTATTCATGTGGGTTATCAGTTCGGCATTTGTGTTGGCGATATCCACATGAAAACCTCTCAGCATATTTTTCATGAAATGCTGGAGAGTGGCATTGAGGAAAGATGGCGATGATGTGGTAGCAGCTGGAGCCGATGACTGAGTGTCATCTATCTTACTGGTTTTTGCCTCTATGGTCTTCCTCTTCTTCTTTGACCCAGACTCCAGAGGGCCTTTGAGAGGGATGTCAATGTTCAATTTCCCTATCTGGTTTCTCCCAACCGGAGTCAACCTCTCAATGGGCTCCTTGTTATCCAAATACTATATCTTGTTCTCTTTCAAGATCAGTGACACAATCTGAGGATATGGCATTGGTGTTGTAGCCTTCCCATCTACCTTATATCTCTTCATCTCCAAGAAAATATATTCCCCTAGATCCTTTTGTTCCTTTAAAAGCAGTGAAGCAAACCACCTAAAGTCCCTATCAGAGAAATGGGTGTAATTGTTGGCTTTGTTCACTAGGGACCTAGAGTAGATATACCATAGGACCCTGTGATGATCACACATATCACTCGGTTTAAAATTTAGGGGGCCAACTAGCTCACTGGGTTTGAGAACAGAAAAGATTTGATTTGGCTCAAGTTGAGAGTAAACATCATCTGGGGGATTTTCTATGCCTAACCACAAGTTAATTCTAGATGGTGAAATTAGAATCTTTTGGCCTCTCACTGTGGTGGTCATTTCTTCCTCGGCTGAGGTTCTGTTAGGTTCATCTATGATCTCTAGATTACAATAAAAGTGAGTGATCACTTTAGTACAGAATGGTAATCTAATAGATAGCCAAGGCATAAAGGGATCTAAATAAGGACTTAGGTCATGCTTCACTACCTCTTAAAGTAACTTCAGATCAACATAGTGTGTCTTACACACCTTCCTTTTGGAGAACTGAGACAAATACTTTAGGGATTCTACCAATTTGCTAACATTGAATCCCTTTGGTGGGTTGGTGATCTCTGCTTCCGGTATTTTGGACTTCTTGGAAGATTGTCCCTTCTCCATTTGATCAATGATTCCAGCCATAGCCTTAGCCACATTCTTGTCATACTTTGGCTTTTTGATAGGCTTTGGTGTGAAAGAGGGGGTAGAGGAATCAGAGTGAGGAGGTGAGGGAGATTTGGCACTCTTGCCTCTTCCGGTAGATGTACTCTTTTTGGATTGAGCTCTTGTCACAATAGGCTCTTTGATCATCACTCCTTTGGGTTTCGGTTGAGATTGAGGTTGAAGAAGAATTTTAGCTTTTGGTCTTAGAGTTAAATTTCTTTTCTTTTTGGGAGGAGAAGAAAGAGGATCAGGGTTTTGTTGAGATTCAGAGGAATCTATGGGAGTAAGGTTTTTGGTCCTCATCTTTCTGAAAGATTGAAAAACTGAGATTTTCAGAAAAAGAAAAGAGACAGTCGCAGGTTAGGGCACTGAGAATCTGGGCAAAATAGGAGGTTTTTGGAACTGAAATCTCTTGGGTTTTGACGAAAATGAAGTAGGGAATCACTTGTGAAAAGTTTTTGTGAGAGAGAATAGTGATTTACTTGAGGAGATTTTGTGGAAATGACCGAGTTTGCAACAGATAAAGACCTAGAACCCGACATTACTCGAGGCCTTACTCGAGTGATGTTCAAGTTTACTCGAGGCCTTCCTCGGGTGTTCATACAGAAAAATTCTAAAATAATTCATTTAAATTGCGTACCTGGCATGAATAATATAGTAATTATCCATGGATGTTCCCTCGATCATTTATAACCCATTCTGATCAGATTTGAGTCATTCTTTATCAATTTGAGAATCTGGACTCCGACATTACTCGAGGCCTTCCTCGAGTAAGCTTCAAGGTTACTCGAGGCCCGCCTCGAGTAATCTGCTTTTCAACTTTTGACTCTTCATTTCTTTGAAACTGAACCGTTATGTTTGAAAATCAAGTAACTTGATCTGTTACTTCCAGTTTTGAAGTCCATTACTCGAGTACATACTCGAGTAAAGTGCTTCTTTACTTCAAGTTGTTCCTCAGGTAATGCTTCTCTGTTAGTGACAACTTCAAGTTGGTACTCCAGTAAATGTGTCCTCTGATCACCTCTGTTTTTGTTTCTCAAAACAGAGTTTCTTTCTTCCTGCAAAACAAATTTCTATATACTCTGATGCTTAAGTTAGTAATCATCAAAACTTTAACAAATGACTTCATCTAATATTATGAGAAACTGAAATAACTTACAACTCATTGGGATTTACCATTCCCAATTCTCTTCTAATATATAGAAATTGATCTTTTGCAAGAGGTTTTGTAAAAATATCTGCTAGTTGAAGATGAGTGGGAATAAATATCACTTTTACATCTTTCTTTTGAACATGATCTCTGATGAAGTGATGTCTGACATCGATATGCTTGGTTCTAGAGTGTTGAACTGGACTCTTTGCCAAACTTATCGTACTAGTATTGTCACAATAGATTGGTATTTCTTTGAGATAAATACCAAGATCTTGTAGTTGTTGTTTTAGCCATACTACTTGTGCACAACAACTTGAGACTGCAACATATTCGGCTTCTGTTGACGAAAGAGACACTGTATTTTGTTTCTTGCTGAACCATGATACAAGAGATCCTCCAAGAAATTGTCCTTGTCCACTGGTGCTCTTTCTGTCTGTTTTGTATCCTCCATGATCTGAATCTGAATATGCAACAAGATATTCACTTCTTCCTTTGGGATACCACAGACCTAATTTGGGTGTGTTAGCAAGGTATCTAAAGATTCGTTTGACCGTTTCAGCATGTGATTCTTTTGGTGCTGATTGATATCTTGCACATATGCCAACACTAAATTGGATGTCCGGTCTACTTGCCGTGAGATAGAGTAATGATCCAATCATTCCTCTATACTTTGTTATGTTGTAGTCTTTCCCTTTAACATCAGCATCGAGCAACGTAGTTGAACTCATAGGCGTGTCCGTGCCATTTGCTTAATCCATTCCATACTTCTTCAATAACTCTTTTAAATACTTTGTTTGAGATATGAAGATTCCATTCTTTCTTTGTTTGATTTGTAAACCAAGAAAGAAATTCAATTCTCCCATCATTGACATCTCAAATTCTCCCTGCATTATCTCAGAAAATTCCTTACACAGAGATTCATTAGTTGTACTGAAAACAATGTCATCAACATATATTTGAACAATTAAAATATCATTGTGTTTTCGTTTTATAAAGAGTGTTGTATCAACTTTTCCTCGTATAAAACCTTGATCGATAAGAAACTTACTGAACCTTTCATACCAGGCTCTAGGAGCTTGTTTTAAACCATATAAAGCCTTTTTGAGTTTGAAAACATGGTCAGGTTTAGTAACATCCTCAAAACCTGGAGGTTGTTCTACATACACTTCTTCCATGATGTAACCATTTAGAAAAGCACTCTTTACATCCATTTGATAGAGTTTGAATCCTTTGATGCATGCAAAGGCTAAGAGTACATGTATAGCTTCCAATCTAGCCACTGGAGCATACGTTTCCTCATAATCAATCCCTTCTTCCTGATTATAGCCTTTGGCCATCAATCTTACCTTGTTTCTGACAATAATTGCAGATTCATCGAGTTTGTTTTTCAATACCCATTTAGTACCAATGATCGGATGATCTTTGGGTCGGGGCACCAAATCCCAAACTTGATTTCTCTCAAATTGATTTAGTTCTTCTTGCATTGCTATAACCCAATCATTGTCTAATAGAGCTTCATCAATATTAGAAGGTTCAATCTCAGAAATGAATGCAGAAAAACTTACTTCATTGAAAATTCTATTTCTAGTTTTGATCCCTTCATTGACATCTCCTATGACTTGATCTAATGGATGACTTTTATTGTATTTCCAAGATCTAGGTTGACCTAGGGATTGCTCTTCTTCCTTAGTTTCATCAACTTCTGAAATAAGAGACTTAGAAATAGATTGACCATTCTCTTGATTTAAAACAACTTCCTATTCTTCATCAAAGGTTTTGTCAGAGGATTCAAATTTATCAAATACAATATGAATTGATTCTTCAACAACACATGTTCTTTTATTGAAAACTCTATATGCTTTACTTCGGTTAGAATATCCTAGGAAAATTCCTTCATCTGTTTTAGAATCAAATTTTCCCAAATTATCTTTACCATTATTATGAATAAAACACTTACAACCGAAGATGTGTAGATGAGCAATATTTGGCTTTCTTCCTTTGTACAACTCGTATGGTGTCTTTCCAAGTTTTGTTATGATATAAGCTCTATTTGAAACATAGCATGCTGTACTCATAGCATCAGCCCAAAACACCTGAGATACATTCTTTTCATTCAACATTGCTCTAGCCATTTCAGTGAGCACTCTATTTTTGCGTCCTACAACTCCATTTTGTTGAGGCGTCCTTGGAGCAGAGAAATTGTGATCAATGCCATTAGTATCACAATATTCTTCAAAGGCTTGATTTTCAAATTCTCCACCATGATCGGTCCTAATACCTGCAATGGACATACCTTTCTCATTTTGCACCTTCTTAGCAAAAACAATAAATTCTTCAAAGGTCTCATCCTTTGATGATAGAAGAATAACCCATGTAAATCTAGAGAAATCATCAACAATGACTAATGAATATAGGTTGCCTCCAAGACTCTTTACTCTTGCTGGACCAACTAAATCCATATGCAGTAATTGTAATGGTCTATTTGTTGAAATCTTATTTTTCAATTTGAAAGATGATTTAGTTTGTTTACCCTTTTGACATGCATCACAAATCAAGTCATTTTTGAAATTAACTTTGGGTAATCCAAGGACTAGATCCTTTTTGAGTAATTTCCCTAATTGAAGCATATTGACATGAGCCAATCTCTTATGCCATAGCCAACTTTCATCGGCATTACTCAGAAAACAATTTTTAGATTCATTTATACTAATATCTAGAGTGTAACAGTTACCTTCCCTTTTTGCTCTGAGCTTAGCCTTGATATTCTTCTTATCAAGCTGTAAGTCATTCTTGTTGATGATTAAACATTCTTCTGAGTCAAATATTACCCAGTTGTTTTTATTTGCACTTTGACTTACACTCAGCAAATTGTGACACAAGCCTTCAACATAATATACATCTTTGACTTGTATTCCTTTGTCATTTTTTATTTCACCAATTCCTGCTATTCTTCCGGATTGATTTCCTCCAAATGTTACCTTTCCACCTTCCTTAGGTTGTAATGTGGTAAAACTTTCGAAATCTCCGGTCATATGTCTAGAGCACCCACTATCTATGTACCACTTGCTATTTTTGGATGCTTTGAGACATACCTGTAATCAAATGACTAAGTCTTAGGTACCCACATCTTTTTGGGTCCTTTTGGGTTAGTACAAATAATTTTCTGAATATATGAACCTTTAGGTACCTATTTGTAGGTTCCTATTGTTCCTTTCTTCTTATGAATGCATAAAGAGGTATAATGTCCTTTTCTATTACAGTAGTTACAAAATGCAAAAGGATTTGATGTATGCACAGAATGTTGGAAATAATTCAAATATGACTTACCTCCTGCTTTCTTTCTTCCTTTTCTTTTATCTGATTTTGGATTATATCCAATTCCAGATTGATCGTTTACAAATCGTTGAGCTTTTAAAATAACATTTAGCATCTCACTTCCTTGTGTAAATTTTTCAAGAGTTTTTGTGAGATCAATGTTTTTCTTTTTCAAAGATAAACAATTTTCACAATCCTTTCCCTTAAGTTCAGTTTCAAGAACTTTGTTTTTCTTTTTAACAATAATCAATTCTTTAACTACTTTGATGAATTCAGAATGTAAAGCATTATATTCGAAAAGTAATTCATCATAGGTAAGTTCAGAATCATTTACCTCTTCTTCTGTTTCTTCTTGAGCAACATGACATATATTAGCTACTTCTTCCTCATCACTTTCTTCGTCTGAGGAGCTATCACCCCATATAGCAGATACAAAGGCCTTCTTTTTGTTGAAGAATTTGCCTTTTCTCTTTTCTTTGCTCTTTTGGTTCAAATCTGGACATTCTGACTTGATATGTCCTGGTTTCCCACATTCATAGCAAATGATATGATCTTTGCTACTATTTCCTCCTTTCTGAAAATGTTTGAATCCTTGACCTTTCTTGTAGAATTTTCTGAATCATTTTATGATTAGGCCCATTTCATCATCGTCAAACTCCTCATCCTCATCCTGATTCTCTTCTTTCACTTTCAGTGCTAGACCTTTCTTTTTCTTGTCACCAATGTCATCTAGTTCTCGTTTGAACTTTAGTTTGCTTTCATATTCAGAAAGACTTCCAAATAGAGAAGCAACTGATGTCATTGATTCTCTTTTTGCTTCTTCTATTGCAGTAACTTTAGCTTCCCACTCTTTAGAAAGAATATTCAAAATCTTTCGTACTTGGGTGTGCTGATCATAGACTTTCCTAAGAGCTGCAAGTTGGTTAACAAGATGAGTATATCTAAGTTCGAATTCAGAAATTGACTCACCTGATTTCATTCGAAGTAGATCGAATTCGGTGACTAAAGTGTTGATCCTATTCTCCTTTATTCCCGAAGTTCCTTCATGAGCTATTTCCAGAGCTTCCCACATTTGTTTTGCTGTTGGAAGTGTGCAAATTCTGAAATATTCACTTTGACTCAAGGCGCTTTGTAACATCAGAATTGCTTTGCTGTTGAGAGTGATAAGTTTCTTGTCATTCTCATCATATTCCGTTGGCATCTTTGGAATTTTCTGAGAATCTATAATCTTTGTAGGTTGATAGTTTCCATTCTCAATTACATCCCATAGCCCATATTCAGTAGCCATCACGAATACTCTGAACTTAGCTTTCCAGAAAGAGAAGTGTTCTCCATTGAAACTAAGGGGTCTAGTGATGGATGCTCCATCGGGAAGAATTCCTTCACCCATGCTTGCCATTGGATCCTTCTTAGGCTGTTAAACCTTAACAAGAAGACCTAAGCTCTGATACCAAATGTTAGAATAAGCGTTTCACCCAAGAGGGGGTGAATTGGGTGATACTAAAATTTCGTCAGAAATATAAAACTTTAACAGTGGAATTAAAACAGTAATGAGTAAGGAGAAATATCACCAAAGTGTACACCGGGAGTTATACTAGTTCGGTCACAACCACTTTGACCTACATCCAGTCCTCAGAGCTTCTCTGAGAATTTCACTATAATTTCCAAGATTCAGTGGGTTCTTGGCACCTCAGTACAAGCAAGTTCCTTCACCTGGACACTCGCTCCCCCTTACAAGTTGTAATCCAATCCCAACTCAAGGTTCCACAACCTTAAGTTATCTCAATAACAAATATTGAGTTTGAATGAAATATCTCTCTTACAGAGTGAATAAGAATCACTGAAGCATAGAAATATAATTTCAACGTGAAAACAGAGCAATGAACTTGATAATTTGTTTGTGTGTGATCTTGTTGTTGTTTTCTCTGTTTGGATGTTCCCATATATATAGATATGTTGGTGATGACCGTTGAAACATTTTCATTCATCCGTTAGAGAGTGCGCAGCCACTATTGACTTTTCAAGTTTTTGAAAAATATCCATTGGCGGTGGTTGGCATTTGAACGTTTAATTTGACTTCCCTTTCTTGACATGATTCCTTCATTGTTTATCTTGTTACTCAGGTATGGACTCGAGTAATGCACTCATTTTTGCATAGGTTACTCGGGTACCACCTCGAGTAAATGTACTTTTTATGCATGACTTACCCGGCTAATGTCTTGAAGATTACCTTGAAAATATTTCTGCATTCTCGGGTACTTACTCGAGAAATCCACTTAAAATAGAACATTAAATACTTGCATACTAGAGTAAGGACTCGAGGAAAATGAGATAAATTTATATCAAGTTAATCGGGTACCACCTTCAAGTTTTTACTTACTTTAGTACGTTATTCGAGTAGCTCCTCGAGTAACATTGGCAGTAGTACAAAGTGCTGAGAGCTCCACATTTTCAGAAACAGAGTTACTCGAGTAGGTACTCGAGTATTATTGGCAACCTGAAAGCAACTTGAAGTTTTTCACATGGTTACTTGAGTAACGCCTCGAGTAACATTGGCAGGCCGAGAGCAACTCCAAGTTTTTACCTGGTTACTCGAGTCGCTCCTCGAGTAATATTGGCAGGCCGAGAGCAACTTGAAAATACTTACACTATTACTCGAGTAACTACTCGAGTAACATTGGCAGGTTACTGGAAGGTGCCTTTGCTTACTTCAAGTTTTGTCTCATTACTCGAGTAGGTACTCGAGTAATGCCTTAGAAAACTTGCTTCTGATCAAGTTCCTCAGCATTTTCTCTTGGCCTTTCTTCATTACTCCAATGCTAACTTCAAGTTATGCTTATCCCTGTTATTCCTTTGTTTAAACTTTTTTATTAATCATTTCCTTTTCAAACTATTCTTTTGTTATCATCAAAACATGATATCTAACATATATAACTAAGGGCATGAGATCATAAAACGTAAGAAGAAAGAGAAGGACCGTGCTTTCTGTGTGAAGACGATGGTTATCGACAAGCTTCAAGAATTGGGTCTTCGAAAATGCGAGCCTCTATGTAAAAAGAGGTGATAAACGTGAAGTACTCGAGGGGATAATTCCTGAAACACGCCGTATCACTAAGTGAAATGATGACGTTTAGGCACTGGTCGAAACGACGTCGTTTCGACCAGTGGGGGCACTACGTTTCATCCAAGTGAAACGCAACGTTTTGGGTCAGGCAACCTGAAACCCGATTCAAAGGACAGTAGGCCAGTTCAACTGACCCAAACCGGCCCTATCCAATTTCCAAAAAATTTTTTTAAATTCATTTTAAAAAACTTTTGTGTCAGCGAACCTTTGTGGCACGTGGGACCTACCCCTAAACCATATGGGCCAATCAAGGACATCATTGGACTCAGTGCATCGAGACAAGTCCACTGGTATTGACATCGTGTCAAAATCAGGTCTCTAAGGCGGCACGTGAGAGACACGCGCCACCACTCGAGAGTAAAACTTCACAGTTTCCTATTTTTTAATGAATATTTTCAACCAGATACCTTCAGATGGCATGTGGGTGCGCGTGCAGAGGCATTTTTAGGATTTGTTTAGCCTTAAAAATTTGTAAATTCATGATCTTCAAATTGATATACTATTTGTCTATTTTTGGAAATTATTCAGAACATTTTATATACGTTTTTTAGTGTTTTTGACCCTAAACTATTTAAAATAAGTTCTGAAAATTGTTTTTCTTTGTGATGAACAATTATCGGTCAGATATGGCAAGTATACAGACTGACCATTCCTTTGATGGGACCCCCCTGAATATTCTTCAGCTTCTGATGATGAAAAAGAGGTAAAGACCTCAAGTGGAGTTGGGAGCACCAACAAGAAGAGTCCCCCTTTGTCACAACAAGACTCCAACACACCTACGAGGTAAAGCAAGAAGAGAAAGTGAAGTTCATATTCGATAAGTTCGAAGAGGAAGAGGTAGATAGACCAAGAACTAGCGCTCTAATCAAATCTCTTGCTGGAAAAGATGCTGATAAATATGTTTAAATCAAGAGCGTTTATGGGGTCATTTGTGGATATGGTAGACAAGTCACTAATGCCAGTGACGCTGAGTTCTATGTAAGAGCTATGTTGGAATACCGTGAACAAGTGACAAAGAGGGGTCATCTCCAAGGAATAGGATTTTAGAAAGATGTTTTCAACCAAGGCAAAAACAATATAGATTTAAGAGCTCATAGAGCTAAGGCTAGGAAAACCTTTCTAGATTTTGGCATTGATGTACCTCATTATTGAAACTTGATTATCCATGTTATAGTTTGCTTGTTTTTTGAATTTGTTTTTATTACAACTTATATGAACCTTTCATAGATTATTGCTTAATGAATAAATTGTTTTTTGGAATTATTTATTCTACTTCCTTATGATGCTTTATTTAAGTGGGAACATGTTTTTTTCCTGGAATTGTGTTTTCTTGAAATAACAAATAAAACGAAATTATGGGGATATGTTTGAATAAGAATAGAAATCGAAAAAAAATGAGCGGTAACTAGAATGAGTAGGATGGGGGTCAACCTAGTTGATTCCTCAACACGAAGCTAGCAAACTCTCATTCTATTAATTTCTTCTCTTACTTAAACAAGAGATAGTATCTCAAAATGAAATTGCATACCTAATGAAAATGCATGTCTATGTGATAGAAAAATGGCTTAAATGACAAGTAAGACTTTAGTTGCTGATCTCTTTAGAGGAGACAAGCTGCATGGTGAGAACTTTAGTGTAATGACCCAATTTTAGATTAAGGGCTAATGACTCTGATGCTGATTGTAATTGGTGTAATTAAACACTTTTCAAGTAATATGATGCAAATTTAATATAAATGTTTATAGTGATGATGTATTAATCATAGTGAAAACCAGGGGTAAAATGGTAAAATTGGAGATTTACCGACCAATTGGTCAGTTACCAAAGAGGAAACTCATTGGTGATTAGAGATCAAGGGTTGAGATCTATTGGCTATGGGTCGGAATCCTATACTATGCATCTATGTGAGCTCATGGTGGAAGTGCGAAAGATGTTGCCAAGTGTCATATTGTGGGCCATAGGTGTAATACCTCGAATTTTGAGACTTGAGGCTAGAGAATAAGCCCGAAATAAGTGGATTGCTAAGCCCTGGTTTAGCATGATCCTAAATTGTGATTAAGGGTTTAATGACTCCAAAAGTTGATGTGGTTAGTGATAAATAACCCTTTTGGAGAATCTGATGTAATTTGAGATTCGAATGTGTTATGATCAGTGCCGAAACCCTGTGTTTGAGTTCAATTATGGATTAACATCTAAATTGACTTAAAATATAGGGAGGGCGCATAAGATGGTGATATAGAATGATATGGTGTGTTTGGTGGTGATTCAAGAGGAATTGCCATAATCAGGGGCAAAACGGTAAAGTTACCGACCAATTGGTTAGTTACCGCAGAGGAAACTCATTGGCAACTTCAAGATCAATGGTTGAGATTGATTTGTGCAATAGATCAAGGGGTGGAATCATGTGTGTGTGTGCCTATGTGAACTCATGAGAGATGTGATAAGGGTGTGACACATGGCACTTTTTGGACCCTTGGATCTTAATCAATTTGTCAAAGCTTTCCCTCTCTCCTCTTCTCTCTATTTGGTCGTCCAAGTGGCCTTTATGCCTCCAAAAATCTGATCTCTTCTTCATCTTATCCCTCTCTCTCCAAAACCTCCATTTTCGCCAAGCTTGGGGAAGGAAAGAGAAAATAACAATGTGAGTTTTGGTTGGTTTATGGTCATCTTTAGCTTAAACACCCTTCTTTAATGTTGTTCATAGTGATGAGAGCTTCATCTCGATGGTTTTAGTTTCTTGATTGGAGGTGTTTAAGAGCTTGAGCAAAAGTGGAAAGATGGAGAATCAAGAAATTGGTTTGGGAAAGAGGAAGAGGTGAGTATTTGATGACTTTTGACCTTACTATTGTGGTTATTGGTTGAGTATTGTGAATTTTGAATTTTTGCCCTGATTTTGGTGGAATTGTGAAATGCATGAATTGTCATGTGTTTTGTGTTGAAAATGGTGTTTTGTTGTGTAATTTGGTTATTGGAATTGGTTTGGCATTGGAAATGAAAAAGTTGCCATGTTAGAGTTTGAAATGTGAAATTGTGTGACATGTTGAGATTGCTGAAAAACCTGTCAATATAATGTGAATTTGGTTGTTTTGGTGTTTTCATTGGATTCCTTGTGAAATTTTGTGTGAGAATGATGTTTGATATGAAAATTGGACTATTGGAAGCAGATGTTCAAAATCTGGAATTCTGTCTTTTGAAACTCTGTTCTGGACAGTCTGTTTGTGTGAACGTTTTGAATGGGCAAATAGTCTCTAAAAATTATGAAACTTTCCAGTCTAGAAGTTCACATCTTAACCTTCAAAATGAACTAATAATTTGTGTCATTTCGTTTTGTGAACTGGGATTTATGTTTGCCCAAAGTTTGAGGTCGAAACTGGGTTTGATTCTGGAGTAGTGTGGATATTTGTGTAATTCTGTATTTCTGTGGTTATGTACAAACTTGATCCATATTTTTACTATAAATAGGACTTAAATAGATTTCATTTGGATTTGGGATCACCTTATTTTGATTTTTCTATAATTAATTATGAATTTTCGAAGTTGCCTTGGCTGCAGCACAAAAGTTTCTGTGTGCGTTTTGGCCGTAGCCAGAAATTCTTGGCTGCAGCCAAAAACATTCTGTGCACGTTTTGGCTGCAGCCAGAGGATTCTTGGCCATAACTAATCCCCAATTTTTAGTATTTTGTGATTTTGAAAGGTAATTTCCAACCTAGTACGTCTCAATCCTTTAGGCTTTCGTTGAACTTATTTTAGCCACCTAAAGGGTATGAATGGTAACCAACCTTAAGTGATATAAAAGTAAAGATTTGGAATAGAGAATAACCCTATGTCCTTGCTTTGGTTATAGGGTTCAATATTCGTCCTGATCGTGAATAGCCGATGCTGGAGTATACGTGGAAAGACTAAGATTAGGGAACTTACCTCTCTTGCATGCTTTGATATTTGTATTTGTGTATTGATGCATGTATTGCTTTGGTTGATTATGTGAAACATGTATGAATGATTGTAGCTCTGTTTCTAGTTTTGCTATGGCCATGAGTATGCTGTTGAAACATTGAGCACATAGATATTTCATTATGTGAGCATGAGGTATGTATTGCAAGCATGTCATGCATTAAACACTTATCTTACATGCATATTGGTATTTGTTTCCTACTGAAATTCTCTCGAATCTCACCATCCCTACCAACATTTTAGACAGGGAAGGTAGATCGAGGATGGAGCAAGCATCCAAGGGTGACAAGGACTCTTTCAGATTGTCATTTTGGTAGTTGGTTATCGATTCAATAGTTGGGATTATATATAATTTTTGATGAATATATGGTTGAATAGGATGAGATGTGTATTTGGATGAGTATATTTGGTTATGTATTTGGAATGAGTTATTGGATATTTGTATATGTATTTGAGTTGGATTGTGTAAACCCCATTTGAGTAATTGTAATGGGCTAATGAGCCCTTTGAAACCCAATAGCAAAGGTATGAACCCGGAATTTCTGGGATGATTATGTTGTGTACTCTGATGTATATATAATTAATGTGATTTATCTCCGTGTGGTAATTGTATTCGAAATGTGAATATAAAGCCCGGTAAATTGGATTGATAAAGATATTTATGAAAACCCTATCTCAAGGATGGGATTGTGAATGAGTTTTAATAATTATTGGTCTCTATTTCACTTTAATCGCGTATTTCGGATATAATTATGGAAGGGAGTTATAATAGGATTATGCTAAAAGCTAAAAGCCCACTTTCTTTCTCTCTTTTCTCTCCTATTTGGTGGAGGGAATAGGCTAAAGGGAAAATAAGTGTACACATCATCATTACCTTCCTCATCTCTCATATTCTCTCTCCTTATTCCTCCATTTTCGGTGATCAAGGAAGGAAAGAGAAAGAGAAAGCTTGACTTTTAGGTGAGTAATAGTTTTCATATGCTCAAATCCTCTTCATTAAACTTATTCATAGTGTTAAGAGCTCCATTTTGGTGGTTTCAGAATTTTGAAAGAAGGTAGTTTAGGTGTTGGAGTAAATTGAAAGTTTGAGAATCAAGATTCTGACTTTGGTAAAGTAAAGAGGTAAGCATTTGGTGCTTTTTGATATATTTATTGTTATTTTTGGATAAGTTTGAGAAATTATGGAATTTTCCCTGGTTTTGTGTAAATTTGTGATGTATGAATTTCATAGTAGATGATGTTAGAATTAGTTCATTGTGAAGTTGTTTGAGTGTGGTAGTGGTTTTGAGTTTTGGAAATGTGTTGATTGAAATTGGAAGTTGTGTGTGTCATAGAGACCTAAGAGTTAGATTGTGGTTAAAATTGTTTTTGGGTGTTTTGGAGGTTACCAATGTGTTCCTTAGGAAATGTTAAGTGAGTATGAGCTTTGAGTAGAGTTTGGGGGAGCAATTTTAACCAATCTAGGTTGCTGCGTTCTAGGAAATCTGATAGCATCACTCGAGTGAGGGAAGATCACACTCGAGTATTGCCGTGTGTTTTCCCTTTCTGCTTTGTGTTGTGGCTGGGTTTTTATGAGTGAAGCTTGAGTGCACTTCCTTCACCGTGAGTGATGTTGGTGATCACTCGAGTGAGCATGGGATCACTCGAGTGATGGTGTGAGTTTTTGGTTAGGGTTGCTCTCGGGTCGTCACTCGCTAGTAAAGCTTCAAGAGTGTGATTTGACACTCGCAAGTGAAGCCTTCTCAGCCGAGTGCCAAGGGTTGTGCTTGAGTGAGCTTTCCCCTCTGATCTTACATGTGTTCTCAGGTTGTCACTCTCTGTATTGCACTTTCAGGGACTCGAGTGGATTTGGAGTTATCACCCAAGTGTAAAGCCTTATGCTCGAGTGTGGTGAGCACTTTCTGGCCAAAGTGGTTGCTCACTGTCAAACACTCATGAGTGGGAGCCGTTCTCACTCGAGTATGAGTGTTTCATCACTCGAGTGAGGCTATCTTCACTCGAGTGAGCCAGCTGAAAATCAGTGTTATGCTTCCGAAAAGGGGTCTTCAGGGCAGTTTCTTCCAACCCTTTTAGCATGTGTTTAGGCCTCTAATAGCCACCTAACTTAGAGTATTATGGAAATGTGTATTTGGAAAAGAGATTGATCGGTTGTCCCTAATTTGGTTATAGGATTTGACATCTATCAGACTCGTGAGCCCACTGAGCCAAGGAACGTCAGGAAAGATACAGGTAGTGACTCTTCTCTTGTACTTGTGTAAATGTATTGTATGTTTGTTGTTGTCATGCATTATGTTGCTACTGCTGCTTTGTGATGCATTAAGACGCTTTGTGGAGCTTTGTGATTCTTTGTGCTTTGGGATGATGCTGCTTTGTGATTACCTTATGCCATGACTCATAGTGTTGTTGCTGAACATGATAAACCTACATGTTATGTGTTTATATTTGTATGAGTGATTTGTTACTACTGAGATTCTTTAGAATCTCACTCTTTCTAAATGACTAACATTTCAGACAGGGCAAGTGGCTCAAAAGGGAAGCGGCCAACCCGGAGTCGTTAGGATCTCGTAGGGACATTTTGATTTTCGACCATTGGTTATCTAGTAGGATTTTGGGATTATTGTATATATATGAGTTATATATAATATTTTTGGATATGTAATCCCTATTTTGGGAAACTTTGAACCCATTGTATATATATATCTACATGTAACACGGGTTTGTCGGGATTTTAGTTATGCACTCTGATATTTATCAATGTAATTCGATTTCTCAAGTAATTATACTCGGAAGTGAATATGGGACCAGTTGAATTATGTTTTTGAACTATTTTTCGAAGTACCCCATCTTGATGGTGAGGGATTTTAAATGTTGCTTTTGTCTTATTGATATCTATTTCACTTAAATTTCATAATCCAGAGATAATTATGGTAAGGGGGTTACATTTTGATAATTACGGTGAGGAGGTTACATTCAGCATATGGCACCGTAAGATCTCATATGTCTTGGAGGAACAAGATGTCATGGATGTCTTGACCAATGTGCTTCAGCAACTTGATGGTAATGCATCACAAAGGGAACAGGACGCTTTTACAACCTGGAAAAGAAAGGATACCATTGCTCGGATCACAATGCTTGCGGCAATGACCAACGATGTGATATGTCAATTTGAAGGGCATGTCACTGCCTCTGCCATGTAGACAGCGCTGAAAGAAGAGTTTGATGGTACTTCTGATGCAAGACTCAAGAGAATCACCGTCAAGCTCAACAACTATAAGTTGGGTCCAAACACTACCATAATGTAGAATTTGATGAAAATGCAGAATATGATAAGGGAACTTATCGAGGCAGGAGGAACCCTTTCTGAAGTACAGCAAGTGCAAGCTGTTGTGAGTCCACTCCCTGCAAGTTGGGATCACTTGAAACACACAATAACTCACAATAACATAATCAAGACTTTTACTGATGTTACTCGTCACATCCAATTGGAGATGACCGTATGTACGGTGCAAAGACCAATGGTCAAGCACTCTTAACTGAAGAAAAAGGAGCTTCATCCCAGAAGTGGAAGCCCAATAAAGGCAAGGGACCCCAAAAGAAGAAGGGGAACCCAGGGGCAAAGAAGGATAAGAATGCCTTCAAGAAGAACAAGAAACCTGTAAAGAATCAAGACCTTTCCAAGGTCAAGTGCTACTCTTACGAAAAGAAAGGCCATTTTGAAAAAGATTTCCCTGAGAAGAACAAGGTATTATTTGATAACCCTTCTCATTTTTCTTTTGTTCCTAGTATTGCCTTTATAGCTGAGTCTAATCCTATGTGGGTTACAGACTCAGGGGCTACAGACTATATGAGCAGAGATCGTGGGAACTTCACGGAGTTTCGCAGGCTACCAGCTAGAAACAGATGGCTTTACGTTAGGAACAATGCGATGGTATAAGTCAAAGAGACCGACACCTGTAAATTGACTTTACAAGGCGGACGAACCCTAATTTTACAAGATGTCCTCTACGCTCCGGAGATCCGATGAAACCTTGTTTCTGTTATTTCTTTAGTTAAATTCAGTTTTAATGTTAACTTTCATGATCAAGTTGTTGACATTTCAAATAGGACCGATTATTTCATATTTGGTTGTATTTCAGATGGTTTCTTTGTTTTAATGAATTATGATTTTAATTCTAGTCAATGCTATGTGATTTCATCTATTGATAATTACGATATATGGCACACCAGATTAGGACACATTCGTCAAGAACGCATGACCAAACTAGCAAATGAAGGATTGCTAAGAGAAGCATCGAAAAAGAAAATATCTCTATGTGAGCATTGCCTTGCTGGAAAAAGCACAAGGAAACCCTTCGGAAAGGCAACTAGGGCAGAACATCCTCTTAAACTGGTACACTTGGATATCTACGGACCTATGAGTGTGAGGGCACTACATGGAGCGTGGTACTTCATTACATTTATCGACGATTTTTCACGATATGGACATGTATACTTGATCTCTCACAAGTATGAGATTTAGAATGCTTTAGGAAGTACCTTAATCTATTTGAAAATCAACTAAAATGTAAGGTTAAAGCCTTAAGAAATGATAGGGGTTGAGAGTATCTCTCAGAACAGTTCAAAACACTCTGTGATGAAAAAGGAATTGTCAGAAAGATTACCATCCCTGGCACTCCTCAACAAAATGGGGTGGCTGAGAGAAGGAATAGAACTATTCTCGATATGGTTTGGTCAATGATGTCACAAGCTGAACTACCAATTTCATATTGGGGCGACGCATTGTTGACTGCGACATTCATACTTAACCGGGTGCCTTCCAAATCAGTTACTTATACGCCTTATGAGATGTGGATAGGCCGTAAGCCAGATCTAAGTGTCTTACGACCATGGGGATCAGCTGCCTATATACACAACTCATCTCACAAACATGGAAAGTTGGGACCTAGAGGCAAGAAATGTATCTTTATAAGATACTCTGAGAAATTAAAAGGATATGTCTTCATTGGTGAAAATAAGGACGGCTCAATGAATGAGGTAGAGTCAAGAGACGCAGT
Source organism: Inga oerstediana (assembly GCA_963210345.1). NCBI lineage: Eukaryota > Viridiplantae > Streptophyta > Magnoliopsida > Fabales > Fabaceae > Inga > Inga oerstediana. Next base: position 48,431,704 of record OY723399.1, read on the forward strand.
ATTCCTAGAATCAGATTTTCCTAGCAGGGGAAGCCTTAACCAAACTGAAACTCTATATGAGAGTGAGGAAGTTGAAGGCACTCCTCAGATCACTGACCCGAGTGGGAGAAATGAGTCATTTTCACAACATGAAAATTATGATCATTCACAAGAAGAGAATCATAAAGAGCTCCTACCTCGGAGAAGCCAAAGGGATAGGATCCCTAAAAGACTCTTCTCCATTGAAAGGGAAGTACTCATTGTCAATTTAGAAGAAAATGAGGAAGATTCAAAAAGCGTTAAAGAACTACTAACTGAAACCTGCTAAGGAAAAATGGCAAAAGGCCCTGAAGAGGAAATGAATTCCATGAAAGCTAAATAAGTTTGGGAATTGGTTGACCTACCACTAAGCCGAAAGGCAGTTGGGAACAAATGGGTTCTCAAATATAAACGAAAGGTAGATGGATCTAATGATAATTACGATACATGGCACGACAGAAAAGAGGGTCCTATTCTGATACATTGCAATAGTCAAGCAGCAATAGCCTATGCTAAGGACCTTAAGGATCACAGTATGATAAAGCACATAGACATTAAATATCATTTTGTAAGAGATATGATCACTAAGAAACAAGTGTCTGTTCAATACCTTTCCACTCATAAGATGTTAGATGATCCCTTTACGAAGCCCATTGCCAGAAACCCTTTTGTTAAGCATGTAAATGCTTTGGGCATGCGTAGAATGTAATGTATTGAATGTTGTTTTCCCAAAGCAATAAAATAATGTGTTTTTAGTTTTTTCAAATATATTGTGTATATATTAATGCATAGGCTCGTGGTATGCAATTCCGTATGTCGTATAGGTCAGGAAGGTTGGTTCACTCACATGAACAACTGTCTTCCCATGATTTACAAGGGCGTGGGATGATAAGACGAGTAAATGATCACCATGAGATGGGTAAGGAAGATCTTTACACTTGAGTCACCTCAGCTGAATTGAGATGAGATCTACATGTATATACATACGTCATGGATCAAGGCATGATTACAAATGATGTATCATCAGACTTGTAGCCAGGTAAAGGACTCTCTTTTACAAATGTGGTTTCAAAAGGGAACGATTGTAAAACGGAAGTTCTGGTTCCAATGCTGAGTGTTTTATCTACCATCTTGCTTATTCTGGTGCACTGTTGTGCAATTCCATATTAGACTCTTGAAGTCTACTACTTGCATGGGCTCTCAAACCCGTATCCGACTCGACCCGGTATGTGTTTCTACACTATATTTTTTCTTTTTTATTCCTTCAATTGTGAATTACTCAATTTGCTTGCGAGATATAAGGACAAGGTAGTATAGAACAAGCTAATGATCCTTAATCATCTTTGTAAGTGGGAGCTTAGAATAGTCAATAAAGAGACCTAAACAATATAAAGAAGAAACTTAAGAAGCTGTTGTAAAAAAAAAGGGATAACTAAGAAAATGTTCATGGTTATTCCAGAAGAGGATAATGAGTCACATTTTATACAAGAAGCCATGTCAAGAACTACTACAGATTTAGGCATTTATAATACTTAATACATAGCGGTTACAGCTAACAAACGTCAGGTATGTCGAGTGAAGATCGTGCAAGGATATATAACATTTAATTGTAACAGTTAATTATGCGCACCATCATGTATTGTGAGGAGGAATTTGCAAAAATAGAAAAATGACTGTTGTAACTAATAACCATAATTTATTTAGTGATAAAAATGATGGTTCTTAAGAAACAATCATCATGCAATGTTTACAAACAATTCATCTTCCAACATTTATATCAGCGAAGATAAAACATAATGATCTTTAGAAATAAACCTCATCATACTATTTCATAACCTTTTGTAATACTGTTAGACCTTCATAAGTTATAACTCATAACCCTTCGTAATCCGTTTGACCTCTATTTAAACTCAAATATTCCTTGACCCTTATGATTCTTACTACTTTTCTTTGTTAGTCTCCTCCTTCTCTCTTTCATCATGTTAAGATCTTAGGGAACTCCTCTGTCGCCGCCGCCGCCTCCTCCTCTTCAAGGCTTGTTGGTGGCAATAAATGACTTAAGTATTGAGGATCTTAACCACATTACCCCCTTTGCCATAGCTAGCACCTCTGCCCCCTCCACCAATCCATCTATTACACCGAATGACAAGATGACATAATAGAAAAGAGCATTGGGGAAGGGTCTTGTTGTCATAAAGGAGGTCCAGAAAGCAAATTAAGAGAGAGGGGAGGAAACTTACTATGAGATGGAAAGAGAAATGTCAAATTGTGAAATCTGACAAGTTCATTAGCTACCTTAATTGGGTGTGTGAACGTGTCAATGGTTCAATACAAACCAAATCGATGTAGCTAATAAACTTGTGAGACTTGCTTGGGTAGAGGGCCAACTTGGGCAGAGGGGGAATTGTGGTTTGGATCCTCAATATAAATGCATAACTGTTATTAAGTAAAACTCATCACTTAATAGAAGACCATGCAAATAAATAACGGTTGTAAGTTAATAAATGTTAAGTTAATAATAAGTTAAAACAAATTGTCAAATATATAGAGATTATTAAGAATTAACCATCAATATTTATAAAATATAATAATCTTTAATACAAAAAGATGCGATGGCTTGATAATCCATGAAACCCTCTCCACATAAATGTTAAAAAACTGAACTCCACTTCTCTACTTCCATTTCAACTTAAAGCCAACTTCTATTTCAACAAAACATTATGGACAAACGCAACAAAACTTCTGATTTATCATCTGGCAAAACATTGAAAGATGTATTAAATCCCATATGCTTTGATTATAACAAAGATTGGATTAATGTTACAAAGAGGTTTTGATAATAAACAAAAAGGTTTGAACAAAGTAACTAAGTTTTCCATGGTAGGAAAAAGCATTACTCGAGTAGGTACTCAAGTAATGAAAAAGAACTAAAAGACAAAGAACAGAGAAAAGCATCTCTGGTAGATTTTTGAAGGCATTACTCGAGTAAGCCCTCGGATAATGATCCTTCATTACTCGAGGGATTACTCAAGTAATGTGTGAGAAATTGTTCTAGAGAGCTCTGTCAAAAATTTGGATGTTTTTACTCGAGGGACACTCAAGTAATATAAAAAGTTTTTGAAGCATTACTCGAGGGAATACTCGAGTAATCAGAGAAGAAATCATCCAATAGCTCTCAGTCAAGAAATGACTTACATTACTCGAGGGATTACTCAAGTAACTTGATATGAAAAAGGCATATTACTCGAGGGATCACTCTAGTAAGTTGAAATGAACATATTGAATTACTCGAGGCATTACTCGAGTAATCAGGTAAGCAAAGAAGAAGATGCTCTTGGCCAAGATTTTGATGACATTACTCAAGAAATTACTCAAGTAATCAGAAAAGAATTTGAAACTTTACTCGAGGGATCACTTAAGTAACTAGAGAAGAAAACAGAGGCTTACTCGAGGGATCACTCAAGTAACCTATTATTCAAAAGTTTTTGTGAAGTAAATTACTCGATGGAGTACTTGAGTAATCTAGTTAGACAACGTTCACTTACTCTTTGGCTTATTTTGAAAGACATTACTTGAGGGGTTACTCGAGTAATGGTGATGGTTTACTCAAGTAATCATAACCAGAATTGTGTTTTTAAATTGTTTTTGATCTGATTTGTTATCTATAAGACTAATCTTTCATTATATTAGTTTTCTAAGTATATTTGCAGAGAAACAATGAAGATATCATGCATTGTGGGAAAAGTCAAACATATCATCCGCAATGTATGAAATGCTCACCTACCGTAAAAAGCTAGTTTGCAAATTTGAAGAATGGTCAAATGAAGCGTGTGACTCTAAAGAAAATGTTTGAAATGCTTCTAACGGATATTACAATTTACCTATATATATGGAGCATTCAACAAAGAACAAAAATACTTCTACAAAGAACATACGAACACACATTGGTCAATATATTCTTAGTGCTCTGTTTCTTATATTCACTCTTTGTACTTCAGTGATTATATATTTGCTCTTTGAGAGAGATTTTCATTACAAACTCAATATTTGTTATCGAGACAACTTAAGGTTGTGGAACCTTGAGTTGGGGATTTAATTACAATGTGTAAGGCAGAGAAAGTGTCCAGTGAAGGACCTTGCTCTGTATTAAGGTGCCAAGAACCCACTGAATCTTGGAAGATATAGTGAAACTCTCAAAAAAACTCTGAGGACTAGACATTGGTCAAAGTAGTTGTGGCCGAACCAGTATAACTCCCGATGTAAACTTCAGTGATATTTCTCCTTGCTCTTAACTACTTTAAATTTCCAATCAATTTTTATATAAACAACAAATTTTCTGGTATCACCCAATTCACCCCCTCTTTGGTGAAACGGTTGTACTAACAAGATGAACTTCCTCTGCCAACAAGCATTGAAGGTCTCATCCACATAAACTATGAGCTCCATTATATGGTTTAGGTTTTCATGCGAGAGCAAGGACGCATAGACCAGTGCTTGAAGGAACTTAACTCTCATTCACTCTTTGAACGAGAAGGTAGACAAGTTATTAGAGAAGGAAGAATTTGATGATACATGAGATTCTTAAAATAGTGGTTGCATAATCAACCACCAAAATTTAAAAAATGGTAGATATATTACAGTTATTAAGTAAAAGTTGTCTCTTCTTAGATTATCATGCAAATATATAATGGTGATACTTTGTAACTGTCATATATTGTCTTATAAGATAGACGATTCTTATGGTAAAATCGTCATGAAATGTTAGAAGAACAAACAAATGATTTGGCTTCCAACTTCATATCAGTAAAACAACCTAACAATTTCTCTTAAATAACAATCAACTAAATGGTTCTAACCTTTCCTATTTCCCACGCTCATGACAAGAATACCTTATGTTTCTTTATTCTTCAATAATTAGCATGAGAACCAAGTAACCTTGTATTACCCACTACTACGTACGACTGCTCCTCTTCAATTTCCAATATATGCAATGATGGTTCAAACCAGTCACTTCTAATCTATATAAACTCCCAATTTCCTTATTTTTATTGTATTATTCCTTCTTCATCCTCCTCTGCTCTTTCAATTACTAAGATGAAAGGCCATACTGAAGACTTTTTAGAAAATCCAAGGTGTTATTCTCCTTCTCCCCCTCCACAACCTCCACCACTTCCTTATCCCCTTTTTCTTCCTCCATAACCTCTACCTCTGTCTCTGCCTTCATCTCAAGTGGAAGCAATGATGCAGAATACGAAATGAAATATGCATTGACCATGCTATGACGAGGCTAGCCAGATATTTGTCGAGTATAAATAAGAAGGCCAATCTTATTCTTAATGAGTATGAGATTGGCCACCAAGATCCTGACATACTTTAAGATGATTCAAGTCACTACAATTCTATCTATCCGGTTCAAGTTACTGATATATCCTTTGATTTCTCTTATTTCTCTCTCTAAAACCATCCTCTCTCTCCTCCTTGTTACTCTTTATTTTTCTTCTTAAACATGTGTTTCAAGAAGGAATAGAGATTAGAGAGAGATTCCCATGAATTTAGAGACAACAACCAGTGAGATTTGCTTGCAAACTTACCTAGTTTGCTTCTTGAACTTGAGCTCTTCTCTTTGTCTTCCATATTCTTCATATTTTCATGTGACTTTTCTCTCTCTCTCTCTCCTATTTCAAAAGTTTGGCCAAAATATAAGGCCTTGGAAGAGATAAAAAAACTTTATTAAAAGATCTTCATCCACCTCCTCTCTTTAATATATTTAGATGGCAATACACATGTCCAAATTTCTATTAGATCATCACCTCTTCTCTTAGCTATATACTTGGTCGAAAGTGTGTCTCAAGAAGGAGTAATATTGGCTATTTATTCAGCATAATTTCCTCCTCCACATATTTCTACAATAGTTGCAATTGTTGACCACTTTACCTCATCACTTTTTTGTTATTGACCTTGCCTAAAAATATGATCATAAATATCCCAAGAATAATTTTCCCTTCATATTCAGCTCTCTTTGGATGAAAGTAAAGGTATTTTCTGGAGAAAGAATTTTCTTTTGATTAATATGACAAATTACAATTTTGCCCATACATTTTTGTGATTTTGGCCCAAAACTGGCAGAATTTTCACCCAAATTTGAAAATTTATATCTTTATTTGTAGACATATAATTAATGTGCTTCAAAAGGCTAATTAACCCTTATTGAGTCTAATTTTTTAAAAAAATATAGCCTTTAGCCAACTAGAAGCTCAACATTCCCAGAATTTCAACCTTAGGACACTATCACAAAAATTACCTAGTTTTACTGGCCTAACTTCAAAAATTCACAACTCTTAGTTTACAAGTCCAAATAATTCATATGACTATCAAATTAAAGCTTAGAGTGTCCACTTTCATTCTGGAAAATTTTACATTTTTTAGACACCATTTGGTTAACCAAAATCATATGACAATCTTGCTACGTCGCAGGGAATTACATTGACAGCACTGTTCACATTCCAATTTTCAGTGTTTAATTCCTATGATCCAGAATTTATAGCTAGAGGCTATTCAAGGTATGTCAATATTCACCATTTTATCCCATTTAATACCCCAAAGGTATAAGAAATTTTGGTGACTGAAATTTGGGATATTACATTTCTCCCCCTGTTAATAAAAGTTTCATCCTCGAAATTTGGGATACACATTGATTATCCTTGGAAGAATTCTATCTCACTATGTAACTCATCCCTAGGTTATGCATACTTATAAAGCATGCATCACAAATCACCTGATAGATACGTGCTTTAAATGCCTATCAACTAAAACACATACAGCCTGTTGTGTATTCAGGGGTCACCAAACTCATTATTGCACTGTGTACACTGGTCAATAAACCACAAGTGCTTATTAGGACTTACTACCCAAGGACACTACCCCAGCAAACATGTATATCAGGTCTTACTACCTCTATTCTCTATTCTCTACTTTTCATAACTATCATTGTATAACAATCAGCTAGCCTGAGGACACCCTGATCCAACAGGTCTTATAATCTCTAGACATAAAGTCCACTAATAACTCTAGACCTCATTGCCTTGTTGGGACATTGCCCAGTGTATTTAGCCTCATGGCTTATGTCATTCTACTCTCACAACACTGAATATCCCGGTCTTACCACTCTATACAAACTTGTACACTAGGACTTACTACCAATATATCTATTTGTACATATGACCGTCTGTATTTATGCCTACTTGTTTGGTGTTCAGGATCAAATGACTATTTGACCCTTACTTGCCATACTATGTGTAACCCGCTGCCTTATTAACTGTAATTATAATTCAAAAATATGTACTTAAGATGAATTAGAGACCAATGGATGGTAAAAGACACCTTTTCAATCCCATCTTCAAGATAGGATTTTCACAAATTTCTTTCAAAATCCAATTAATCTGGTCTCATACTCACATTTTGAATATAATTATTTTGCGCAGTTAAGTCGTATTCATACATAACAGAGTGTAAAACAAAAGTCCCAGCAAGCCCCGGGTTTCATACATTAACTAAAGGGTTTACAGGGCGCATTCGCCCGTTTACAAGTTCCCATACAATGGATTACATGAACTATTCCAAAAATTTATATCCCGAATATATACAGTAATCCCAACCAAAATTTGATAACTAACTAGCCAAACACATCCCTACCGTAGTCCTAGCCGCCCTTGGTTGTTTGCTTCCCCTTTGAGCCACTTGCCCTATCTGTAGGTTAGTCAATGGAAAGAATGAGATTCAAAAGAATCCCAGTAGTAACAAATCACTCATACCAAATATAATCATAAAGCATGTAAGTAAATTATCAAGCAGCACAGTAGCAGCAACACAGCATATACATAGATATCATAATATACACATTGCCTTCACGGCAATCACATAGTCTTCGTAGCATACACATAGCCTTAATGGCTCACACATTTACAACGGCATATTAATGGCAAGAGTAGAGATGACTGGTATCACTCCCTATGACTACTCACGCTGAAATGTGCATGCTGTATACACATAGCCTTACGACTTACACATAGCCTTTCAGTTTTCACATCCACAAGCTTTGCAGCATCCAAAATCATCACATAATAATGATAAATCAAACATACAATGCATCATATATAGTATAAGGGAAAGCGTCACTACCTTGTTCTTTTCAATTGTGCTCTGGCACAGGTGGATCACGAACAGGGAAAATATCGAATCCTATAAACCAAAATCAAGGACAACGAGTTATTACCTATTCCAATTCTTTAATATCATAATACTTTGGTTGGTTAACACTATGATCATTTAATCAAGTCAACTAAAGAGCCAACGTGGTTAATTAACCTAAAGGACCAATTTCTAAACTTAGAGTTCAACTATATTACATTATGCCATAACATCTCCAATTTTCACATAAGTGACCAAATCTGTCAAAATTTTTCATCAGCTTTGAAAACTCATAACTAATTCTAAACAAATCAAAATGGGGTGATCTCAAGTCCTATGGAAATATACTGAAGTCCTCTATACAGGAAAAATATGAATCAATGCCGTCCATAACCACAAAAATGCAGAATTACACAAAATCCCATACTACTCCAGAATTGCTTCCAGTTTCAACCCCAAATTTTGGAAAATCATACCTCCTAGCTCACAAATCGAAATGACATAAATTATATGTCAATTTTGAAGCTTGGCATGTGAAATTTAAGCTTGGAAAGTTTCAGAATTTTTAGACACTATTTGCTCATTCAAAACGTCCATGCAAACCAATTGCCTAACATAAAGTTTTATTGGACAAAATTTCAGATTTTCAACTAATGTGTCCAATGGTTCCAAAATCAACAACAAAACCTATTCCCACACAATTTTCCACAAGGAATTCATTGGAATCACTAAAACAACCAAATTCTTATCACATCCACATATATTCAGTTTTAAACCACAATGCAACACAAACCACCAAATTGCCAAACGTTCTATTTCAAGTTCTAAACCAATTCCATTGTTCCAATGACACAATATGACACCAATTCCACCACAATACACTATCCAATTCATTCATTTCAAAATCACATGAAAATCAGGGCAAAATACACAAATTTCAAAACTTAACTAATGACCACATCAATATGTCAAAATACAACAATTTCTTACCTCTTCTTCTTTCCAAAGCTAGTTCTTGAATTCTTCCACTTCTAATTTCATCAAGCACTCAAACACCTTTCAAAAATCTAAAACCATAGAAATGAATCTCTCATCACCATGAACAAGATTAAAGAAGATGATTTCACCATTTAAGGTCAAATAGAGAACTTACCTTAAGCTTTCTTCTTTCTCTTTCCTCTTGAACTTGAACAAAAATGAAAGATGGAGAGAGAGATGAGATTTTTGAGCTCTCAAGGCCCTTTAGGCCAACTTTTGGAGAGGGAGGAGAGAGTGAAAAAGTTTGACATTTTGACCTTGATCCATGGTGTGAGTGGTGACACTTGTCATGATCTTGTTTCCTCTCCCATGGGCACACATGAGCACAAAAGCATATGATTCCACCCTCTTGATCTCTTGACAATCAATCATAACCATTAATCTTTAAGTCACTAAAGAATTTCCTTTTTAGTAACTGACTAATTGATCGGTAACTTTTCTTTTTTCCTTTCACCCCTGATTATGAAAACTCCTACTAAGTCACCACCAAACACATTTTTATTATTCTATTCAACCATATTATTCGCCCTCCCTCTAGTTTAACTCATTTTAAATATCCATCCACAATTGAACTTAAATACAGGGTTTAGGCACTACTTATTATGCATTCAAATCACAATTCAAATCATATTCTCCAAAAGTGTTTGTTTATCAATAATTACATTCACTTTTAAAGTCATTAACCCTTAATCACATTTTAGGGCATTACACTGTGTGCAATATTCACTATCTATATAATGTGCACTATTCACTTGTCATATTGTATGCATTATTCAGGACCAAATGACTATTTGATTCCTACTTGTTCCAGACTGTCATTTGCTCTGGACTGTCTCACATTCTGTTCTCAAATCAAAATCAACTATTACTAGCTCTTGTAACATGAGTGGGGTAATTGATTCTATGAGGTTACAACTGTTGAGAGATATTCGCCACCATTATGCCTTACTACATTAGGGCTCATCCCAATCTCTATTTAAACGTGTCATCACTAACCATATAGTTATATGACTATCAACCATACAGGTCATGCCCTATAAACCAAACTGGTTCATATCACTATACATGATATAATATTGTTGTCTATACCGCTTCAATACACCTGTTTTATGCCCAGCCTCTCGACTGCAAGAAACAAGTACAGCGCAACCAGTATGGCCATGTCAGGGTAAGAGCCAATACTTCACCATAGATTACACTGTGAGAACCCCCAATCATGAGGTTGACTAATAAGCTCTGAAGGATTGCCTTACTACTCAGGAAAAATCACAATATGCCATACAGGATGTGTCACTATAGACCACACGAGTTTACTCATGATTTGGGATGATCAACATTGGTGTGAAGGTTAACCTCTTCGGTTGTCCTTAAATGTTACACATAAATTCACCACACTTTCGCTGCCCATTTTGATGTTTCACATTGTCAAATACAATACAAGTGGGGCTGTATTTTCTGTCCACACCTGTCTTAGTTCCTCAGGCGGATCTCACTTGACCTCCATAGAACACGATAACACATATGTCATGCATATATAATGCAATATGACACAAACAACATGTCATATGCACATGAGTTGGGGCTACTTCCTTACTATCCATAACATAACACAAAGAATACGGCATGTGTACATGAGTTGGGGCTACTTCCCCACTATCCGTAAACTTTGTTTAGGTTCTTGCTCACACCTAAGTAAATATGCCTATTCGCACAATGCCTTACTCACTAATGCAGTATTCATATTACAGAAGATGGCATACATAAAGCATATAGATAATTACACAGTATAAGAAAGAAAGTGTTACTACATTCCCCTTTCCTGGATAATACTAGATTTCTAATTTTCCCTGATCTGTGTTCTGCTTTTGTTGCACCCCTCACAGTTGATTACTATGATCATTGATCATTGTTTGATGTTCTATTAACATGCCCATGATTGGTTGTATTGGGCCGGGTCTAACTTCTTGACCTTGCCCAGCACCTGTGCCTCTTAATCTCATCATCTTTATGTTTCACTACTTGGAAACAAGGAATAGGTATATTCCATATAAGCACAAGGGCATATATGTCATTTCATAAAGTTTAGGTTACACGGGTACTCCTAAAATAACATAAAACAGACGTTTATAGTTTTTAGAAGAAGCCTGCAACAACCTGCAACCTCTGAACTACTGCACAATATGTGCTTGCCCCTTTTTATAACATGTTACCACATACACATGTGACTTCGAGTACCTTGTATGCCAATCTATAGAGGTGTCATGCTTCAAGACAACCCACAAATGTATACTCCAGACGCCCTCTTATAACTCATGATCCACCTATAACTTTCGATCTAGTTGCAGATCATTCAACACGTGTATTGTTCCAGCTCTAGAACCCATAATGAAATTTGGAGTTGACTTTGATTCCTCTATCCATGATTGACCAATGTCTCCTACTGATGAGCTCACTATTGATTATGTTTTAGGAGGTCACTGTTGACTCTATTTCAGGATAATGCCCATACGCTGGCCTTACTCGGACCAACCGTCTTGACGTTCGTGACATCCTTGTATCACTCTGAACTGTCAGACCCTTACTCGATATTGTAATACTTACTGCCTTTTGGGTATTCATTGTTCCTCTGGGGCTGGTTCACAAAAAAAGGGATGATTCACTTCTTTAGTGCCCTATACTGTGCCTAATTCCTTTAACCATATCAGTATACTATTTTGTGGCCAAAATTCTTGCTCTGATACAAAAAAATGTAAGACCCTTCTTACATACCTTGTAATATTATGATATTAACCAGAGTAACAATGTGCAATTCAGTAGTCACATAGGAATAGCGAAAATATATTGATATTATGGAAACAATATTGCTTGATTATAATACAGGAGTTCCCCACAGGGGTTCATACATAACAATTACATACCTTAAAATAATAAAAGTTCTTCAAATAACCAACATCTCCTCTTGTCTTTATCTGGAACCTTCCGTTGCCAATAATTATGATTCTGCCCTCAGAGCCGTTGTCTGCTACTGAAAATTTTTTACATTTATGGAAAGGGTGAGATTCGGGAGAATCTCAATAGCAATAATACCAATATGCATGCAGGATAAGTGCTTAATGTATGACATACTTGTCTAACATAAACTCATGCTAACACAATGCTATAACGACATGCTCAATGTTTCAAACAACATACTCATGGCCATAGTACAAATAGAAGCAGAGCTTCAATCATTCATATGTGTTTTACATAATCAAGTAAAGTAGTCACATGCATTAATACACAAGCATAAATATCAAATACATATAGGAGAGGTAAGTTTACTACCTGAATTGTCCTTCCCTTACTTGTCTATCGGTCCAATTCTGTCTATCCGGCTTGGGCTACTAATATATCCTTTGATTTCTCTTCTTTCTCTCTATAAAATCGTCTTCTCTGTCCTCCTTATTGCTCTTGATTTTGCTTGTTAAACATGTGTTTCAAGAAGGAATAGAGATTAGAGAGAGATTCCCATGGATTTAAAGACTAGAACAACTGAGATTTACTTACAAACTTACCTAGTTTGCTTCTTGAACTTGAGCTGTTCTCTTTGTTCTCCATATTTTCCATATTTTCGTGTGACTCTTCTCTCACTCTCTTTGTAACCCCCTTCATAATTATTATTCGAAATCATGATTAAAATGAATTAGAGACTATTGGATAAACAAACTCATTTCAATTCCCTATGTGTCAAATAGGGTTTTCACAAATACCTTTCAAAATCTAATACACCTGGTCTCATATTCATATTTCGAATACAATTATCTCATGAAGATAAATCACATTCATATAAATATCATAACGCACAACATAAATTCCGGCAATCCTGTGTTCCATATCTTTACTAAAGGATTTACAGGGCACATTCACCCATTACAATTTCCCAAATAGGGGATTACACAAATCCATGTCAAACACATAATCAATTACTCATTCGAATATATACACATCCAAATATCCAAACACATCCCAAACATATATAGTTATACTAATCCATAACTAATAACCAACTACCAAATCTACATCCTGAAGGAGTCTTTGCCACCCCTGGTTGCTTGTCCCCTCCTCGAGCCTCTTGCCCTGTCTAAGTTGTTGGTAGGGGAGGGTGGGATTTGAGAGAATATTAGTAAGAAAACAATACCAATATGCATACAAGATAAGTGTTTAATGCATAACATGCTTGCATTACCTAACTCATGCTCACACATGACATATCTACAAGCTCAATGTTTCAAACAACATACTTATGGCTATAGCATAAACAAAAATAGAGCTTCAAACATTCATATATGTTTCACATAATCAATCAAAGCAATAACATCTGTCAATACAACAACACAAATATCAAATACATGCAGGAGAGGTAAGTTGTAATATCCCAAAAAGCAATTAAGGGCTAATGACTTCAAAAGTGAATGTAATTATTGTTGAATAAACACTTTTGGAGAATAGATGATGGGAATTTGTATGTTTTAATGATTCCAATAGCTTCCTTTTTGAAAATTCATGTGGGAAGAGTGTTTATTGTGAAATTGGAACTTTTGGGAACAATTGTGCAAAAGTTAGAAACTCTGTCCATTGAGACTCTGTACAAGGCAGCCGATTTGTATTGATGTTTTAAATAAGCAAATGGTGTCTAAAAATTCTGAAATTTTTCAGTCTTACAATCCACATGGAAAGCTTCAAAATGGACATATAATTTATGTCATTTCAATTTGTGAGCTAAGAGTTATGATTTTCCAAAGTTTGGGAAGGAAATTAGAATCTGTTTTGGAGCAGTATGGACTTTTGTGCAATTCTGTATTTTTGAGGTTATTAAATTTAGTGATTCATATTTTTCCAATAAATAGGACTTAAATATATTTCCTTTGGCTTTAGGATCACCCCATTTTGATATTTCTAGAATTAGTTATGATTTTCCAAAATTTGGGCAGAAATCTGCCAGAATTTTGTAAAAATCCGAAATTGATGGAAATTTAGTAAATAATTAGAAAATAATATTATATCATATTAAATCATCATCCACATCTTCCATCTACCCAAAACCATGACATTCAGCTACAACAAGAGAGAGAAGGTGTGAGAAATTCTAGAGAGAGAAGGAGAAGAGAACTTATACGGTAAGTCAATATCTTCAGTAAATCCTTACCTAACGCATATAACTCCGCTCCTAAGCTATTCTTCTATGTTCTTCAAGGTTTGTGGAGCACAAATTTGGGTGTTCTAAGGCTAGGGTTTTCATCCACCTTGAGGAAAAGCTAGTGGGAGCTTGAGGTAACTTCCAAACTTTCGTATATTGCTTATTCTGGCTGCTGTGGGCAATTTAATCGGTGAAATTTCGCCGGATTGCCATTAGTTTTAAAGTTTTGAAATGATATGGCCTAGGGATTATGCTGCCCAAATTAGGTCTTAATGTTAGTTGTAACCTAATGTAATGGTTAATAAAGTGATTAGGAGTAGAAAGAAACACGTCTGCGGAGCCGAAACCAAAAAACCCCAATTTTTCCCGGGGAAATAAAAATTTCAGCCAAGGCTATTTTGGAGGGGTTAGAGTTGGATTTTCAATGATATGATGGTTCCATTGAGTTCAGGAGCAAAAATTAGGTGGGGTTATAGTTGGTCACTTTTTTAGAAAAAACCGAAAAAGCATCATTATGAAAACGCCCCTAAAACCCTTAAAGTAGGGCTGCCAAGGGTAAATTTGTAATTTGACATTGAATTTCATAATTCCAAGTCTGGAAATGGATTCCTTGGGTGGAAATATGTTAGGATAGCCCAGATTAGAATTTCAGGAAAAGTGCAACCGGATTGGGTACGGCGAGCCCGGGCTGGGTCCCCGAGGGCATTTTTGTAAATTTTCATTATAGACTCATATAACCCTAAGAAACACTATGGAAGTGTCTAAATGGTGCATTTGGAATTGTAGGATTCAATATTTTCCTTGTTCGTGATCCACCTGCGCTAGAGCACAATCAGAAAGAACAAGATAGTGACTCTTTTCCCTTATACTATATGTGATACATGATATGTTTGTTTGATCATTGTTTGTGAGTTTATCACCTGCGGCCCATCGGTGTTAACGGTGGGAGGATCATACCTTCGGGGCGGTTGAATCTGGGGGATGAAACTCTGAAAGCCGTAAGGCTATATGTGGAAGCCGAAAGGCTATTTGTGAAACCTTCACTCGCGGCCCATCAGTGTTGACTGTGGGAGGATCATGCCTTCGGGGCAGTGGAATACGGGGGATGAGATTATGTGATTATGTGCATATGTGGCAGCCGGCGTGCTGTGCTTTATGCTATGATACTGCCTGATGATTTTCTTGCATGCTTTGTTATTACATGTGGTATGAGTGATTTGTTACTACTGGGATTCTTTTGAATCTCATTCTTTCCATTGATAAACCTTCAGACAGAGTAAGTGGCTCCAAGGGAAAGGAGACGACCAAGGGCGGATAGGGTTCCTTAGGGAGATTTATATTTTGGTGTTGAATATCATGTTTTGTTGGGAGATCACCGTATATCTTATAAATGTTGTTTTGGAGACAGTGGTATAATCCCCTAATGAGAATTTATAAACCTTTAGTTTATGTACGAAACCTGGGGGATGTCGGGATTTTGTTGTACACTCTGATATGTAGATGTGATGTAACTACATAGGGTAATTATATTCGAGTTTTGGAATCTGAGACCAGGCTAAGGCAGAAACTTTAAAAATATTTGTGAAAACCCTTGCGTAAAGAAGGGATTGTAAATGAATTTGATTATTATTGGTCTCTATTTCATTTTAAAATACGTATTTCGAATCATAATTACGAAGGGGGTTACATAAGTTCCCTACTTTAACCCTTATACGCCTCAGAACGTGTGTGTCGTAAAGCGTGCCAACAGCTTGGGCTCTATATTCGATCCTATAATTCCAAATGTACCATTTAGACATTCCATAGTGTTTCTAGGGGTTAAATGAGTCTATATTGAAAAATTACTAAAATACCCCTGGGCCCTAGCCCGACCCCGCCATACCTGGTCTGACTGTACTTTTCTTGAAATGTTGACATGGGCTACTCTATCATATTTTCTCCCAAGGAATCCATTTCCAGACTCAAAATTATCAATTTCAATTTCAATTAAAAAATTGCCCTTGGCAGCCACACTTTAAGGGTTTCAAGGATGTTTTCGTAATTATGTTTTTTCAACCTTTTCCAAAAAAGTGACCAACTGTAACCTCACCTAATTTTCACTCCTAAACTCTATAGAACCATCAAATTATTGAAAATCCAACTCTAACCCCTCCAAACTAGCGTTGGCTAAAATTCTCTGTTCCTTGGGAAAAATTGGGGTTTTTCGGTTTTGGCTCCGCAGACGTGTTTTTTCTACTCCTAACCACTTTATTAACTATTACATTAGGTTATAACTACCATTTGGACCCAATTTTGGTAGCATAACCATTATACATACACATTTCCAAAATTTAAAACCAATGGCAATCCGGCGAAATTTCACCGATTAAATTGCCCACAGTAGCCAGAATAAGCAATAAACGAAAGTTTGGAAGTTACCTCAAGCTCCTTCTGGCTTTTTCGTAATATGGATAAAAACCCTAAGCTCTTCCACACCAAATTTGGCCTTCAAAAACCTTAAAATACATAAAAGAGAAGCTTAGGTGCCGAGTTATATGCGTTAGGTATGAATTCACCGAAGAAATCGACCTACCTTGCGAGTTTTCTCCCCTTTCTCTCTCTAGATACTCTAAACTTTCTCTCTCTATTTTCAGCTGAAAATGGAGTGAAATGGCTGAAGAAGATGACGCAATATGTTTAATAGTCTATGCTGATGTCATCTTTTAATGAGCTGATGTCATAATTCCCTATTTTCCTATTTTCGGATTTTCTGGCAGATTTTCTGCCCAATATTTGAAAAATCATAACTAATCCTAGAAAAATTGAAATGGAGTGATCCAAAAGCTAATGGAAAGCTATTTAAGTTCTATTTACTTGAAAAATATGGATCAATGCAGTTCATAACCACAAAAATACAGAATTGCACAAAAGTCCATATTGCTCCAAAACATATTCCAGTGCCAATCCCAAACTTTGGAAAATCATAACTCTTAGCTCAAAAATTGAAATGACACAAATTATGTTTGTTTTGAAGCTTGACATGTGAAATTTAAAAATAGAAAGTTTCAGAATTTTTAGACTCCATTTGCCCATTCAAAACATTAGTACAAAGAGACTGTCCAGCAAAGAGTTTCAATGGACAGAATTTCAATTTTTGCATCTTTGTTCCCAATAGTTCCAATTTTACAACAAACACTCCCCCCACACAAATTTTCACAAGGAATCTATTGGAAACACTAAAACAACCAAATTCACATCATATTGACATATTCCACAGTGATTACAACATGTGAATACAATGCCATACATAAACCTCAACATTGCAATTCCTTTCCAATCAAAGTTCCAAACCAATTCCAATAACCAAATACCACAACATAACCCCAATTCCACCACCTTACACCATCCAATTCCACCATTTCAAAATTACAGAAAATCAGGGAAAAATTCCACAAATCACAAAACCCAACCAAAAGTCACAAAACTTAGATCAAAAGGCATCAAATACTCACCTCTTCCTCTTCCCCAAACTTGCTTCTTGATTCCTCCACTTTCCAATTTCTTCAAGCACTCAAACACCTTCTTTCACAAATCTAAAATTGTAGCAATGAAGCTCTCATTACTAGGAACAACATTAAAGAAGATGATTGAGCATAAGAGGACATTAAACCAACCAAAACTCACCTTTCCATTTATCTTTCCTCCCTAGAGTTGGATGTCCATAAAGAATGAAGGAAAGAGAGATAAAGATGATGATGGATTAGTTTTTTGCTCCAAATGTCCTCCTTTTGCTGACCTTAATGAAGGAGAGGAGAGAAGGAAGAGTTTGAAAAATCGACCAAGATCCAAGTGTCACACTCTTGCTCCATCTTCCATGAGCTCATATAGGCACACACATACATGATTCCACCCTTTGATCTCCTACACAAATCAATCCTAACCATAGATCTTTAAGTTACCAATGAGTTCTCTCTTCAGTAACTGACCAATTTTTTGGTAACTTTACCGTTGTGCCCCTGATTATGGCAATTCCTCCTAAATCACCACTAAACACATCATACTTCTCTATTTAGCCACAATATGCTCCCTCCCTATATTTTAAGTCAATTTAGATGTTAATCCATAATTGAGCTTAAATATAGGGTTTCGGTACTACTCATAATGCATACGAATTACAGTTCACATCATAATCTCTAAAAGGGCTATTTGTCACTAATCACATTCACTTTTGGAGTCATTAAACCCTTAATCGATATTTGGGATCCTGCTAAACTGGGGCTTATCAGTCCACTTATTTCAGACTTATTCTCTAGCCTCAAATCTCAAAATTTGGGGTATTACACTCGTATTTCAGAAGTTTAGCCGAAATAAGAGGCCTTGGAAGAGATAAGAAGTCTTTATTAAAAGATCTTCATCCACCTCCTCTCTTTAATATATTTAAATGGTAATAAACATGTGCAAATTTGTATCGGATCATCACCTTTTCTCTTAGCCATATACATGGCTGAAAGTGTTTCTCAAGAGGGAGTAGTATTGGCTATTTAATATGCATAATTTCCTCCTCCATATATTTCTACAAGAGTTGCAATTGTTGATCACTTTACTTTATCACTGTTTGGGTGTTGACCTTGCCTAAAAATGTGATCATAAATATCCCAAGAATAATTTTCCATTCATATTCAGCTCTTTTTAGACGACAGTGAACATATTTTCTGGAGAAAGAATTTTCTTTTGGTTAATATGGAAAATTACCATTTCACCCATACATTTTTGTGATTTTCGCCCAAAACTAGTAGAACTTTCACCCAAATTTGAAAATTTATATCTTTATTTGTAGACATCCAATTAATGTATTTCTAAAGGCTACTTCACCCTTATTGAGCCTATTTTTAAGGGAAAATATAGCCTTTGGCCAACTGGAAGCTCAACATTCCTAGAATGTCAACTTTTGGACGCTGTCATAGAAATTAGCCAGTTTTATTGGACTAACTTCTAAAATTCATAACTCTTAGTGTACAAGTCCAAATAACTCATATGACCTATCAAATTAAAGCTCAGAGTGTCTACTTTCATTCTAAAAAATTTCACATTTTTTGAACATCATTTGATCATCCAAATCACATGACAATCTCACTGCCTCACAAGGAATTACACTAGCAGTACTGTTCACATTCCAATTTTTAGTGTTTAATTCCTATGATCCAGAATTTATGGCCAAAGGCTATTTGAGTTGTGTCAATATTCACCATTTTATCCCATTAATACCCTAAAGGTATAAGAAATTTTGGTGACCAAAATTTGGGATATTACAATTAAGGTATTTAAACAAAATGTCATATTAACTAAATTAACTAACTTTCTCAATATAATCAAATTAATAATTATCTTATGTTAAGGAGTAGAGGAGTATTAAATTTTTTGGAACTAGTATAACTCCTATACATTGTATAAGGAAAGAGGTTTGTTCAAGATTCATAAATGTGCCATTTTATACATTTTCTAGCTAAGTAAAATATTTTTGGTATAAATTGTGAAGAAGAATAATTTTTATTAAGTATAATTAAAATTTAATTATTTTAAATGTAAGTATAAAGTATGAAAAATTCCCTTCATTAATACTAACTCCTAATTAATTAACTCATACTTGATTCATGAAGGTTACTTTTGGAAAAAGATCAATGAAAAGCATTGTTTTCTTAAATTTTTCCAATGAATCTAGTTGTTCTTATCCTGTTTATGAGTCACATGATTAAATTTTTTTTATGAATGTATGATATTTTCCTAATTTTATTTTTGGGTAAACTTTGTACTCTAAGAATAGTGTTATGACATTAAAGATTAAGATTTTTATTGATTTAAATAAAATATGTGAGAAGTGACTTATCAATAGGAATTTTCTATGTCCTTAGCTATTTACTTGTCATCATTGTAGCTGTTGGACTTTGGGTCCGAGTTCACCCTTAATGGGCCGGACAATTTGCTTGGGGAAAATCCAAATAAAATGAATAAGAGAATAAGTCAGCAATTATTGCTGATGGAATCACAATTATGTGTGATTAGTCAACCAAATGAATATTTATGTTGATTTGTAAGAAGAGCCTCTTGATTGACAAGAGGAGCCTCTTGATTGAAGAAATTAATCAAGAGTTATTTCGGGGTTTCATGTAACTTAGTAGGCAAGAAGGAGGGGCTCTCTGGGGCTCTATAAATATAGGCCTACACCAAGTATTGAAACTCACTTCAGAGCAATTAAATCTTATTGTGTACTCTCTTCTCTCTGAAAGAGGCAAGCTTCACTTAAGAGGGGGATGAATTGGGTGTGCAATAAATTTTTTGTGCATTACAGTGTTATGGAGATAAATGAAGAGAAAGTAGAGATAAGAGAATTTACACATAAAGTTATACTAGTTCGTCCATATCCTAGGCCTACGTCCAGTCCTCAGAGATTAAAACCTCCAAGATATTCACTAATCTTCCAAGATTCAGTGGGCTCTCAGAATGCCGCAAGACAACAACTGTCCTCCAAGGGCTACGATCATAAATATTCTACACTAAGAAATTTCTCTCCCCTTACGGTAAGTCTTATGTGTAGAATGTAATACCCTGAATTTTAAGATTTGAGGCTAGAGAATAAGCCTGAAATAAGTGGACTGCTAAGCCTACTTTCGCAGGATCCTAAATTTTGATTAAGGGTAAATGACTCCAAAAGTGGATGTGATTATTGATAAATGAACCCTTTTGAAGATTATGATGTGAATTATGATTTGAATGTGTTGTGAGCAGCGCTGAAACGCTGTATTTAAGTTCAATTATGGATTAACATATAAATTGAATTGGAATAGAGGGAGGGCGCATATTATGGTGAATTGGAAAATTTGACAATTTGGTGGTTGTGTGCATTGTGGTTCAAAACTGAATATGTGTAGATGTGATGAGAATGTAATTGTTTTAGTGATTCTAATGGCTTCCTTGTGAAAATTTGTGTGGGGATAGTGTTTGTTGTGAAATTGGAACCATTGGAAACAATTATGTAAAAGTTGAAAATTCTATCCATTGAAACTCTATAAAGGCCAGTCGATTTGTATGGACGTTTTGAATGGGCAAGTGGTATTTACAATTTTAAAAATTTCCAGTTTTAAATTTCACATGCCAAGCTTCAAAATGGACAAATAATTCATATCCTTTCATTTTGTGAGCTGGGAGTTATGAATTTTTGAAGTTTGCCCCACGAATTTGATTAGTTTCTGGAACAACATGCAAAGATTGAAAATCTGGGAATGATATGCTTCCAAATAGTAAAAGGCTATATTTTTCCTTGAAACTAGACTTAATAAGGGTTTTATAGCCTTTGGAATGACTCCAATTTGATATTTCTAGAATTAGTTATGATTTTTCAAAGTTTGGTCAAAAAATCTGCCAGAATTTCTGAAAAATCCGAAAATGGAAAATTTGTGATAGTAACTTTGTAATTATGAGATAAATTGTGATCATTTTGGCACAAACTTGGGCCCCTGACATGAATATGGCTGACTTGAAGAGGGAAATATTAGTTGCATTGTATGGGCTTTCATGTATATAAGAAGTGTGTGCACAAAGTCAACATTTTTAGAAATTAGCTAAAAATGACATAAGCCTAATGTAAAATAATAAAAGCTTCATCCTCTTCCCTTGGCTGCCATAATTTGATGACATATCAGTTTTAGAGAGGGAGGAAGAGCTCAACTTTGTAGAGAGAGAAAGGAGAAGAGATCTTTTATGGTAAGTCGATTACTCCGATGATTTAGCTCCTAACGTGTATAACTCCGACCCTAAGCTACTCCTCTTTGTTCCTTAAGGTTTGGAAGCTTAAAATATGTTGTTGAGCACTTAGGGTTTTCAGCCATATTGAGAAAAAGCTAGTGGGAGCTTGAGGTAACTTCTAAACTCTTGTATATTGACTATTCTGGCCATTGTAGACAATTTAATCGGTGAAATTTTGCCGGATTGGCATTGGTTTTAATTTTTGGAAATGGGTTTGCCTAGGGGTTATGCTGCCCAAATTAGTACTAAATGGTAGTTGTAACCTAATGGAATAGTCAATAAAGTGGTTAGAAGTAGAAAGGAATGCGTTTATGGAGCCGAAATCGCAAAATCCTAATTTTCCTCAAAAAATCCATATATTTCGGTCAAGGCTATAAATGGGCCTTAGAGTTGGATTTTCAATTATTTGATGGTTCCATTGAGTTTAGGAAGGAAAATTAGGTGGGGTTACAGTTGGTCACTTTTTCGGAAAAGGCCAAAAATGCATAATTATGAAAACGCCCCTAAGACCCTTAAAGTAGGCTGTCAAGGGTAATTTTCTAATTTGACATTGAATTTGATAATTTCTAGTCTGGAAATGGATTCCTTGGTTGAAAATATGTTAGAATAGCCCATGTCAAAATTTCGAGAAAAGTATAGTTGGACCGGGTACGGTGGGGCCGGGCTGGGTCCCCGGGGGCATTTTAGTAATTTTTATAATAGGCTCATATCACCCCCAGAAACACTATGGAAGTGTCTAAATTGTATATTTGGAATTGTAGGACCAAGTTGTGAGCCTAATCGTTGGCACACTTTACGATGCACACGTTTCGAGGCGTAAAAGGGTTAAAGTAGGGAACTTACCTCTCCTGCATGTATTTGATATCTGTGTTGGCGTTTAGATGCATGTTATTGCTTTGCATGATTATGTTTAACATATATAAATGTTTGAAGCTTTGTTTCAATATATGTTATGGCCATAAGTATGTTGTTCGAAGCATTTAGCTTGCAGATTTGTCATTTTGTGAGGATGAGTTATGTGATGCAAGCATGTCATGCATTAAACATATATCGTACATGTATATTGGTATTGCTTTCCTACTGAGATTCTCTCTAATCTCACCCTCCCCTACTAACCTTTCAAATAGGGTGTGGATCGAGGATGGAGTAAGCAACCAAGGGCGGTGAGGACTCCTTTGGGTTGTAGATTTGGTAGTTAGTTATTGTTGCTAGTTGGGATAATGGTATATGATTTGGATGTGTATATGCAGTTGAATATTCGATCATGTATTGAGATGGATTTGTGTAATCCCCGTATGAGAACTTATATATGGGCAAATGTGCCTTGTTAACTTTTTAGTTTAGATATGGAACTCAGGGTTTGCCGAGATCATTATTGTGCACTCTAATGTTTATAATAAATGTGATTTATCTTCACGAAGTAATTGTATTCGAAATGTGAATATAAGACCGGATGTATTAGATTTTGAAGTGTATTTGAGAAAACCCTATCTCAAGGATGGGATTATAAATGAGTTTTAATTATTATTGGTCTCTATTTCATTTTAATCATGTATTTCAAATTATAATTATTAAGGGGGTTACATTTATGGTATCAGAGCCAGGTTCCTGGCAAAGGCAGGATTTGCTAGGATAGTTCCCCTAGTTTGGCCTAGAAATAGGCAATGATTCGTGATTGGTTGTGGTATACACATTAAGGTCCCTACTATTTGTAGATATATGAGTTTAAGGACTGTGTGTATACATTGTTTGTGATGGGGATATGGTGAATCAGTGTGGTTCGCTCAAGAATTTGAGGAGTAGAACCAGTGTTGAAGGCACAACTAGCTGTGTCAAGCTAGAAGGGTGCTGATCGTTAGTGGCGGAGTATCGCCTTAACGTTATAAAATTGGAATGTGCCATTAACCTGAGGATGGTTCAAGCTAGAGGGGTGCTGATTGTTAGTAGCGGAGTATCGCCCTGACATTATGAAATTAGAATGTGCCACTGACCTAAGGATGGTTTTGATAGAACGATGAGTAATTATGAGATATGGTCTCAAGGTTGAGACAGAAGATGGAATGTGTGAATGGCTTTTGAGTTCTCATTACAATGATACCTTTATCTTGAGATGACCAATTGGACAGAGCTATCTACAGAGGATTCAGATTGGAAAGGGCTACCTATAAAGAGTTCTAATAAGAAAGGGCTACCTACGGAGAGTTCTGATCAGAGAGGGCTACCTATGTTAAATCTGATCGCAAAGGGCTACCTACGGAGAGTTCTGGTATCGTAGTGTGGAGCCATCGTAACGATAAACCCTAGTGTGGAGCCACCGAGACGAAAACCCTAGAGTGCAGCCGTCTTGTTGAAGAACCGTGGAGTGTAGCCACCGTGATGTTGAATCGTAGATTAGTGCTACGGAAGCGTTGGCTCTCAATGATGGTATATTGTAATGAATCCCATATGGAATAGGTTTTCTTGAGATAAGAAGCTATATGGCTCAGAATTATTCAAGTTTTGGGCTCCTACTCAGTGTAGTACTCAAACATATCACATTTACCACACTTCTGCCACACACTCTGAGGTCTATCTCCTCATCTGTGCTTTAACAATGTCACATTTTCCCCATCACACTGATTCACTTGAGTGCACTTGACTGTTGTCACATTTTCAGGCCATCTCTTCCAAGCATTTGCAAGAGTGTTCATGTCACGCTCGAGTGCACCATCTCAAACTCAAGTACTTAGGTTGTTCAACACCTCTTCACTTGGTTCCTGCAGAAAGTGTAAAGTTTGCACTGGAAGTGCAAGTTGACA
Organism: Inga oerstediana; assembly: GCA_963210345.1. Lineage (NCBI taxonomy): Eukaryota > Viridiplantae > Streptophyta > Magnoliopsida > Fabales > Fabaceae > Inga > Inga oerstediana. Next base: position 48,456,700 of record OY723399.1, read on the forward strand.
CTCGAGTATCTTACTCCTCACTCGAGTGCACCATAACATATCAATTTGAAAGTTTTTTAACTCTGCTTCAGTATTCAAATCTGCAATGGTTCACTTGAAAGTGTTGCTGCAAGACTCGAGTGTTAGTTCCTCACTCGAGTACATATATAGACACTCAAGTGCACTTCATGGTGTCAGGATCTTGTTTCCTTTTGGTATAACACTTGTAGGCTTCAATTTCAGGACTAGAGTACATTTCTTACCAACACTCGAGTGTTGATCCAGAACTCAAGTGCAGCAGGCTGTTTTTGATTCTGTTTGACTCTTTGTGAAACACTTCTATGAGAAAACTTCCTGGACTTAAGTGTACATATCATCCAAACTCAAGTATTGATACAGAACTTGAGTGCACCAAGTTGTTTTGTTTCTAGCAAACTCTCTGTGAAACAATTCCACAGGTGCACTTGCTAGACTTTAGTTCTATAGCCCACGGACTTAAGTGCATCACATGAACTCGAGTGCATCAGTATAATTTCAATTTCTAGACTAGCTTCTGTCTAACACTTGCAAGAGTGTGAGGCCATACTTGAGTGTTCATGCTTACAGAACTCGAGTGCATCCTATAAACTCGAGTACATCAGACAGTTTCTAAAGCAACTTTTTGTAAACTTGTGAAATGCATTTGATAATCAAATGGGCTTAAGTTTACATCTTCAAAATATGAATTCCATTATAAAACAATATATTAATACTTTGTTATCATCAAAACATGGATTCTAACATTCTCCATATAACACCCCAAATTTTACATTCACCAAATATATTGTAATTATTTGACAAATTCAATAAAATGGTGAATATTCATGAATTTGGAATTTAAGAATTTTATATATGTTCATTTTCATGAGAAAATGGGCAAAATAATTATGGAATTAATTTGGGGAATTTAAAAAGCCCAATATTAGGGTTCAAAAATGGAGAAAAATTAGAGAACATATTTGGTCCAAAAATTGATGGAAATTGGCCAAATAAAAAAAAGAAAAGAAATTTGAATAAAAAGGTAATGGCAAAGTCGTAATTCTGCCAAACTATCATAAAATTAATTATTTTTTAATTAATTGAAATTAATTTCTATTAATTAATAAAAATGAAGGTGGAACATATATTTAGAGTATTTTGGTCCATTTAATATGAATTTATGGAAAATTTAAGCAAAAATGCAACTTTGACCAAAATTAAGACTTCACATATATATGTAACTGGAAGAAGATTTGAAGCTAATTGAGACCAAAGGGTATGACCCCTAGGTGTCTCCTACTTGTTGCAAGAACAAGGAAATATTGGTTGGGCTTAATGAGTATGGTTACATGTACATAAGGTTTATGTACATAAAACTTGATTTTTGGAATTTTGGAAAATTGTTAAATAATTGAATAAAGCATAAGATATATTAAAAAAATATCATCTCCTTCCTTCCTCCAGCCCATTTTCGTGCCATTTCAGATCTGATCTAGAGAGAGAAAGAGAAGAAAAACTTGCAAAGGTAAGTGATTTCTTCGGTAAATCAGTTCCTAACGCGTATAACTCCGATCCTAAGCTACTCTTCTTTGTTCTTTAAGGTTTGGAGGCTCAAAAATATGTTTTTTAAAGGTTAGGGTTTCAGCCACATTTGGGAAAAGCTAGTGGGAGCTTTAGGTAACTTCCAAACATTTGCATATTAACTATTCTAGTTGCTGAGGACAATTTAATCGGTGAAATTTCACCAGATTGCCATTGGTTTTAAATTTTGGAAATGTGTGTGCCTAAGGGTTATACTGCCCATTTTTAGTTCAAATGGTTGTTATAACTCAATTAGATGGTTAATAAAGTGGCTAGGAGTGGAAAGGAACGTGTTTACAGAGCCGAAATCGCAAAACCCCGATTTTCCCAGAAGATCCCATAAGTTTGGTCAGGGATAGATCTAGGGATAGGAGTTGGATCTTCAATGATTTGATGATTCCATTGGATTCAGGAGTGAAAATTAGGTGAGGTTACATTTAGGTACTTATTCAGAAAAGGCCGAAAAAGCATAATTACGGAAACACCACTAAAACCCCAAAAGTAGGGTTGTCAAGGGCAATTTCATAATTTGACATTGAATTTGATAATTTCGAGCCCAGAAATGGATTCCTTAGGCAAAAATAAGTCAGGATAGCCCATGTCAAAATTTCAGAAGAGAAGAACAATCGGGCAGGGTACGGTCGGGTCGGGCTGGGTTCCCGGTGGTATTTTGGTAAATTCTCACCATAGGCTAATATAACCACAAGAAACACTATGGTAGTGCCTAAAATGATATATGGATAGGTTATAACCTATTTCTTGTATATTTAATATTTTAGGAGTAGAAAGGAACGTAAAAGGTCTACGCTTGAACAAGAACGGAAAGAACAAGGTAGTGACGCTTTATCCTATATCATGTTTAATGCATTGCTTGTTTGTATTTATCATTGAATAAGTGATGGGATATGGTGGTTAGCCCAACCTTGAATAGGGGACGTGGCAGTTAACTCGGCCTTGAATATTGTGATTGCTGCATTGTGATATATGCTTTCTTTGTTTAAATATGCATCATATACGTAAACTGTTGCTACTGGGATTCTTTTGAATCTCACTCTTTCCAAATAAAAATTTTAGCCAGAGCAAGTGGATCTCAGGACAAGCAAGTGAGCAAGGACGACTAGAATTACCGATAGTAGTCTTAGTTTCTTTTTGGTTTTTTGTTATCATTTGGACAATTGTAATATTAGATTGACCATAGATTTATAGTTATTGTGTAATCTCTGGTATGGTAAACTAAGATGGGAATTGATACCCTTTAAAACTCTTAGGTTAATGATATTATCCCAGGTGAATGTTGGGAATTTGGTTAGCACGCTGATATTGTATATGTGACAAACCGAATAGCCCAACTATTTTTATTTCAAATGAATGGAGATCGTATTTTACAGGTTTTTGTAAAAAAATTTTAATTTCCCTCTATCTTTTATTTACTTATAAAATGAGTTTCAACACTAATTACGGCCTAGATGATGGCGAGGGTTACATTTGTGGTATCAGAACATGTTAAAGATGCGACTAATCAGTCCATGATTGGGGGTTCTCACCGTGTGAGAGTGGGATGAAGTATTGGCTCTTAGCCTGATATGGTCAAGTGGGTTGCACCACTCTGGTTGCTTGCAGTCAAGAGGCTGGGTGTAAAACATGTGTGCTGAGGTATCTTATGTAGTCCCCCATAGGGGTTGACCAGGTGTATGGGCGTTTGTGTGAAGCGCCAGAACTCTATATTTTGGTATCAGAGCATGATAAAGATATAACTAATCAGTCCATGATCAGAGTTTCTCATTGCGTGAGAGTGGGACAAAGCGCTCTCTCTTACCTTGACATGGCCAGGTGAGTTGCGCCGCATTAGTTGCTTGCAGTCGAGAGGCTGAGCATAAAACATGTGTGCTGAAGTATCTTATGTAGTCCCACGGAGGGGCTAACCAGGTGTATTGGCCCCTGTGTAATGTGTCAGAACTCTACATTACTACCATCTCTCATATACTACGTGATTAATTGTATGTTATATGTTACTGTATTTCGTGGTATGAATGCATGCTAGAGGCACAATACCTGGTTGTGGTTCGGTGCCCAGCCAAGGTATATCAAAAATTGTAGCTGTGGTCAATGACTTAGCTGAGCTACATGTAGGGGTTCTAACTCAATGTTTGGCCCTGAAACTTGTGTACACATATGAATCGAATTAAACTTTCATTTTGCCTGAATTGTGTAATTACTGTCGAGGGTTATGAATCTACAGTTGATTTGATTTGTTTGCCACTCCATCAACTATAAGTTGTTCCAGGTATTGATTAGTAGAAGGCGAACAATGTGATGCTGGATTGTGGAAACAGGAAAATAGTTTATCCTGCTCCGTAGAGGGATGACAGTGCTAATAGTAGTTTGAATTTCCTCTCGATGGCTAAAGCTGAGGAATGTTTGAAAAAGAGATGCCAGGGTATATGGTGCTCTTTTTTGTTCAGGGAGAGTCAGATGAAGCTCTAGAAAGTATACATGTAGTGAGAGACTTCCCTGAAGTGTTTTCGGATGATCTCAGTGGATTGCCTCCGAAAAGGGAAGTGGAATTTCCAATTAAGATAGTGTCTGGAGCTGGGTCTATATACAAGGCCCCATATAGAATGGCTAATAATGAGATAGTGGAATTGAAGAAACAAATTGAAGATTTGCTTGAGAAAGGGTTCATCCGACCTAGTGTGTCACCATGGGGAGCTCCGGTATTGTTTGTGAAAAAGAAAGATGGAAGCTTGAGACTTTGTATAGATTACAAAGAACTTAACAAAGTAACTGTTAAGAACAAGTATCCACTTCTGAGGATTGATGACCTATTAGATCCATTGTCTGTTTCGTGTGTATTCTTCAAGATTGATCTAAGGTTGGGATATCATCAGTTGCATGTGAAGGCAACATATATTCTGAAGACTGCTTTTTGAATAAGGTACAGGCACTATGAGTTCCTTATAATGCCCTTTGGTTTGACTAATGCACTTGCAGTATTCATGAATTATATTAATCGCATCTTGATCAGTTTATGGTAGTGTTTATTGACGACATCTTGATTTACTCTAAGAGTAATGAGGAACATGAACATCATTTAAGAATTGTGTGAGAATCTTGAAAGAGAAAAGCAACTCTATGCCAAGCTGAGCAACTGTGAGTTTTGGCTTACAAAAGTAAAATTTCTTGGCCATGTCATCTCACGAGAAGGCATCTTGGTGGATCCCAACAAAGTGGAAGCAGTACTTGACTGGAAGAGGCCAAAAACTATTTCTGAGATCGGCAGTTTTCTGGGTCTTGCTGGTTACTATCAGAGGTTCATTCAGAATTTCTCCCGGATTGCATTGCCAATGACCAAGCTCACGAGGAATGATCAACCGTTTTTGTGGGATGAACGTTGTGAACAAAGTTTCACGGAGCTGAAAAAGAGGTTGACTATGGCATCGGTATTGATTATACCTAATCGCAATGAGGCTTACGTCATGTATAGTGATGCGAGTAAGCAGGGGTTAGGGTGTGTTCTGATGCAATAGGGACGAGTGGTGGCCTGTGCCTCTCGACAGCTCAAATTGCATGAGATAAATTACCCTACTTATGATTTGGAGCTTATGGCAATAGTGCTTGCATTGAAGATTTGGCGTCATTATCTATATGGTGTGACAATAGAATTATACTGTGACCATAAGAGTCTCAAATATTTGTATGATAAAAAAGAGTTGAACATGAGACAGCGTCGGTGGATGGAGTTGCTGAAAGATTATAACCTAGAGATCAAATATCATCTGGGTAAGGCTAATGTCATTGCGGATTCTCTTAGTCGAAAGGCGGTACTAGTGGCAACGATGAAGATACAAGAAAACAAATTGATAGAATAGTTTCGAGACTCGAATCTCTCGAATGATATCCTGTGTGCCAGTTGTCGCATTGTCAAAGGGAAGAATGACCCGATGACTGAAATTGAAGAGGCTCAAATGCAAGATCAGCAAGCCCAATCCATCCGAGCTATGATTGAGCAAGGAGGGATTCAGGATTATGATTTGTCACTTAGTGGTCTGGTTCGTTACCTAAAGATAATCTATGTTCCACTGAAGGCAGACTTGAGACAGAGGATTCTAGATGAGGCTCATAAGAGTCAGTATACTCTTCACCCAGGTATGGCCAAGATGTATCACAACTTGAAATCTATGTATTGGTGGCCAGGGTTGAAGAGTGATGTGACTAAGTACGTGGCGTGGTGTCTTACCTGTTAAAAGGTGAAGATTGAACACCAGAGACCGCCAGGATTGCTTCAGAGTCCAAAAATTCTAGAATGGAAGTGGGAGAGTATGACTATGGATCTAGTGGTAGGTCTACCTAGGATCAAGAATTATGATACGACCTGAGTAATTATTGATCGACTCACAAAGTCAGCACACTTCATATCGATTAATGCTAGCTATTCTCCTAATAAGCTGGCTGAAATCCATATCAAAGAGATAGTGAGACTCCATAGTATACCAAAGAACATTATCTCCGATAGAGATCCTCGGTTTACTTCGAGATTCTAGAGGGCTCTGCATGAAGCTATGGGTACTCAGTTAAGGTTTAGTATGGCCTACCATCCTCAGACTGACGGACAGTCAGAAAGAACCATCCAAATGTTAGAAGATATGTTGAGAGTGTGTGTCTTAGACTTCAAAGGAAAATAGGACTACTTTCTTCCATTGGCCGAGTTTGCCTACAACAATAGTTATCATGCGAGTATTCAGATGGCTCCATATGAGGGATTGTACGGGAGGAAGTGTCAGTCATTCTTGTGCTGGACAGAGTTATCTGCGAGGAAGTTGTATGGGCCGAATCTTGTTGATCAAACCTCTAAACAGATCAAAATCATCAGGAAGAGGCTCCTTGCAGCATAGAGTGGACAGAAGAGTTATGCTGATAAGAGGAGAAGACCTCTAGAGTTTGATGTGGGGGATCATGTTTTCCTAAAAGTGTCTCCAATCACAGGCATCAGGAGAGCAATCAAGTGAAGGAAGCTGAGCCTGAGGTATATTGGTCCATTTAAGATTCTGGCGAGAATCAGACCTATAGCGTACCGGATAATGCTAACCCCGAATATGAGTAGACTTCATGATGTATTCCATGTCTCACAGCTCAAGAAGTACCAACCAAACCCTGAGCATATTATTGAGTATGAGAAATTGAATTGCAAGATAACTTCACTTATGCGGTAGAACCCGAATGAATCATTGATTGAGAAGAGTGACGGCTCAAACATCGAAGCTTACTATTTGTGAAGATGGTCTGGAAGGGAATGTCTCCAAAGGAAGCAACATGGGAAGCAGAAGCGGACATGAAGAGGCGATTTCCTGAGTTTATGCCCAATGATGTGTAACAAATTTTGGGGATGAAATTATTTAAGTGAGGGAGAACTATAACACCCCAAATTTTATATTCACCAAATATATTGTAATTATTTGAGAAATTCAATAAAATGGTGAATATTCATGAATTTGGAATTTATGAATTTTATAAATGTTCATTTTCATGAGAAAATGGGCAAAATAATTATGGAATTAATTTGGGTAATTTAAAAAGCCCAACATTAAGGTCCAAAATTGGAGAAAAATTAGAGAAAATATTTGGTCCAAAAATTGATGGAAATTGGCCAAATAAAAATAAGAAAAGAATTTGGAACAAAAAAGTAATGGCAAAATTGTAATTTTGCCAAATTATCACAAAATTAATACGTAACTAGAACAAAAATTGAAGCCAATTGAGACCAAAGGGTACGACCCCTAGGTGTCTCCTACTTGTTGCAAGAAGAAGGAAATATTGGTTGGGCTTAATGAGTATGGTTACATGTACATAGAACTTGATTTTTGGAATTTTGGAAAATTGTTAAATAATTGAATAAAGCATAAGATATATTAAAAAAATATTATCTCCTTCCTTCCTCCAGCCCATTTTCGTGCCATTTCAGATCTGATCTATATAGAGAAAGAGAAGAAAAACTTGCAAATGTAAGTGATTTCTTTGGTAAATCGGTTCCTAACGCGTATAACTCTGATCCTAAGCTACTCTTCTTTGTTCTTTAAGGTTTGGAGGCTCAAAAATCTTTCTTTTTAAAGGTTAGGGTTTCAGCCACATTTGGAAAAAGCCAGTGAGAGCTTCAGGTAACTTCCAAACCTTCATATATTAACTATTTTGGCTGCTGTGGGCAATTTAATTGATGAAATTTTGTCGGATTGCCAATGGTTTTAAATTTTGGAAATGTGTGTGCCTAAGGGTTATGCTGCCCAATTTTAGTTCAAAATGGTTGTTATAACTCAATTAGATGGTTAATAAAGTGGTTAGGAGTAGAAAGGAATGCGTTTACGGAGCCGAAATCACAAAACCCCGATTTTCCCAGAGGATCCCATAATTTTGGTCAGGGATAGATCTAGGGGTAGGAGTTGGATTTTCAATGATTTGATAATTCCATTGGATTAAGGAGGGAAAATAATGTGGGGTTATAGTTGGTCACTTATTCGGAAAAGGCCAAAAAAAACATAATTACGGAAACGCCCCTAAAAACCTAAAAGTAGGGCAGTCAAGGGCAATTTCATAATTTGAAATTGAATTTAATAATTTTGAGCCTGAAAATGGATTCCTTGGGAGAAAATTTGTTAGGATAGCCCATGTCAAAATTTCATAAGAAAAGTACTACTGGGCCGGGTACGGCGGGGCCGGGCCGGGCTAGGTTCGGGTGTATTTTGATAAATTCTCACCATAGGCTAATATAACCATAAGAAACACTATGGTAGTGCGTGAAATGATACATGGATAGGTTATAACCTATTTCTTGTATATTTAATATTTTAGGACTGAGTCGATAGCCAGAAGTAACACGTTTTACGAGGCACACAAAAAGGTGGTCTTCGAGATAGTACTAAACAACCCTTTAGGAATTTATTTCGTCTTCTAGTAGCCACCTAAGGGACTTTAATGATAACCAAATCTAAGTGTTTTGAAGTCATTTTAGTATTGGAATAAGTGTTAATGTGTTGTCCTTAATTATGACTATAGGATTTGATATTTTCTCAGTATATAGGAGGCCTATGCCTGAACAAGAACGGAAAGAACAAGGTAGTGACACTTTATCCTATATCATGTTTAATGCATTGCTTGTTTGTATTTATCATTGAATGAGTGAGGGGATGTGGCGGTTAGGCCAGCCTTGAATGATTGAGGGGACGTGGCAATTAGCCCAGTCTTGAATGAATAGGGGACGTGGCAGTTAGCCCGGCCTTGAATATTGTGATTGCTTCATTATGATATATGCTTACTTGCTTTGTTTAAATATGCATCATATACGTAAACTGTTGCTACTGTAATTCTTTTGAATCTCACTCTTTCCAAATAAAAATTTTAGCCAAAGCAAGTGGATCTCGAGACAAGTAAGTGAGCAAGGATGACTCGGATTGCTGGTGGTAGTCTTAGTTTCTTTTTGGTTTTTGGTTATCATTTGGACAATTGTATATATTGGATTGACCATAAATTTGTAGTTATTGTGTAATCCCCGGTATGGGAAACTAGATGGGTAATGATGCCCTGTAAAACACTTAGGTTAATGATATTATCCCGAGTGAATGTCAGGAATTTTGTTAGCACTTTGATATTGTATATGTGACAAACCGAATAGGCCAACTGTTTTTATTTGAAATGAATGGAAATCATATTGTACAGGTTATGTAAAAAGTTTTTAATTGCCCTCGATCTTCTGTTTACTTATAAAATGAGTTTAAACACTAATTACAGCCCAGATGATGGCGGGGGTTATGCTCCTCCTTTTCGATGATGACAAAACCTTAGTTATAGATTTAGAAACATAATTGTTTTGTAAACATTATTGAAAGCTTGAATTTTATTTGCAAATCCATAAACATCAAAGTTACCAATGTTTAAAGTTTGTTTGCTGTTGTTTGGCATTTTCCTTCAAGTTCTCTACAAGATTGTCATTGCAACACTTGTGACAAGATCAAGTCATAGTTTATTCAAGTTTAATTTTAGAATTCACAATTAGGCAACAAATTGTACTACAAACATCATAACTTCATTAATTGAAAAATTCACCTCAAAGTACAAAATACATGAAAAGCTCAAAATACATAAAAAGCATGAAAAGTACAAAATGCTCCCCTTTAATCTATGACCCCTATCAAAAGCTCAAAAATTCCCAAAAGCACAAATGTCATCATTCTTTCTTCTCCCCTGTTTTGTCTTCATCAGAAAAGGAAGGCTAAGGGAAAGTTATAGGATCAGTATCAGGAATAGGCTGTGGTGGAGTATATAATATCAATACAGTAAAGGGATTAATAGGGTCCAGCACAAAAGGGGGTAAAGATGGCTGAGTAGCAGGCAGCTGAGAGGATTGTCCATTCAATGTGACATCCATAGTGGCTAAGGTGATAGGATCGGTATATGTGAACAACATTGTGGTGGTTGGATGAGGAATTGAAGTAGAAGGGACAGTGTAAACCCCAGCCTTATGAACCATAATTATAATTCGAAAATACGTACTTAAGATGAATTAAAGACCAACGGATCGTTAAAGACACCTTTCAATCCCGTCTTCAAGGAAGGGTTTTCACAAATTTCGTTCAAAATCCAATTAACCTGGTCTCATATTTGCATTTCGAATATAATTATTCTACACAGTTAAGTCGTATTCAAACATATCAGAGTGTAAAACAAAAGTCCCGGTAAACCTCGGGTTTCCATAAAGTAACTTAAGGGTTTACATGCATCACTACCCCAATAATTTCCCAACTAGGGGATTACATAACATCATACAAAAATTTATATCCAAAATATGTACAGTAATTCTAACCAAAATTTGACAACCAACAACCAAAATCACATCCCTACATGAGTCCTAGCCGCCCTTCGTGGTTTGCTTCCCCTTTGAGCTACTTGCCTTGTTTGTAGGTTACTCAATGGAAAGAATGAGATTCAAGAGAATCCAAGTAGAAACAAATCACTCATACCACATATAATCACATAGCATGCAAATAAATCATCAAGCAGCATAACAGCAATGAACACAATATACACATAGCTGTCACAATATACACATTACCTTCACAGCATTCATATAGTCTTCACAGCATACACATAGCCTTAACGACTCACATATTTACAATGGCGTATCGACGATAGGGATAGAGATGACCGATATCACTCATTATGACTGCTCACTTTGAAATGCGCACACTGTAATACATATAGGCTTACAACTTACACATAGCCTTTCAGCTTTCACATCCACAAGCTTTGCAGCATCTAAAATCATCACACAATAATGATAAATCAAACATACAATACATTATATATAGTATAAAGGAAAACGCCACTACCTTGTTCTTTCTAATTATGCTCTGGCATAGGTGGATCACGAACAGGGCAATTATCGAATCTTATAAACCAAAATCAAGGATGACGAGTTATTACCTATTCCAATTCTTTAACACTCATAATAGTTTGGTTGGTTATCACTATGGTCATTTAATCAAGTCAACTAAGGAGCTAAAGTGGTCAATTAACCCAAAAGACCAATTTCTAACCTCAGAGTTTAGCTATATTACATTATGCCATAACATCTATAATTTTCGCATAAGTGAACAAATCTGCTAGAATATTTTATCAAATTAGAAAAATGATAACTAATTCTATAAAATCGAAATGGGGTGATCCTAAGTCATATAGAAAGCTATTGAAGTCATCTTTACAGGAAAAATATGAATCAATGCTGTCTATGACCAAAAAAGTATAGAATTACACTAAATCCCATACTACTCCAGAATTGCTTCTAGTTTCAACCCCAAACTTTGGAAAATCATAACTCCTAGCTCACAAATTGAAATGACATAAATTATATGTCTACTTTCAAGCTTGGCATGTGAAATTTAAGATTGAAAAGTTCCAGAATTTTTAGACACCATTTTCCTATTCAAAATATCCATACAAACCGACTTCCTTGTACAGAGTTTCAATGGATTGAATTTCCAACTTTTGCACAATTGTTCCCAATGGTTCCAATTTCACAACAAACACTCTCCCCACACAAATTTTCACAAGAAAGCCATTGGAATCACTAAAACAACCAAATTCTCATCACAACCACACATATTCAGTTTTGAACCACAATACAACAAAACCACCAAATTGCCAAACTTTCCATTTCAAGTTTCAAACCAATTCCAATGTCACAATGGCACAATATGACACCATTTTAACCACAATACACTAGGTAATTCATCATTCCAAAATAACACTAAAATCAGGAAAAAATCCACAATTTTCTAAACTCAACCAATGATCACAATACTTAGGTTAAAATATCACAATTACTCACATCTTCCTCTTCCCAAGGCTAGTTCCTTAATTCCTCTACTTTCTAATTTCTTCTAGCACTCAAACACCTTATTTCACAAATCTAAAACCATAGAGATGAAGGTCTCATCACTATGAACAACATTATAGAAGAGTATTTAAGCTAAAGAGAACACCAAGCAAGCAAAATCTCACCTTTTCCTTTCTCTTTCCTTCTTGAACTTGCATGAAAATGGAGTATGGAAGAGAGAGAGAGATGAGATGAAGATGAAGAATCAAATTTTTGGGGCATGAAAGGCCTCTTGGCTGACCTAAAAGGAGAGAGGAGAGAGGAATGAGTGGTTGAAATGTTGACTTGATCAAGGGCTCACATGGTAACACTTGTCATGATCTTGCAACATCTCCCATGTGCACACATGAGCACACAAGCACATGATTCCAACCTATTGACTAATTGAGCACTAATCACAACCATTGATCTTTGAGTTACCAATGATTTTCCTCTTCAGTAACTGACCAATTGGTCGGTAACTTTCCTTTTTCCCATTTTACCCCTGATTATGGTAATTCTCACTGATTCACAACCAAACACATTTATTATTCCATTTCACCATAATATACGCTCTCCCTCTATTCCAATTCAATTTAAATATTAATCCATAATTGAACTTAAATATAGGGTTTATGCACTGATTACTACACATTCGGGTCACAATTCACATCATATTCTCTAAAAGTGTTTATTTAAGAGTAGTTACATTTACTTTTGAAGTCATTAGCCCTTAATCATATTTTGGGCCATTACAGACAGTGGTAGGAGGAACAAGAAGGTGAGTGTGCAGGAATGTCTTCAACTCATTTAGTCTTCTCGTGTGATCCTCTTGAGTCTTAATCATCATATCAAAGTTCAAAATTAGTCTTCTCCACCAGTTTGATAACTTGAGACTCTATTGTCCCAACCAGTATCTCATATTCTGCAAATAACTCCTTCTTCAAGCTAGCAATTGCTTTGTTAATTACTTCTGACACATAGCCTTGTATTAATGCACCAAAGAACGAAGGAGAAGGAGACGAAGATCTACCTCTTACAGAACATTGAGCCTCATTAGCCTTTAAAGGTGTGGTCTCACGTTGTGTTGCAGGTGCTTTATAAATTGGAAAATATAGTCCCATATGATTCTTATGAGTCATACAAAATCTGGGTATCTTTACCTTCTCATTTCCTTCTAAATACTAAATTTTGTTGTGGCGAAGAATAAGGGATACAAGTTAAGGATATAGAATGGTGGTGGATCCGGATGAAGAGAATCTGAATCTTCTCATTTCACTGAAGATTAGTTCTCCCACACTCCTCTATTAGCCAGCAAGGAAAGAAGCCAACAAGTTGCAATCCTAATAGGCAAAGTGTGTAAAATTATTGGATTTGCTTATGATGCTGTAGGTATAGATATAGTGAAGGGCATGGTAAGAGTATGACATTGTGATTGGCTTGAAATGCAAAGGACCTACTGGTTCACCCATCTCAACAATATAACATTTTGTCAGGTATGAACTCTTGGGCTAGATTATAAGGTGGTATGATATAGCCAAGAATGGTATTTAGAACTGAGGGGGTAATCATCACAAATTGGCCACGTACAGAAGTAATAATCCCTTCTTCTATTAATTCACCATTCTCAGATTCAATGTTTTTTACCTTCATATTGCAAAAGTTCTAACAATAGTGGTGAATAGGGTATGTGCACAATAAGCCAGGGTTGATAAAATGATAGGGATGTTCTAAGGTTCAGGCCATAATGGCCATTTAAATAATCCAAGTCTACATATACCATAGGGTAAAAAATATAACCAGAGAATTCAGTGTAATATACCTTCTTCTTGAAAGGTTTCAATTCCTAGTTATTGAAATTTTTTGGAGGGACAAGATCAAGTTCTTCTTCCTTTAGTGCTTGAGAGGTAGTTGGTGCTCCCAACTGTGAACCACTATGGCTAGGTTGTCCAGTGACGTGATGAGATGCAGAGGCACCAGCTTGGGAGGCAATCTTGCAAACAAAGCCATCCAATTTCAACTATTCTATTGCTTATTGGAGTTGTCTATCATCTTTACTATTAGAGGAAGATTCTTATGGGACTTCTGTAGTCTTTTTCTTCCATTTTCCTTTTACCTCCTTTGACTTTGATTGTGTTTTAATCGGTTATTTAATTATAACTCCTTTGGCTTTATTTAGAAAAGGCTGGACATCTTGCACCTTCGACCTAGGATGTTTCTTCTTTGTAGGAGTAGCTTTCTTCTTGGTAGCTTTCAGTTTTGGAGAAGGAGGAGGAGTAGGAGTGGGTGTTAAAGATAGAGTTGGAGTTGGTGTTATCGTCGGTGTCATCATCGGCATTGGAGTATCTATGAAGGATGAATGAGAATAAGAGGATCAAAATGATGAGGAAGATTGATAAGTCACCTAGGGTACTTTAGTACGAACCATTGTGAATAATTAGAGAAAATAGAGGATTTGGTGAATTCTTAAAAAGTACCGATTAGGGCTCGAAAGTGAGGATTTAAAGAAAAAATTTGACGTTTGGAGTGAATTGGAGTGTTGTAACTGACAATTGATGGCAATGAAGGTGTAGTTTCATTGGGTAAGGGTTGAAATTAAATAGGTGTGTGTTTAGAGTGAAAAGAGACATTTGAGTGAGATGAAAGAGTGTAACGTTTAAGCTTTCGAACCTTTTGTTATAAACACCCGACACTCAAGTATGACTTTTTTACACTCAAGTGCTATAGAATAAAAGATCAAAAAATTGTAATTACGTACCTGATTTAAGTATAACTTGTAGACACAAAAATTTAATTTCAATCTTCATACATCTTTGTACTCAAGTCCTCCAATATTACTTGAGTAACCATGCATTTGATTTCAAAGTTCTCTACATTGTACTTTCTGCACTTAAGTCTGTCACCAATACTTTCAAGTGTGTTCATTCTACACCTAGTGTGAACCCAGCACTCAAGTGTGGGCCAACACTTTTGATGAACTCTAGTATTCATTCAAAGTTTATGTACACTTGTTAATCCTTGTTTTACAAACTAAAAGTAGTGTATATGATTCTCAAATTTAAACTCGAGTGTTCACTGTGAACTCGAGTATTATGCTTTGCACTAGAGTCTTTACCTTACACTTAAGTGTGATACCAAGAGTGTATGTAATCTATGTTTACCTCTGTTTCAGTTAACATAAATAGAAGATTCTTGCAAAACAAACTTCTACATACTCTAATGCTTAACTTAGTATAGTAATCGTCAAAACATGTTCATAAAAATATGCTAAACATAAGTAATAACAAGAAAATTTTATAGCTCATTGGGATTAACCATTCCCAATTCTCTTTGTATATATAAAAATTCATCTTTAGCTATCGGCTTTATAAATATATCAGTGAGTTGAAGATACGCAGGAATAAATTCTACTTTGACATCCTTTTTTTGAACATGATCTCGAATGAAGTGATGTCAGATATCTATATGCTTAGTTCTTGAATGTTGTATAGGGTTCTTGGCCAAGCTTATGGTGCTAGTGCTGTCGCATTAAAAGGTATCTCCTTCAAGTAGATTCCTAAGTCCTGAAGTTGTTGCTTTAGCTATAGTATTGGAGAACAACAGCTTGTTACAGCTATGTATTCAGCTTCAGTAGAGGATAACAAAAATGTGGTCTACTTCTTGCTGAACCATGATACCAGAGAGCCTTCAAGAAATTGACATTGTTCACTTGTGCTCTTTATGTCAGTTTTATATCCTCTATGATCTGAATCTAAATGGGCCATCAAATATTCATTTCCCCTTTTTGGGTACCATAAGCCAAGTTATATAGGGTCTCCTAAGTACTTGAAGATTCTCTTCACGATTTCTACATGTGATACCTTAGGAGCATATTGATACCTTGTACACATGCTAACACTGAATTGTATATCAGGCCTGCTTGCTATTAGGTAGAGTAATAAACTAATTATTCCTCTATATTTCGTAATGTTGAAGTCAGGGCCTTTCATGTCGGCATCCAACAGTGTGGTAAAGCTCATTGGAGTGTCAGCTCCATTAACATTTTCCATTCCGTAAGTTTTCAAAAAATCCTTCAAATATTTGGTTTGGGATATAAAGATCCCATTCTTCCATTGCTTGATTTGAAGTCTAAGGAAAAAGTTCATTTCACCCATATGGACATTTCGAATTCTTCCGGCATAAACTTTGAAAATTCTCAATAAAGAGTTTCGTTAGTTACTCCAAATATTATATCATCAACATATATTTGAACTACTAATAAATCATTCTTGTTATGTTTGATGAATAATATGGTATCCACTTTTCCTCTGACAAAATATAGATCAAGAAGAAATTTACTTAATCTTTCCTATTAAGGTCTTGTTGGTTGCTTCAAACCATATAAAGCTTTCTTAAGTTTGAAAACATAATCAGGTTTTGTTTCATCTTCAAAACTAGGAGGTTGTTCTATATAAACTTCCTTCATAATGTAATCATTTAGAAAAGCACTCTTCACATCCATTTGATAAAGTTTAAAACCTTTAATGCATGCAAAAGCTAAAAGTACTCGTATGGCTTCTAGACTTGCCACTGGAGCATATGTTTCCTCATAATCAATACCTTCTTCTTGATTATAGCCTTTGGCAACTAACCTTGCCTTGTTTCTCACAATGATTGCAGATTCATCAAGTTTGTTTTTGAAAACCCATTTGGTTCCTATGACCAAGTGATTTTTAGGTCAAGGTACCAAACCCCAAACTTGATTTCTTTCAAATTGATTTAATTCTTCCTGCATAGCAATCACCCAATCATTGTTAGAAAATGCTTCTTCAATACTAGAAGACTCAATTTTAGAAATAAATGCAAAAAATGTAACTCATTACGTATTCTATTTTTGGTTTTGACACTTTCATGAACATCTCCAATTATTTATTCCATTGGATGATCTTCATATGTCTCCATACTTTTGGTTGAGCACAATCATTGACATTTTCATTAGTTTGAAAATCATTTTGATTTGAAATAAATAGATTTTTAGTTTTCTTTATCAAATCAAACTCCTCTTCATCAAAAGTTTTTGTCTGAGAGTCTATTTCATCAAACACAGCATGAACGATTTCTTCTACAATGCATGTTCTTTTATTAAAGACTCTATACACTTTACTTCTATTTAAGTAACCTGAAAATAAACCTTCATCAGACTTTGAATCAAATTTACCCATATTTTCTTTATCGTTGTTGTGGATGTAACATTTACATTCGAAGATGTATAGATGAGCAAGGTTTGGCTTTCTTCCTTTGTAAAGCTCATACGGTGTCTTTCCAAGGGTCTTGTGGATATATACTCGATTAAAGATATAGCATGCAATACTCATTGAATTTGCCCAGAACACTTGTGACACCTCTTTCTCATTAAGCATTTGCTCTTGCCATCTCTGTGAGGACTCTATTCTTTCTTTCCATAACTCCATTCAATTGAGACGTTCTAGGAGCAAAGAAATTATGATCTATTCCTTGAATGTTGTAGAAGTCTTTAAAGAGTTGATTATCAAACTCTCCTCCATGATTGGTCCTAATAGAAACAATAAGGATACCTTTCTTATTTTAAACCTTCATGGCAAACGTAATAAATTCAGCAAAAGTTTCATCTTTGGAAGCAAGAAATATAGTCTATGTAAATCTTGTAAAATCATCAACAATTATTAAAGTATATAGATTTCCACCAAAACTTTTTACTCTTGTTGGCCCTACTAAATCCATATGAAGTAACTGTAAAGGTTTAGACGTTGAAATCTCATGCTTTATTTTGAAAGAAGATTTAGTTTGTTTTCCTTTTAAACAAGCATCACAAATCATGTTGTCTTTGAATTTAAGTTTAGGAAGACCAACAACTAAATCTTTTCTAATCAATTTGTCAGGTTGATTCATATTGACATGAGCCAAATGCTATGTCATAACCAACTTTCCTGAGATTTGCTAAGAAAATAATTTTCAGAAGAATTTGAATTTAAATCAATAGTATAATAGTTACTATCCCTTTGAGCTTAGATCTTCGCTTTGATAGATTCTTTGTTAAGCTGTAGATCCTTCTTGTTTACTATCAAGCATTCCTCTAAGTCAAAGATTACCCAGTTATCTTTGTCAATACTCTGACTCATGCTTAGGAGGTTGTGACATAATCCTTCAACATAATATACATCATTGATTTGAACACCATTGAATTTTCCCACTTTACCAATTATGGCACTACGTCTAGATTGGTTACCTCTAAAAGTTACCTTTCCTCCTTCTTTAGTTTCCAACATGGTGAACTTGTCTTTGTCACCAATCACCTGTCTCGAGCATCCACTACCAATATACCACTTGTTTGCCTGTGATACTTTGAGATATACCTAAAGTAATGTGATCAAGTTTTAGGTACCCACACGTTATTAGGTCCTTCGCAGTTAGTATCAATTACTTTTGTGCCAATAGCTATTCCCTTTCTAAAAATGACATGATGAAGTATAATGGTCTTTCCTATTGCAGTAATGTTAGATATGAATAGTTTTGATGATGTCAAATATAGATGTCAAATATAAGCAAAAAGTTTATATAATATACTTATCTTCCACATTGACTAACTACCATATTTAATGTTGTATATCTTGTGATTAGTCATAGACATCATCGTGGGTTGATATTATAATGCCTCATAAATGGAGAATAATCATCAAGAAGAAAATCAAGAGGCAAGGAATTGAAGAAAGAAGAAAGAAAGATGAAGATTGAAGATATTCATCAAGAAGATTGAAGTTGGGTCATGAAGAATGATCATCAAGAGGAAAAACAAGAAGAAAGAGATTAAAGAAAGAAGAACTTGCAAGATCACATGAGAATATCAAGATTCAAGCTCTTAGAAGTGATACCGGAGGTTTCTATGATCATACGGAAGTTGGAATGGGTCCATACGAAGCTAAAATGATGTATACGGAAGCTATAGTACCTTTGGGGATGATTACCCGAGTAATCACTCGAGTAATATGGCATTGTCTGATTTTGGAGGTGTTTACTCGAGGCCTTACTCGAGTAATCTGCCGGGTTATTTGATGAATTACTCGAGGCGGCACTTGAAGTAAATGGGACTCTGTTTTTCGCGCGGCAGAACAGAGGTTCGGTATTTTGATGATATCTCTCCAACCACATGTCGGATCGAACTGAAACCAGTGGCATATGAAACTAGACTTCCAACACGAACTTTTGACACCAAGATCACATTCAAAGGAGTTCAGATGAGGGAGATATGATCTGTTAAAGTTGACTCATGAATCACCGTCATATTCCAGGACAAGCTTCGGTATTTTGGACATAACTCTCAAAATACATATCGGATTGAGACAAAACCGGTTCCATATGAAAGAAGACTCAAAGAGCTTTCCATGGATATATAATTTGTCACATTTGAAGCTATATCCTAAGAGCTATGACTTCTGGAAGTTGTTGCTCGTGATTTCAGGATTGTCTAAGTACAGGAGATACTCTTTGGATCATAACTTTCTGTACACAACGAGTTTGGAGTTGATTCTTGTTGCATTGGAACGTAGATAATGAGGGCTTTCCGATGATATATAATTTGCCATGTTTCGAGTCAAAATCAAGAATTTACTTGAAGGCACTACTCGAGTAACTGGTTGAAAACAAAAGACTTTACTCGAGTAGGTACTCGAGTAATCAGATAGAAAACTTCTAGTTGCTCTCGGCATTTTGTACGACTGCTAATGTTACTCGAGGAGGTACTCGAGTAACCATGCGAAAACTTCAAGTCACTACTGGAGTAAATCACTGTACATGAAGAGTTATTGACGAAAACTTCAAGTCAGTACTGGAGTAAATCACTGTACATGAAGAGTTATTGACGAAAACTTCAAGTCAGTACTGGAGTAAAGCACTGTGCATGAAGAGAAAACTTCAAGTCACTACTGGAGTAAAGCACTGTGCATGAAGAGAGAACTTCAAGTCACTACCCGAGTAAGCTGTGAAGAAACTTGATGTTTACTCGAGTAAGTACTCGAGTAATGCTTCCCAGAAAAACAGAACAGCGTCCCGAAGATTCTGGAAATCAATGGAATGATCATATAACTCAGTCTTCTTGCTTCTAATCACTCTAATACTTCATTATATTAGTGATTGATGTATTTTTCCAGGAATACAATGAAGATATGATGAGAAGAGTCAAAAGGTGAATTTACGGAAGCGGAGCGTCAACTTTCACAACGGCTAGTTTTCAAATTGAAGAAGCCAAACTCCAACGGATATATTGAAATGCTCAAACGGTCATCAACCTTCATCAACTATAAATAGAAGAGCATTTAGAGTTCAGAACAACAACGAAAACACTACAACGAGAAACATGCAAAGATCATGAATCATCTACCCCAACCCAACTACTCTCTGTTCTTATCCATTTTCTATATTATGTATATTTGAGAGAGAAACTATTTTCATTATGCTTCAGTATTCATCTATTCACTTCTGAGAGAGAAGATTGATTGTAATCTTTCATCATCAAAGTTGTATCCTTACGGGGTGTGTAAGGGGGAGCAACTTTGTTGTAATCTTACGGTGTGTAAGGGGGAGCAACTTGGTTGTAATCTTACGGTGTGTAAGGGGGAGCAACTTGGTTGTAATCTTATGGTGTGTAAGGGAGAGTAATCTCAGTGCGAGAATTGTAAAGGCTTCACAAGTGCCCGGATCAAACTTGTGAGAGTGTAGTGGTTCTCAAGTACCCAGTTAAACTTGAGGAAGATAGTGGATTGAAAATCTCAGGAGGAGCCTGGGGACTGGACGTAGGTCATCGTGGATTGGCCGAACCAGGATAAATCACAGTTTGCATATTCTCTTCCCTAAGCTCTTATACTTCCAGCATATATCATTTAAATATCTAACTGTGATTTATGATTCATTACTTTCATATTTATTGCTTCCTCTAAGATGCGAAAAGAATTTCAAAGTTCTTAAGTTTTTATCTTACACCCAATTCACCCCCCCTCTTGGGTGTCAGCCGGTTCTAACAGTAATTACATGATGCATATTGATTTGATACATGCATAGAATTCTTAAAATATTTGAGAAATGTCTTACTGCCTTTCTTCTTCCTTCCTCTAATTCTATCTTGAAAAGAATTATAGCCTATTCCAGAATTATCACGAGTAACTCTTTATGATTTTAAAATTCCTTTAAGAGTTTCTCTTCCTTTAGCAAATTTTTTTAACGTTTTTGTTAAATCACTTATTTTCTTATCTTTTTCCTCACACAATGCACATGATGTTATGACAGTACTATTTCTACTATCTAATTCTTTTACTTTCTTCTTATAGCTTACCATTTATTTAGCTACCTTGATGAATTCAGTATGCAATTCATTATATTTAGACAATAATTCATCATAAGTCATAAGTAAGTTCAGAAATACTTACTTCAGAGTCCTATTCTTCTTCTTTGTCCACCAAGCATATATTTTCAACTTTGTCATCGTCGTTTTCTTAATCCGATTAACTATCACCCCATATGGATTATATATATACTTTCTTTTTCTTCTTATTCTTATCTTTGTTCTTGAAGCATTTGGACTTGATATGTCCTAGCTTGCAAGATACAAGATAGAAGAAGAAAGAGAGAAAGAAGAAAGTTACATGAAGAACACCTCACCTATACCCAGCAAAAGAATCTTGTGAAGTCCACCTCAGAGTTGATCATCATTTAGTAAATGACGATAAAGAGATAGATTTCCTAATAGATTGAATGCTCTCTTCGTTATTCAGAAAATGACAATGGCTACCTAGAGGTGTTTAAAGTCATTAAAATGCCCTGCTAAGAATGCCAAAAGGTAATGCAAGAGGATACGGATTTTTTGAAAACTAAGTAGATGACTAGGCGATTTACCACCTAGTTGAAAGGTAATTAGGAACAAGTAAATTCTCATATACAAATATGGGTAGATCAAACCTAAGACACTTAATCACTAACGGGTAGCACAACAAGAAGGCATTAAAACACTTTTTTTCTTGTTGTGAACTTTAACTCTGAACAACCAATCTTGGCTATTACAATAAGCTTAGGCTTGAAATTACATCAACAGAATGTAAAGACCACTGTCCAAATTGGAAATTGGATGAACTCTACATGGAGCAGCTTGAGGGCTTCATAGAAACAATCATATAGGCAGTAGTATCTGAGTTTTTACAAAACAAAAGCCTCATTAACTTTTAGATAACTGAAGACCACTATATGAGTGCCAAACAGTCTTGAAATGACTCTTTGAGAAATCATACTTTATGTTAATGACATATTACAAAGCTGAAATAGGTCTCATTAAAGTTAATGGACTTGAGGATTAGAGTTATCCTTAAATTTTGAGTTTAATTCATAGGTAGAATAGAATATATCCTGAATGACATGATAAATGGAAATCAAACAAGGAAAGTATAGTCTTTGCCACCTAAGATATCTACAAGTATATTCTTCAAGCATCTTAGTATACTAAATTGCCAACCCATAAACACCCCTAAAGCCAAGGGCACAACCTTAGAAAGCTTACATGTTTTACAATGAATCCAACATATAAAAGGTGGATAGAGTCCCACAGTATGAAAATGGTTGGTAACTTGTGCACAACCATGTACAAGACTAGATATATTTGGTCAGACTTACAAACCATTTTTGGTCTAGTTGTACCATGGATTAGGTTGCCTTATAGACAACTCACTTTTTGATAGGATACTCCAACACAAGACCTAGGTAAGTGATAATGAAGTTAAGGAAGTAGAGATATTGACATTGTATCTCTATCATCCATAGAATCAGAACACAGAGTGTTCTACCACCATTCAAGAAATTGTATGCTAGATAAGTTCATATAAGTGGGAATGAATCGTAGATATTAGGATCCAAATGATAATATCTTACAATGTGGATCTTACGTATCATAGCAAGGTAAAACATACATTTGATATATCTTCATAAGAGATATGCTTTCAAAGAATGAAGTAACAATTCGATGACCTTTTACTGAAAAAATGTTAGTAGATCCCCTTACTAAGCTCGAGGCTTGATTTCACTGAGAAAGTGAAGATCTTGGGCTCAAATAAAATACAAGGTCTTGAACATCATTTATTTTTAAATGAAAGAAATAGTATGTATGTTATGGGAGAATACATGTAAGGTATGCAATTCAGTATGTCGTATAGATCAAAAAGGGTTGGTTCACTCACACAATCAGCCGTCTTCCAACATCTTTACAAGGAACATGGGAAGGTAAGATGAGTAAATGATCACCTTTAGATAGTTAATAAGAATCTTTGCATTTGAGTCACCTCAGTCCAACTGAGAAAAGATTTATATAGAAAATGGATCGAAGTATGGATATATAGAAGTATCATTAG
The DNA here is from genome assembly GCA_963210345.1 of Inga oerstediana. Taxonomy (NCBI): domain Eukaryota; kingdom Viridiplantae; phylum Streptophyta; class Magnoliopsida; order Fabales; family Fabaceae; genus Inga; species Inga oerstediana. The sequence continues at coordinate 48,480,076 of OY723399.1, forward strand.
ATCTATTAGCTAGGCAAACATCCTTTTTCTAACGAGATTGCAAAAGGTAATAAGGGGATTCTAGTTCAAATGTTGAGTACATTTTGAACTCATGTCTATATAGTGAATAGTAAGATCAAATCAACATACACTACTAATCGATTATTGTAGCATGCAATTCATCCTACATGTGCTTGAGAATAAGACTACAATATGGGATATAGGTGGAAAACCCCTTATCTACTACAGTATGAGACCCAGGAAGGAAAAATCGTTCCATAATTCCCTTAGGACTTAAGTGCCATTAGGAAAGCCTTATTTTGTGCCAACTACTTTAGCTAAAACTCTATGATCACACATGATTCAATCAAATGAGTAAAAACTGGGAAAACAACCAAGTCAAGACAAACTGATGTTTAGTCAAAAGGAAAGGTTTTTCCTGAAATACACTATTGCGCTAGCATTTATGACTTGTCCCTTACAAGTTATAGGATAGACCAATAAGTCTGGATACCATACGTATGCTTAGGCAATCTAAGTCAAGATTGACTCGAGAGGGATTAGATATGCCATGAGTTAAGTATATAGACTAACCTAGGGCATATGAGAAACAATTTACAGATACATAATAGGTGTCCTTTGATGTTAATCCTATAAAAGGATTTCTAGTATCATAAGCACCAAAATCACGTTAAGACTTTATGCCCATGCAGCCACTGCAGACACCAAGAATAAAATAATAGAAATTGGGAATCGCACTATAGAAAGCCCATCAAGTGCAAGTAGGAGATGTTGGACTTTAGGTCCAAGTCCACCCTTGATAAGCTAAACTATTTGTTCAGGAAAAACCTAAATCAAATGAATAAGAGAATAAGTAGCAATTATTGATGATCAAATCACACTTGTGTGTGATTAGTCAACCAAATCAACATTATGTTGATTTGGAAGAAGAAATTTTTGAATGAGGAAATCAATTAGAAGTTATTGTGGGTTTAATGCAGCTTGGTGGACAAGAAGGAGGGGCTCTCCAGGACTCTATAAATAGAGGCCTCCACCAAGCATTGAAACTCACTCCAGAGCAATTGAATCTTCTTGTGCTCTCTCTTCTTTCTTCCATATTTCTTCTATTCTAGTGCATTGTTGTGCAAACCAAGTTAGACACTTATAGTCTAGTCCTTTACGTGAGCTACACTTTTGGATTCCATGACCCAACCTGGTACGTCGCAGCCTCTCTCTCTCCACCCCCTTCTCTTCTAATAGGAACAAACACACATAATAATAAAAAATTCTATGGAGCCATGTAAGAATTTTTTTTGAAGTAAAAGTAGTATATAGTTAAATCAAAGTATTTAATAGTGAAACTAAAATAGTAAACATGGTCTATGTTGCTAAATATTTTTTTAATAACTACTTTGGTTTTCCTATTAACTATTATTTCTTAGAAAATTCAAAGAATGTATTAGCAACTTTGTCGGCAGCCAGCCAAAGTAGTCAATAGCAAAACAAAAGTAGTAATAAATAGTGAAACAAAAGTAGTTATTAAGAAATAGTCAGTAGCATGTATTTACTATTTTAGTTTCGTTATTTACTACTTTTGTCTAAGAAATTCAAGACATGTATTAGGTCACTAAAGCTTCAATGGCATACCATTGGCGAGATCATCAGAGCTCCTGTAATTAGGTCATTGGCGAGGGGTGCTTAGGTGGCATTTAAAAAACAAAAGTGAAGGGAAATGCAATCTTTTCCACAACATTTTAAAATTTCAAAAATTGATTTGAGATTATTGAAATTCAATTCTCTCATTTGTCGTTTTAAGATTTCCAAGGTATTTTTGTGTCATTTTTTCTCATTTTAATGTTATGAAAATTACTTTTAAATTTAAAATCTTTTTTTTTCTAATTTGAGTATAATTAAGCATATGATATGATTTTAAATACCTACTTCTTGTACTCCAAAACAAAATAAGTTTTCTTCTTTTTGTGACAATAATTATAACACTGAAAAATATAAAATAAAAATCTAAGTTTACAAAGAAAACAAACAAAAAATCAAACAGCTATCCATTTTGTTTTTCAAATAATTTCATGCTTCAACATTCAGATATAAGATCTACTTAATAATTACATTTATAAAATTATCAAGTTTCTATAAATGGATCATGGTGCGTCAGCTAAGTAAATCCATTTTATAGCAATATTATTCAGAAGAGAGAAAAACAAAATCCTTTTTCTACAAATAGTTCTATAGTCTTGTCATCTTGAAACTTTAGAGCTCCAAAACCAACCTACTTTGTTCAAATCAAATTAAATAATTGTGAGATATATATATATATATATATATCTAAACTGATAGGTGATTGGCATCTATTAATTTCCATGAAATTAAAAGCAACTTTCTTTGACTTAATCTTACTTAGGAAAATGGTAAAATGCTATTTTGCCCCAGAAGTTGACAAGGTAGGGCAATTTTACCATAAAAGTTTTTCGGGGTGTAATGTTGCCATGAAAGTTTTTAATGTAGAAATTTTGCCTAGGCCGTTATCTCAATTAAGTTTGATCGTTAGTTGAAAAATTATACTGAATTGGTAGTTCACATGTCATTCACGTCATTTTTATTTTGGGTTTAGAAGCAAATTTGCCCCCGAAAGTTTCACTTAGGAGCAATGTTACCTTAGAAGTTTCAAATCGTAGCAATTTCTCCAAGCTATTATTCAAATTAAATTTATCCGTTAGTTGACAAAATATGTTTATTTGGCAAGTCCATATATCATCCACTTCATTTTTTTTTAAAGTTAAATTTAAAAATAATTAAAAAAATTTTAAAAAATGCATCTTGCCTAAAGGATTAGAGACAATCAAAGAGGTGAAAACATAATGTGTAATAAAGATAAATCAAAGAGGTACTTGCCTATCTCAGCGTCACTGGGGTACGACGACAAAGTTTTCCGATGGCCTTGTTCTCAACAATCTTCATTAGTATGTTGCGCATCAAGTAACGGAATCTTTTTCTTCATTACTCTCTAACAAATGTAAGCACCTCCTCCATATATAACTTCTTCTTCTTTAATATTGTTCGCATTGCCAACTCAACATATTCGATCAACTAAAAGTCAAACTTAACCTTGAAAACTATCAAGGTGACATTACTATGATTTGGAAACTTCTGAGGTCACATTACTCCTAAGTAAAAACTCTTAGCAAATTTACTCCTTAACAAAAATGATGTGGATGACGCATGGACTGTCAGCTTAGCAAATTTGGTCAACCAATGATCAAACTTAACTAAGATAATGGTCAGGGAAAAATCTCTACTATTTGGAAACTTTCAGGGCAACATTGCATCCTATAAAACTTCTAGGGCAAAATTTTCCTACCTTGTCAACTTCTGAGGCAAAATAGCCCTTTAACCCTTAGGAAAATTATTGATCTTGTTTTATAGAAAATATTAAGTTACATTAAATTACTTAAAACTAGGATAACTTCCATACACTATTGAAATAGGCTTGTTCAAGAATCATAAGTGTGCAAAAATAAAGATTTTCACCTAAGATGAGTGTAAAATGGCTGAGTGTGATAGGCAGGAGTCAGGTAGGTCCAATACTGGAGGAGGCAAACACCCTAGAGAGGAGTAGGAAAAAGGTAAGGACAACTGAGGTTGTTTCTTTGAGTGGTTAACCAGTTCTTTCTTAGAGGAGGAATGGATGGTGGAGGACTTTGACGTGAAAGGGGTGGATGAGAGCAAAAGATAAAAGCCAGATGAAGTGAAGAGATTCTTGTATAAGGATGCATGTATCAATGAGGAGGAAATGGAAGAAAAGAGTACTCAGGTTAAGGATGATTAATGTGTGATGAAGGATAAAAATCATATAGTCAATGGCTAATTTTTTACCGTTATATTAGTGTTCAACTATAGAAGAAGTATTTTGATCTAAATAAGGAAGTGGTCTCTCATATTACATCATGGGTTTGAATCGCTATGTTAACAATAGACTATTATGACAAGAGGATTCTTTATGTGGTGGGGAGCTAGATTAGGATGGTGCTAAAGTTGGATACTAACTCCATGTATAAGTCAAAAGGTTGAGTTTTGAGAATGTGTGCTCATTTGGATCTATCAAAGCCCCTACTACCAAGTATACTACTTTATGGCAAGGAAAAGAAGATTGAGTACAAAGGCCTCCACTTGATCCACTTAAAATGTTGTAGATATGGTCATAATGCTCACATTGTCAAAAGGGTAGTTTAAAGGGTTGGAAAGAAAATGTATGAATAACACGATAGTAATGCCCATGGAGAAAGATGTGGGTGCTCATTCAGAAGAGTACAATTAAAAGTGCACAAGTACCATTGTTTGGTGGCTAGATGGTAGTACAATGACCTTAGAAGGGAAGGTGGTCAACATGGAATGACTGAAAGGAAGGGGTCAATATTTTTGTGATCCTCATGCAAGAAATACGGGTTCTAGATTTATTGTGCTTGATTTTGAATTAATGGAGGATATCGTAGAGCCTAATGGACTAATGGTTAGTCAAAGATTTAATGAATTAACCTTACTAGGAGATATTACAAATGGGTTGCAAAAAGGAGCAAATGCCCAAAAGTGAATTAAAATTGTGATAAATGGGCCTAACAAAAAGAAGGTTCCTAAGGAGAGTAAAACAGCGTCTGAGGGGCCCATGGATGTAAAATTGAAAGCAGAAGCCTTAATTGGTTTGCAAGGCCCAAAAGTTGGTACAGAAATGAAAGCATGTTCAAAAAGAGAAGGATATGGACATAGACATGGGACCACTAACTGTAATTCGAGTAGAGAGCTTTTAGAACCAACTTGATACAAAGCTTTACGATCTAATTAACTTGATGAACAAGATTACCCTTTGGATCTAGGTTCATGACAAAATAGGAACTTCCTTATCTGATCAAATCCTCTATCGAAGGATATAGATAAAGCAGTTCTAATGGTGCTATCCAAGGGGTAGAAAGTTAACTCAGTTTGATTTGTTTGCATTGGTCATTTAATTCTGTATTTGGTTTTTGTGATGAATATGTTAATTTGGAACACTAGATGTATATAAAGCAAGAGTTTTGTGAAACTAGTTCTTGAGCTTTACTAACACTATCATCTCCAAGTTCTCATCATTCTAGATCCACACTAAAAAGGAGAAAAGCCCGTGAATATAGCTAAACAGGTTGGTTTTAACTATTTTGATGTAGTTGAGGTAGTAGGATACAATTGGGGCATATGGTGTTTATGGGATAATGAAGTTAATTTCAAGGTCAGATTGATACATGGCCAAGTGTTACATGATGTGTTGAATAAAGGCAAAAAATCTACATAGGAGTTGTCGGTAGTTTCACAAGTGGAAAAATGACTTTTTAGACCAGTTGTGGATTAGGTCTTATTACAGTAGGTCTAAAAAGTCTGTTACTTTTTGGATCTACAGTCATACTTTTAAGACCGGTTGTAGTTAAAAGTCACTCTTTAGACCTGTTGTAGCTACAACCATTCTAAAAAGTTCTATTTTAAAAAAAACGGTCATCTTACAAATTAACTCTACCCAGTAAGCCATTTCAACAACATCTATCCCAAATTCCACAGAAGCAACAACATAACATAGATTTCACAAAAGCAATGGAAGTAGCAAGATCGACAGCAAGCACAAATGAAGGTATAAGTGACTTTTAATCAACTTTTAACAAACGGTATGTAACCCCCTGCCGTAATTAATATCCGGATTATGCAATTAACGTGAAATAGAGACCAATAAGACAAAACATCATTTATAAACCCATCAACCAGACGGGGTTTTCACAATTACATTTCGAAATTATTAAAAACACGGTCTCATATTTACACTCCGAATATAATTACTATGCGAAGATAAATTACATTTATACAAATATCAGAGTACGCAATATAAATTTCCGGCAATCCCGGACTCATATCTTAGCTCAATAAACATAGGGCACATTAGCCCATACAATTCAACCAATAGGGATTAAACAACCTACTCGAATACATACTCCAGTATTGATCCATATAAACAATTACATAATCCCAATTACGCATTGATAACCAACTACTAAGCTTTCACCCAGAAACGAGTCCTCTTCGTCCTTGGATGCTTGCTTCATCCTCAATCTTCCTTCCCTGTCTAAAATGTTGATAGGGGAGGGTGAGATTCTGGGGAATCTCAGTAGGAAACACATACCAATATGCATGCAAGATAAGTATTTAATGCATGACATGCTTGCATCACAATAACTTATGTTCACATCATGATATATCCGCATGCTCAATGTTTCAACAACATACTCATGGCCATAGCATAACTAGAAACAGAGCACAATCATTCATACATGTCTCACATAATCACGCAAAGCAATAACATGCATCAATACACAAATACAATTATCAATACATGCAGGAGAGGTAAGTTCCCTACACTCTTTCCACGTAAGCTCCAGCGCAGCTGCTCACGAACAAAACGAACATCAAACCACAACCAGGGCGACTATCCAATCCTATAACCAAACAAGGACATAGGGTTAATCCCTTTTCCAATTCCTCAACTCTCAAACACTTAATGTTGGTTATCATTTAACACCTTTAGGAGGCTAATTAAAGCCCAAACATATACCTAAAGGCTTGGAAAACACTTGACCAAAGATCTCCTTTGAAAAGTGCAAAACACTGATTTTTGAGGGTGGGCCGCGGCCCAAAATCCGTGGGCTGTGGCCCAAAACTGCCCAGAAACATTTGGGCTGCGGCCCAGCATCCTCGGGCCACGGCCCAGAAAATCCTGTTTCTTGGCTGAACTTCCAAAAATCATAACTAATTCCACAAGAATCGAAATGAGGTGATTCCAGAGCCAAAAGAAAGGTATATAAGTCCTCTTTCAAGGAAAAATATAGCCCTTCACTGGAAATCACCACACAAATACAGAATCACCAAAAACTCAAGACTGTCCCAAAACAGAATCCATTTTCGACCTCAAACTTTGGACAGCTATAACTCACAGTAGACAAAACGAAATGGCACAAATTATGTGCCCATTTTGAAGCTTGGGATGTGAAAGTTAAGACTGGAAAGTTTCAGAATTTTCCAATACCATTTGGTCATTCAAAACGCTCATACAAAATTACTGCGCAAAACAGAGCTTAAACCAAACAGATTTCCAATTTTCTACCAAAGTGTTCAATAACTCCAAAATTAGTAACCAAGCTTATTCCCACACAAAATCACTCAAGGAACACAATGGTAACCTCAAAATAACCAAATTCACAACCCATTTATATGCCCTGTTTTGACCAAAGCATAAAACCAACACAAAAAGTGCCAAACTTCACATTTAAGCTTCAATTCAATACCATTCATTCAAAACACTTAACAAGGCACTAATTCCATGACAACAATAATTCAAACACCACAAGACCCTAAATCATGAAATTAGGGCTAAAATTCCAGAAATTTAAGGCCTAATCAATGGCCACAAATCTTATATGAGAAGGAAGCTTTCACTCACCTCAACAACTTTCCCAAAGGCACTTCATGATTCTCCCAAGTTCATAATTTCGTGATTCCTCAATCACCACCAATGAAGAATCTAAAACCATAGGATGAAAGCTCTTAGCTCAAGGAACAATGTTAATGAAGAGCATTTTGGCATTTGAGGCCATTTGCTTACCTCAAATCCAACTTTTCTTTTCTCTCTCTTGGCCAACAATGGAGGAAATGAAGAGAGAAGAGAGAGATGAGTGTGTGATGATGAAGATGAGGAAGAGTGCAGAAAAATCTGCCCCCAAAAACGCATAGGAGAGAGAGGAGAGAGAAAAAAGTGGTTTTTGTCTCTTATGCCTCATCCTATGGTCCACCATAATGCCACTTGGCAACATCTCATCCCTTGATCTCTAATACCACACACATTTACACCAAATTCACATCATATTTCTCCCAAAATATTTAATTATACAATTTTACAATCAATCTCAATGCCATTAGCCCTTAATCGAAAATCGGGGTGTTACACGGTAAGTGTATAACACTTATTTTTTAGCCACAAATCAAATGATTTAGCTAATAATTGGTCACATCTTGCAAGATATCAAGGTTCCAGTCAAAATAAGAAATAATGAATTTCCACTTGTTAGAATCAGATTTTTGCAAATTGCAGCAATATTAATTCATAAACATGAGTTGACAATCAGTTCAATGTGGAAAATTCAAGCTACAAGCTTAAATTAAATTCTAGGAACTTGAAAATGCACTCAACAACTGTCTAGACCTAAAACTCAGCTTATGAATCAATTTCAATGTGTAATATGAAGGAATGCCCAAATAGAAGAATTTGCTCAGAAATGGATGCAAAACTTTGAACAACAATGGCAGTAATAAAATTCAAGGACTGATACAAGCAACAATAGAAAATTCCTCAGTATGTACAGAAACTTCCTCTATTTTACAAAAACACAAAGAGAAGAAAAAGTATAAAGGTCAATCACTTAAATCCCATGCCTGCTGTATCAACATCAGACCTGTATCACCCATATCCCAGAAATTATCCTACACAGATACATAAACCCAGTTAGATATGAAAACCATGACACTTTATAAGTGCACACAGTATGTAATTGCATTGAAATGGAATTGCACACGGCAACATAGTAATGCAGCACACAACATGTAATTGCAATTACAACAACACTTTATAATTCATACAGCAGAAGCAATACGTATGAGAACAATGTACAATATACGTAACATTGGATTCAAAAACTCACTATTTTTGTAAAAGCTCAAAGATGAATTTAGCACAACATCTGCAGATGAAACTAATATCTTCTTCAAGAAAGGGATCAGCAAGATCAAACATCTGTAACACTAAAGACAGACAAAACATTAACTTGGTAACTTTAAAACAATAAAAGTAATACAAAACTTCTAAAATATACATTTACCTCTTTAGTAAAATCAGTTATGCTTAGAGTGATAATATTGTAAATGTGTCTCAAAACATAAAAATCACATAAGTTAGACCCCGGTGGTTACTTATAGCTTTAAATAAGAACATGAAATCATTAAAACAAGTATAAAAGCATGGCTTATTGAATACATTCTTAAAACAAACCAATATATACTAACCTTTGGCATGAGCCATGTAAGGTCTTCCAAATCATGAACATGCTTACCACAAGCAGCATGTAAGAATGTCCGTATAGCCATATCATCAAAATCACAAAGGTTACTTATTTTACACAAATTCCATAAACTTTGCACACAAAAGGTAATAATGCAAGAAAACTTATGAGTTCATAGTCTTTTCTAAGTCATTCGCTGGTTTGAAGTGGAGGGAGCATAAGAGGATAACAGTATAACTATTCTTACATAGAAAAACCAATTGCCAATTATCACTAAAAACAGAGAAGAATATTAAGCAAACATAAAGCATTATATATATTATGAAATATAAATTTGTTTTTTACCCATGCCCATATAGAGCCAAGAAACACTCATTTGCGGTTTCACTTAGCCTCTCTGATAAGTATGTATGTCTGATGGCAGCAGTAGTCCTTTTCTCTTGGATTTGAACTAGGCAGAGGAATCCAAATTTTTGTCGCTCTTGCCAGAGGAGACCAACCAACGATTCATGTACCTATAATAATACAAGCACACAAATCAAATGTAAACGGTGAAATTTTTAAAATATTTACTTCGAATTGAAGAAGATACTTACATTAAGAATAGTTGGACAATCGCAACCGTAAGATTTTGTCTAGGAGCTACCAAGGACATTAAATCATCCCTCTCAAGAAACCATGTCACCCTTGACTTGACAACAAATAAATCCGTAAGTCATTCTCTTGTTTGAAAGGATATATCATATGCTATCAGAATCACTTGTTGCATGATATTCAATGGAGGCTATGAAACTTCTTGATTGAAGGGAGCTAGACTTGTTAGGGCTTTGATCGAGTTTCCTCAGCTAGAACAAAAATAAGGTTCTTTGGCCATAAGATGAAAGCATCGAGGACATTACTCATAATCTTCAAATCATCAGAAGGGATAGGGACAGGTACATCTACAATGATCACCTCTTCAACTAACACTCTGACTTGATCATCTTTCATTTGTTGGTGGTGGACAGTTGATCCTAAGTTATGCACACTCCCCTGTGCAAGTAACTGTCATAGAGGATCCTTGACAAAAATGTCAATAGGCTCAGCAATTTCTCTTGCATGACCCTCTGATAACTACCCAATATTGCAACAACTGCCTTAAGTGCTCTGCTTATTAGGAGCAAGTGATTGTGTCTGGGGAGTACTGGTATCTTGCTTGAGCTCATAAACACCATTATTTGATCTTTCATCTTACTCAACCAAGTTTCTAATAGTACATCAAATGATGCTTCTGTATCGGCCCTTGCTTCCGCTCTTGCAATAGCCAACATATGCTCTAATTCCTCTATAGTCAAGATGCTTGAGGAATGGTATAAGGGAGCTCCAAAGTAATCCCTTATGCCTACCCCTCCTCCAACTCCCCTGATACGGCCTGGATACTCATGTTTTCTAGTAGCAATAGTCAAGATATCATTCCTTCCTTCTGACCTAAAAGATCCCTCAGCTTGTTTTTTTCTAAGTTCCTCTTGTAAGATAATACAAAATAACAAACATAAGTAATGAAATATGTTTCTTATGTAATTAATAACAACAATATATACTTACAATTTTTTCACCTACTATACGAGATTGTTCACTCGTATAAGACCACTCCTCTTTTGGTAAGCAAATAGCCATTTTTCTTCACAACGAATCAGAGATGGTGGAGAAATAAGAACAGAAGGATCGGATTGAGATGCTTCTTCCAATCTCTTCCGTTTGGCCGCAATAAGTCTTTTTCAACCTTTGCATAACCCCCATAAGACATTGTATGAGGGCAATCATTCTTTGTACCACTCTCTTATGCTTTTTTCCTGTGAATAAGAAATTAAACAAAAAAAATGTTACAGCCAATTAAGACAATTGATAAGTAAATAAAATACAAAATAAATCAACTAACCAAAGATTATGGAGTACTCTAAAGCCTAACAAATTCTTGCCAAGTCGATTCATCAATATATGAATACTTGTTGCATGGAGTAAGACAAGGCTCACCATTTTTCACCTCGAAATGAATGTAATTATTGGCCAAATGTCTTAAACTTGCTCCAGTGCTCATAACAATCCATCATTGTCTTATTGTAAAGGATTTCACTCTGAGAAACGTCATAAGTGAGATATAATGCATGCATTGAAGGAGTAAGTGACAAATTTGATAATCATTACATGCAGAAGAGAATTGCATACCTAGATAGTGTCCCAAATATGTTGCTTCACCTTTCCATCGACATTTCTCCACTCTTCTATCAAGATACTAGGCTTGTTATAATAAGAAGGCCTATAAAACTCCAATATCGGCTTGCATTAAACCTGATTGGTTTCTATTATCTATCAAACTCAATCGATGTCTTTTGCCCAGTACTTCGACTGAGGGAAATGTCTCTCAACCGTGTGCCACGTCTACCCCTCCGTATAGACTGGTTACTGGGCTCACTTTGATTCTAGCTTAGTACATTGCTAGGCTCACTCTAATTAATACTAGCTAGCTCACATTGATGAGCACTAAGTGGCTCTGGATCCTCTACACTAGGATTCCTTGGATCTATGATTTTCCTATTAAGTCAATAAAGAAAGATAAATCATAAAGCTATAACATGAAAAGACTATATCTATAAAATAACTATATATATTATTCGAATATAAATCATAATGATAATTGTTAGATCAAGCGTTTCACCCAAGAGGGGGGGTGAATTGGGTGATACTGGAGTTTCTTTCGAAAATATAAAACTTTGACAACAGAATTAAAACAGTAATGAGTAAGGAGAAATATCACCGAAGTGTACACCGGGAGTTATACTGGTTCGGTCACAACCACTTTGACCTACTTCCAGTCCTCAGAGCTTCTCTGAGAATTTCACTATAACTTCCAAGATTCAGTGGGTTCTTGGCACCTCAGTACAAGCAAGTTCCTTACACCTGGACACTCGCTCCCCCTTACAGGTTGTAATCCAATCCCAACTCAAGGTTCCACAACCTTAAGTTATCTCAATAACAAATATTGAGTTTGAATGAAATATCTCTCTCAAAGAGTAAATGATAATCACTGAAGCATATGAATACAATTTCAACGTGAAAACAGAGCAATGAACTTAATGATACGTTCGTATGGATGCTTAGTTGTTCTTCTCTGTTTGAAGGTTCCCATATATATAGATATGTTGGTGATGACCGTTGGAACACTTCCTTTCGTCCGTTGGTGAGTGCGCAGCCACTATTGACTTTTCAAGTTTTTGAAAAATATCCGTTGGCGGTGGTTGGTATTTGAACGTTTGATTTGACTTTCATCTCTTGATATGATTTCTTCATTGTTTCTCTGTAAATATACTAAGAATGCTAATACAATGAAAGGTTAATCATATAGGAAACAATATAATGAAAGTTTGAATGATTTCTAAATTTCTCGGTATGCTTACTCGAGTAGCTCCTCGAGTAACCCTTGAAGTTTACTCGAGTAGCTCCTCGAGTAACATCGTGAAATCATTGTTTATTTGAAATTCCATGAAGATAAACATGATTACTCGGGTAGTGCATGGAATAAACTAAATTTCAAACCTTTGGGAATAGTTATTTACTCGGGTAGCTACTCCAGTAATGCTTCTGCAACTTCATAGATTACTGGGGTAACACCTCGAGTAATCCTTTCAAAAACTTTTGATTACTCGATGCTCTACTCCAGTAATGTTGGCAGGATTTCAAAGCCGAGAGCAATTACCTTGTTACTCGAGTAATGCATTCATTTTTGCATAGGTTACTCGGGTAGCGCCTCGAGTAACTGAGACTTTTGAATGTGATTTACTCTGGTAATGACTTGAAGTTTATATTGAAAACATTTGCATATACTGGGGTACATACTCGAGGAATCCACTTAAAATAAATCATGAAAAACTTGTTTAATGGAGTAAGTACTCGAGGAAGATGAAAAAGAGAAATCAAGTTAATCGGGTACTTACCTCAAGTTTTCACTCACCTTAATACATTACTCGAGTAGCTCCTCGAGTAACATTGGCAGTGGTACAAAGTGCCGAGAGCTTGACATTTTCAAATACACGGTTACTCGAGTAGCTCCTCGAGTATCATGGAAAATTTGAAGGCAACTGGAAGTTTCTGACCTGGTTACTCGAGTTGCTCCTCGAGTAACATTAGCAGTGGTACAAAATGCCGAGAGGTCCATATTTTAGGAAACATATGTACTCGAGTAGCTCCTCGAGTATCATGGGAAAAACTTGAAGTCAACTGGAAGTTTTCACATGGTTACTCGAGTAGCTCCTCGAGTAACATTAGCAGGCCGAGAGCAACCTTAAAGTTTTACCTGGTTACTCGAGTAGCGCCTCGAGTAATGGTGGCAGGTAACTGGAAGTTTTGCTTGGTTACTTCAAGTTTTGGCTCATTACTCGAGTAGCGCCTCGAGTAATGCCTTAGAAAATGCACTTCTGATCAGGTTCCTCAGCATTTTCTCTTGGCCAATCTTCACTACTTCCATGCTTACCTCAAGTAAGGCTTATTCCTGTCATTACTTAGTTCAAGCTTGATTATTAAACATTTCCTTTTCAAACCATTCTTTTGTTATCATCAAAACATGAGATCTAACAATAATTACTTTAGTTAGCTAACTTTTAAAGTAGTTTCATAAAGAGATATCCTCTCATATTCCCTCATGATGATCATTTCTTGTGCCGTGTTCATTATCTGCTTTATCTTCTTCGTTCAATTCTGGTAGACCCTTGGAAAAAGAAGGAGTCTCAAGAAGGTCATAATTTGAGTGACTTTCCTCATCAATATACATGACCCTTTTTCCTTGGAGATCTACAGACCACATTTGATTTTCCTGATCTATAATAAAGAACACTTGTGTTTACTTGATCTGCCATGATAAAAAAGTTTATCTCCAAAACTTCTACTATTCAGATCTACTAATGTAAATCCTAACCTATCGATCTTCACACCATTATTGACATCAACCCACTTGAATTTGAAAATGGGAAATTTAATTTTCACATAGTCAACCACCCAAATCTCTTCAATAAAGTTTGCCTGCCAATTTAGGGTTCTTATCTTTCGAACTAGAGAAGTGCATAGATTCAGCCACATATAAAACACATTCATACTATGTTTTATTATTATAAAAAGTTTGCAGAAAAATTTAATCTCAACCTCTCATGTATAAGTTTTATTTATCTAATTCAGTTCATACTATGCTTCAGCTTCAAACTTTCTCTTAATTAAACTACAAAATGATTAATAATACATTTGATGCCAATGAAATTAAAACATAGAAAACAAATAACTTATTTAACACTTAGTAGCATTTATTATTGATATCTAAATACATATGGAATCAAGTAGGAAAGCTAATGAACTAAAAGTATGAAACCACACATGAAAGAGATTACATTAGCCATGTGAGTCTGTAAACCCATTACTCAATTATGGTTCCCAAAGAAAACTTTTGCATAATACTGGAACTAAATAAACTAATTGAACTTGTTAGAATCCAAGTTTTGATGATAAGGTGATTATATGTTTTGATAAGAAACTCTTATTTTGAAAGTATAAACATTGATTCAAATGGTTATTAAATGCATTTCACAAAGTTAAGAGAAAGATACTGAGATTTTAAATGATGCACTCGAGTGAAGCAGCCACACTCGAGTGACAACCAGTTTTGCTCTCAAGTCCAAGAAGTGTTAGTCTAAAAGTATTTTATAGAGGCTACTGACAAGCATCATTTATATTTTAGTACATAACCCAGGGGGAAAAAATCTAAAAGACCTTCGATTATTTGCAGTAAGAACATGAGATTTAGTATTAAGAAGCACTGGAGAATAATTGAATTTATATTTTAGTAAGTGTGTCACTGTGGCATTAGGATTCTCTGTAAACCAGCAGTTATTCTCCAAGGCCCTGTCTATTCTACCCTGGCTAATCAAATTGCCCCATATAAATCAAGGTCCACTAAAACCAATATCAAGTAATTCGCTACTTAATAACCAATTTCGAAAGGACCTATCAATACCAATATTCTCCCTGTGTTTTCTTACTTCAACGTTCTTCAGGACATGAAACATCATTGAAATCTCCAATCACTACTTAGCCTCCATCAACCAATTGTTGATACCCTCAAGAGTATGCCACAACTGGCATCTAATAACCATATTTGAGTGTCCATACACCACAGTAAGTGAAAACTCATCACTAGTACCTTTATTTACCATTCCATGAATAAATTGATCACCTGAATTGGGGTCTAATTTTAGAAGCAGGTTGGAGGCTTCCAGGAGGATAGTGGTTGAATTGGGGTCTAATTTTAGAACATTCTTTTTAAATCTTGACCCCCACATCCCCACTTGAATTACAAGATGGACCCGTTTCTTGTGATATTAGGTGTGAATTCAACTTATAAGAGTCTACTTTTGTCTTAGTTTGCTGCATTTTCAAGCCCATACTCGAGGTTCCTTGGAAAGCCACATCCTCAATCCCCTTCTGTTTAGCTGCCTGGATTACACGTGGTTTATTCAACTTACTTAAATAGCCAACACTATTCCCAGAATCACAGTTTCTCTCTTTTGTCACTACATTTAAAATATCCGAACCATTATTCCCCTTGCTCCCTTTATTTAATTCAGGAAGGTAAGTAGATTTTCCCCTTCAATCACGAGATCTCCCTCCTGGCTTTAAATTAGCATGAGCTTCCGCTGATTTGCGCTATCACCATAACCTCCATCATTAGTTCCCACATCTTTATCATTAAGAGCCACAAAGCGTGTTCCTCCTCCCATATTCTGAGAATGTAAATCCTGCCTCAACTCATGCACATAATTACCATTCCATACTTTCGAGATCTATTGCCCCCTTCTCCAACACGGCGCCACCATCCACTCCCCATACATTTCAGCAGTTGTCTCCAATGATATGGACGACATTGTTAAAGCTGTAGAAACCGACAGGTTTGTCATGCATGACAACTTAGATGTATTTGTTGCTTGATTATTAGGGCAATACTCTGTGTCATGGCCATACCACCCACATGAAAAGCAAATCAAATGCAAACCCTCATAAACAATCTTCTTCTCTTTCCCATTTATCATCAAGGATGGGA
Organism: Inga oerstediana; assembly: GCA_963210345.1. Taxonomy (NCBI): domain Eukaryota; kingdom Viridiplantae; phylum Streptophyta; class Magnoliopsida; order Fabales; family Fabaceae; genus Inga; species Inga oerstediana. Next base: position 48,496,306 of record OY723399.1, read on the forward strand.
GCAAATGTGCACTCAAATCAACCTCAACACATATACATGCAAAATGCCCTTTGGTTTGTCGAAGGGTGTTTGTATCCACCTTCAGAACCTTTCCAATTTGGTTTCCCACCACATATAAAATGCCATTATCATAGAAGTCAACTGGGAATTTAGGAATTTTTACCCATGCTATAATTTTGGAAACCTCACCAGAATTAGGATTAAACTCTGACTTCTATGGTTGCACTACTATGTAGTGATCCATGTATACCCAAGGGCCTCCTATTAACGTAAAATCATAGTCCTCCTAATTGGTCATACGAACCAGAAAATAACCGGATCCTATCTCAATAGTTTCAACCTCCCCTTTACCTCCCCACAGTTGTTGTAACTTGCAACTAAGTTGATCCTCACACACCATCCTACCAAGGAGTCTAACGAACAGCGATATTGACCATTTTCGTGCTAGCTTTTTTCTAAACTCTGGAAACACAATGATGTTCGGTCCCTTCTGTCTCATCTCCACCTCAATCCTAGACTTCCATCAGTCCCCTCTCCACCATTTCTCTTCTTTATCTGAACAATCGTTCCGCTCCTGATCCTCAACGCATGCATCCTTATATGACCGTTTAGGTGCTTCAAGTATGGTGGCTTTCTATCTAATATCCTTGTCACTCATCCAGTCCTCTACCTGTAGGGATAATGATTGCTTATTTGTGAACTCTTCATCATCGTCACAAACTTTCTTCCTATGGAGCTCCAAGGCATCACTTTCCTCTAGCCTTGGCGCTAAAGTTAGTTTCTCAGGACTGCATTTTCTCTCTCGTTTGCTTATGACGGAGGCCGCGGCAAAAACAGCAACCACTTGGTCAAAATTGCCTGGACTCCAACACACTTTCTTCCCTTCTTCGTCTTCTTATCTTCTCACTCTCTCTCCTTGTTTTTTTTTGTCCTCCCTCCCTACTTCTTCTACTTGTTCTGCCAAATTTGCATACCCACATGACTTCTCTTTGAATCAAGGGGCCATGTGACCATTGTTGATTTAATTCTTTATTCATTTCCTTTTCTTTTCTTCTTTTTCTTTTACTTTTTCTTTTTCTGTTTTATCATTTCAATTTTTAATTATTTTCATATTACCTTATTTTCAGTATTTGTTTTTTCATAATATTATTTCATAATTTCTTTTTATTCTAACAAATCTTATTTTTAACACATTCTATTTACTCAAATAAATACATGAAAAATTTCACTTACCAAGAAATAATTCTTCCTAATATAATTTAAATACTAGAAATAAAAATTGGGATATTACTATTAAATCTCTCATGTTTTGATGATAACAAAGGATGGCATGAAAAAGATTTGATAAACAAATAAGTTTGAACAAAGTAATAACAGGGCAAATCATTACTTGAAGTAAGCATTGGAGTAATGAAAAAAAGCCAAGAGAAAAAGCTGAGAAACTTCATCACTGGCAAGTTTTCTAAAGGGTTACTCGAGTAGGTACTCGAGTAATGGACTGAAACTTGAAGTAACCAAAGTCGACCTTCAAGTAACCTGCCAAAGATACTCGAGTAATAAGGTAAATAACTTGCAGTTGCTCTCGGCCTGCCAACGTTACTCGAGTAGCTACTCGAGTAACCAGGTAAATCACTGGCAGTTGCTCTCGGCCTGCCAACGTTACTCGAGTAAGTACTCAAGTAACCATGTCAAAGACTTCCAGTTACTCTTGACCTGCCAATGATACTCGAGTATGTACTCGAGTCCCCTGTTTCAAGAAATGTGTTGCTCTCGGCATTTTCAACCCTGCCAATGTTACTCGAGAAGCTACTCGAGTAACTTACTGTGATAAGTCAACACCTGAAGGTAATACTCGAATAACATGAAATGTTTTTCTCACACTTCACTTCAAGTCACTACTCGAGTATGTAGAGTTATTTAGAATAAAAACTTCACGTCACTACTCGAGTATACAGAGTTAGTTGGAAGAGAACTTCAAGTCACTACCCGAGTAAGTTATGCACAAAATTTATGTTTACTCGAGTAAGGACTCGAGTAACAAGGTAATCAAACTTAATGTGCTCTCGGCCTTGAAATCCTGCCAACGTTACTGGAGTAAAGCATCGAGTAACCTAAAGTTTATTTGAGAGTTTACTCGAGTAACCTTTGAAGAAAAGTGTGCCATACTTGAGTAAGTATCCGAGTAAACAGGTATTTCCAAAGGTTTGTAATTTTGATTACTCCATTCACTACCTGAGTAAAGCAATGTTCATTTATTAACTTGCAGTTCATCAATACTTTCACAATGATACTCGAGTAACCTTTAATGAATACTGGAGTAGCTACTCGAGTATGCAAGTTCAGATTTTGAGAATTCATTCCAACATTCATTGATTTGTTTCCTATATGATTAACCCTTCATTATATTAGTATTCTTAGCATATCCATAGATAAACAATGAAGAGATCTTACCAAATAAGGAAAGTCAAATGCAACGTTCAAATGCCACCTACCGCCACCTACCGCAAACGGATATTTTTCAAATACTGGAAAAGTCAACAGTGGATGCGTACACTTTAACGGACGAGAAGAAAATATTCCAACGGTTACTACCAACACATCTATATATATGGGAACATCCAAACAGAGAAAATATAACAAGAACACACACGAACGCATTATTAGGCTCATTACTCTGTTTTACATTATACTTGTAATTCTATGCTTCAGTGATTCTTATTCACTCTGTAAGAGAGATATTTCATTCAAACTCAATATTTGTTATTGAGGTAACTTAAGGTTGTGGAACCTTGAGTTAGGATTGGATTACAACTTATAAGGGGGAGCGAGTGTCCAGGCGAAGGAACTTGCTTGTACTGAGGTGTCAAGAACCCACTGAATCTTGGAAGTTATAGTGAAACTCTCAGAGAAGCTCTAAGGACTGGATATAGGTCAAAGTGGTTGTGGCCGAACCAGTATAACTCTCGGTGTACACTTTGGTGATATTTCTCCTTACTCTTTATTGCTTTATATTCACCATCAAGTTTTTATATTTGCAACGAAATTTTAGTATCACCCAATTCACCCCCTCTTGGGTGAAACGCTTGCTCTAACATTTGGTATCAGAGCGTAAGTCTTCTTGTTAAGGCTTAACAACTTAAGAAGGATCCAATGGCAAGTATGGGTGAAGGAATTCTTCCCGACGGAGCATCCATCACTAGACCTCCTGGTTTTAGTGGAGAACACTTTTCTTTTTGGAAAGCAAAGTTTAGAGTATTCGTGATAGCTACTGAATATGGGCTATGGGATGTGATTGAGAGTGGAAACTATCAACCTACAAAGATTTTAGATTCTCAGAAAATTCCCAAGACGCCAGCGGAATATGATGAGAATGATAAGAAACTTATCACTCTTAACAGCAAAGCAATTCTGATGTTATAAAGTGCTTTAAGTCAAAGTGAATACTTCATAATTTGCACACTTCTAACAGCAAAGGAAATATGGGAAGCATTGGAAAAAGCTCATGAAGGAACTTCGGGAATAAAGGAGAATCGAATCAACACCTTGATCACTGAATTCGATCTACTTCGAATGAAATCAGGTGAGTCAATATCTTAATTCGAACTTAGATATACTCATCTTATTAATCAACTTTCAACACTTGGGAAAATCTATGATCAACATACCCAAGTACAAAAGATTTTGAATATTCTTTCTAAAGAATGGGAGGCCAAAGTCACTGCGATAGAAGAAGCAAAAGGAGAATCAATGTGATCAGTTGCTTCTCTATTTGGAAGCCTTTCTGAATATGAAAGCAAACTAAAGTTCAAACGGGAACTAGATGACATCAGTGACAAGAGAAAGAAAGGCCTAGCACTAAAAGCAAAAGAAGAAAATCAAGATGAGGATGAGGAGTTTGAAGATGATGAAATGGACCTAATCATACAACGATTCAGAAAGTTCTACAAGAAAGGACAAGGATTCAAACACTTTTAGAAAGGAGGAACTACCAGCAAAGATCATATCATTTGCTACGAATGTGGAAAATCAGGACATATCAAATCAGAATATCCAGAACTAAATCAAAAAAGCAAAGAAAAGAGAAAAGGCAAATTCTTTAACAAAAAGAAGGCCTTCGTATCTGCTATATGGGGTGATAGCTCCTCTGACGAAGAAAGTGATGAGGAAGAAGTAGCCAATATATGTCTTGTTGCTCAAGAAGAAACAGAAGAAGAGGTAAATGATTCTGATCCTACCTATGATGAATTACTCTCTGAATATAATGCTTTACATTCTGAATTCATCAAAGTAGTTAAAGAATTAATCGTTTTCAAAAAGAAAAACAAAGCTCTTGAAATTGAACTTAAAGAAAGTTTAGAAAAGAATTGTGAAAATTGTTCTTCTTTGAAAAAGAAAAACACTGATCTTACAAAAACTCTTGAAAAATTTACACAAGGAAGTGAGATGCTAAATGTTATTTTAAAAGCACAACGATTTGAAAATGACCAATCTGGAATTGGATATGATCCAAAATCAGATAAAAGGAAAGGTAGAAAGAAAGCAGGAGGTAAGTCATATTTGAATTATTTCCAACATTCTGTGCATACATCGAATCCTTTTGCATTTTGTAATTACTACAATAGAAAAGGTCATTATACTTCTTCATGCATTCATAAGAAGAAAGGAAACATAGGAACCTATAAATGGGTACCTAAAGGCTCATATGTTCAGAAAATTATTTGTACTAACCCAAAAGGACCCAAAAAGATGTGGGTACCTAAGACTTAGTCATTTAATTGCAGATATGTCTCAAGGCATCCAAAAACAACAAATGGTACATAGACAGTGGATGCTCTAGACATATGACCGGAGATTTCGAAAGTTTTACCACATTGCAACCTAAGGAAGGTAGAAAGATAAAATTTGGAAGAAATCAATCCGGAAAGATAGCAGGAATTGGTGAAATCAAAAATGACAAAGGAATACAAGTCAAAGATATATATTATGTTAAAGGCTTGTGTCACAATTTACTGAGTGTAAGTCAAAGTACAGATAAAGACAACTGGATAATATTTGATTCAGAGGAATGTTTGATTGTCAACAAGAAAGAGTTACTACTTGATAAGAAGAATATCAAGGCTAAACTTAGAGCAAAAAGGGAAGGTAACTGCTATATTCTAGATATTAGTAGAAATGAATCTGAAAATTGTTTTCTGAGTAATGCTAATGAAAGTTGGCTATGGCATAAGAGATTGGCTCATGTCAACATGCATCAACTGGGCAAACTACTCAAAAAGGATTTAGTTTTTGGATTACCCAAAGTAAATTTTAAAAATGATTTGATTTGTGACACATGTCAAAAGGGTAAACAAACTAAATCATCTTTCAAATTGAAAAATGAAATCTCAACAAATAGACCACTACAATTATTGCATATGGATTTAGTTAGCCCAGCAAGAGTAAAAAGTCTTGGTGGCAACTTATATTCATTGGTCATTGTTGATGATTTCTCCAGATTTACGTGGGTTATTTTTCTATCATCAAAAGATGAAACCTTTGAAGAATTTATTGTTTTTGCCAAGAAAGTGTAAAATGAGAAAGGTATGTCCATTGCAGGTATTAGGACTGATCATGGTGGAGAATTTGAAAATCAAGCCTTTGAAGAATATTGTGATACTAATGGCATTGATCACAATTTCTCTGCTCCAAGGACGCCTCAACAAAATGGAGTCGTGGAACGCAAGAATAAAGTGCTCACTGAAATGGCTAGAGCAATGTTAAATGAAAAGATCATATCTCAAGTTTTCTGGGCCGATGCTATGAGTACAGCATGCTATATTTCAAATAGAGCATATGTTAGAACAAAACTTGGAAAGACACCATACGAGCTGTACAAAGGAAGGAAGCCAAACATTGCTCATCTACACATCTTCGGCTGTAAGTGTTTCATTCATAATAATGGTAAAGATAACTTAGGAAAATTTGATTCTAAAACTAATGAAGGAATTTTCCTAGGATATTCTAACCGAAGTAAAGCATACAGAGTTTTCAATAAAAGAATATGTGTTGTTGAAGAATCAATTCATATTGTATTTGATGAATTTGAATCCTCTGACAAAACCATTGATGAAGAACAGGAAGTTGTTTTAAATCAAGAAAATGGTCAATCTATTTCTAAATCTCTTATTCTAGAAGTTGATGAAACCAAGGAAGAAGAGCAATCACTAGGACAACCTAAAGCCTGGAAATACAATAAAAGTCATCCCTTAGATCAAGTCATAGGAGATGTGAATGAAGGGATCAAAACTAGAAATAGAATTTTCAATAAAGTAAGTTTTTCTGCATTTATTTCTGAGATTGAACCTTCTAACATTGATGAAGCCCTATTAGATAATGATTGGGTTATAGCAATGCAAGAAGAACTAAATCAATTTTAAAGAAATCAAGTTTGGGATTTGGTACCGCGACCCAAAGATCATCCGATCATTGGAACTAAATGGGTATTCAAGAACAAACTCGATGAATCCGCAATTATTGTCAAAAACAAGGCAAGATTGGTGGCCAAAGGCTATAATTAGGAAGAAGGGATTGATTATGAGGAAACATATGCTCCAGTGGCTAGATTGGAAGCTATACGCGTACTCTTAGCCTTTGCATGCATCAAAGGATTCAAACTCTATCAAATGGATATAAAGAGTGCATTTCTAAATGGCTATAGTATGGAAGAAGTATATGCAGAACAACCTTCAGGTTATGAGGATGTAACTAAACCTGATCATGTTTTCAAACTCAAAAAGGCTTTATATGGTTTAAAACAAGCTCCTAGAGCATGGTACGAAAGGCTCAGTAAATTTCTCATTGATAAAGGTTTTGTACGGGGAAAAGTTGACACAACACTTTTTATAAAACGAAAACGTGATGATATTTTAATTGTTCAAATATATGTTGATGACATTGTTTTCGGTGCTACTAATGAATCTCTATGTAAGGAATTTTCTGAGATAATGCAAGGAGAGTTTGAGATGTCAATGATGGGAGAACTGAATTTCTTTCTTGGTTTGAAAATCAAACAAAGAAAGAATGGAATCTCCATATCTCAAACAAATTATTTGAAAGAGTTGTTGAAGAAGTATGAAATGGATGAAGCAAATGGAACAGACACACCTATGAGCTCAACTACGTTGCTTGATGCTGATGTCAAAGGGAAAGACTACAACATCACAAAATACAGAGGAATGATTGGATCATTACTCTATCTCAAGGCAAGCAGACTGGACATTCAATTTAGTGTTGGCATATGTGCAAGATATCAATCAGCACCAAAGGAATCACATGCCGAAACTGTCAAACGAATCTTTAGATACCTTGTTGACACACTAGAATTGGGTCTGTGGTATCCCAAAGGAAGGAATGAATATCTAGTTGCATATTCAGATTCAGATCATGGAGGATACAAAATAGACAGAAAGAGCACCAGTGGACAAGGACAATTTCTTGGAGGATCTCTTGTATCATGGTTCAGCAAGAAACAAAATACAATGTCTCTTTCGTCAACAGAAGCCGAATATGTTGCAGTTTCAAGTTGTTGTGCACAAGTGATATGGTTAAAACAACAACTACAAGATCTTGGTATTTATCTCAAAGAAATACCAATCTATTGTGACAATACTAGTACGATAAGCTTGGCAAAGAATCTAGTTCAACACTCTAGAACTAAGCATATCGATGTTAGACATCATTTCATCAGAGATCATGTCCAAAAGAAAGATGTGAAAGTAATATTCATCCCTACTCATCTTCAACTAGCTGATATTTTCACTAAACCCCTTGCAAAAGATCAATTTCTATACATTAGAAGAGAATTGGGAATGGTAAATCCCAATGAATTGTAAGTTATTTCAGTCTCTTATAATGTTAGATAAAGATATTTGATAATGTTTTGATTATTACTAATTTAAGCATCGGAGTATGTAGAAATTTGTTTTGCAGGAAGATTGAAACTCTGTTCTGAGAAATAAAAATAGAGGTTATCAGAGGACACCTTTACTGGAGTACCAACTTCAAGTAATGACTGACAGTGAAGCATTACCCGAGGAACAACTTGAAGTAAAAGAACACTTTACTCGAGTAACTACTCGAGTAATGGTCTTCCAAAACTGGAAGTAACGTATCAAGTTACTTGGAATTTGAATTAAACGGTTCATTGGTGAGAAATGACAGTCTAAACTAGAAATGACAGGTTACCCAAGGGAAGCCTCGAGTAAACTTAAAGCTTACTCGAGTAAGGCCTCGAGTAACTACAAGTCCAGATCACAAATTTGATGAGAATCGACTCAAATCTGCTCTAAAATGGCTATAAAATGATTGAGAGAACATACATGGATAATTACAATATTATTCATGCCAGGTACACAATTTAAATGAATTATTTTAGAAATTTTCTGTATGATCACTCGAGTAAGGACTCGAGTAAACATGATATTTACTCGAGTAAGGCCTCGAGTAACGTCGGGTTCTAGGTCATTATCTGTCGTAAACTCAGTCATTTCTACAAAATCGCCTCGAGTAAATCACCCAGTCCTCTCTGAAAAACTTTTCACAATCTCTTTCTTACTTAATTTCCGTCAAAACCCATTGATTTTCAACCCCAAAAACCACCTATTCTGTTCAGATTCTTCCTGACCTAACTCGCGACTTTCACTTTGTTTTCTGGTTTTTCAAGTTTTCACTGATTCAAAATTGTTAGAACCAAAAACCTCACTCCCACAGATTCTTCTGGATCCCCACAACTTTCTGACCCTCTTTCTTCTCCTCCAAGAAAGAGAAGAAAACTCACACCTAGATCCAAAGCTAAAGTCCAACCCAAACCTCAACCGAAACCAAAAGGTGTTGTGATTAAAGAGCCAGTAGTTACAAGGGCTCAATCCAAGAAGAGCACCTCTACTGGGAGAGGTAAAAGTGCCAAATCTCCTTCTCCTCCAATTTCTGATTCCTCCACTCCCTCTTTCACACCTAAACCATCCTAAAAGCCCAAATATGATGTGAATGTGGCTAAGGCAATGGCTGGTATTCTAGATCAGCTTGAGAAGGGGCAGTCTTCAAAGAAATCTGTATTGCCAGAAGAGGAGATCACTAAACCTCCAAAGGGGTTTAATGTCAACAAGCTAGAGGAGTCCCAGAAGTATCTCACTCAGTTCTCAAGGAGAAAAGTATGCAAGACTCACTTGTGGACCTCAAAGTACTTCAGGAGGTATTGAAGCATGATCTTAGTCCCTTTCTAGAACCATTTATGCCTTGGCTATCTATTAGACTTCCTTTTTGCACAAAAGTAGTCACACACTTTTACTGCAATCTTGAGATTCTAGATGAACCTAATAGAAACTCAGCAGAGGAAGAGATGACTACTACTGTTAGAGGCCAAAAGATACTTATCTCACCTTCTAGAATTAATCTGTGGTTAGGAATAGAGAACCCACCAGATGACATTTACTCCAAACTTGATTCAAACCAAATTTTCTCTGTTCTTAAACCTGGTGAGCTTGTAGGCCCCTTGAACTTCAAACCTAGTGACATGTGTGATCATCACAGGGTTCTATGGTATATCTACTCTAGATCCCTTGTGAACAAGGCCAACAACTATACCCACTTTTCTGATAGGGACTTTAGATGGTTTGCTTCCTTACTCCTGAAGGAACAAAAGGATTTGGGGGAGTACATATTTTCTGAGATGAAGAGGTACAGAGTAGATGGGAAAGCTACTACGCCTATGCCATATCCTCAGATTGTTTCACTCATTCTGAAGGAAAATAAGATATGGTATTTCGAAAGCAAAGAGCATATTGAGAGGATTACTCCAGTTAGGAGAAATCAAATTGGGAAGCTCAACATTGAAATACCTCTCAAGGGTCCTCTAGAGTCTGGGTCTAAGAAGAAGAAGACAATCGAGGCTAAGACAAGTAAATTAGATGACACTCAGTCTTCGGCTCCAGCTGCCACTACCTCTTCACCCTCTTTCCTCATTGCCACTCTCCAACACTTTATGGAAAATATGCTCAAGGGATTCCATGTAGACATTGCCAACACCAATGCTGAGCTGATAACTCATATGAATGGCAAGATGGCTGAGTTGGTTGAGAAGATGGATAAGAGGCACGAAGAGTTGCTAGCTAAGCAATGTGCCCAGGGTGAGACTTTGCGGTTGATCTTAGCGAGATTGGACTCTTTGGGTCCTGGACCTTCTGCTGGTCCATCATCATCTGCACCTGAGCCATTTTCATCTCCAGAGCATATCCCATCTCCAGAGCATATACTGAAGGATCGGTAAGCACAGCGGAAGAATTTGAAAAAAAATTTCACCGATCCTAATTGAGGATATATCAACGGCGTTTAAACCAAGTTGGAAGGATTTATACCTTTTTGATGATTCAGAGTTTTCACGATCTCTAGGAGCCAACACGTCAGATCCGCTCCCTCTACCGGTATCCACACGAATGCTCTCCAACCGAGACTGCGTGCTAGCGCCTCTAATGTCTCCAAGGGTTTAACTTGCGGCTCTTAATTCTGATGTACCCTGAGTCTATCAGCTCTACATGGGTTATTTTCAAATTTCAAAATTAATCATCATTAATTTCAAAATTAATTAACAATTAATTATCTTGATGAGCTAATTAAATAAATTCAGTTTAAATTAAATCTGTCCAATAGTTTTAATTTAACTTATTTATTTAATCTAAATAAAGAGCCATTAGATTTAATTTATCTTCATAAATTAAATCTGAGATACTATATCTCTATCATGTTAGTTATTAAATTTAATATATCTTAATAAATTAAATTTAAAACCAACACAATATAATAATATCATATAATATATATATATACATATATATATATATATAATATTTCGAATATATATATATATATAATATTATTAATGAATTTTATATTATATATATATAAATATAAAATTCATCCACCCTAAATCAAACATTATCTCGTGTTGGGCCATTTTTGTGTGCGACCCTGTAGGCCCATATGAAGTTGGCAGTGGGCCAATAACTACACTAACCCAAAAGTTGCAAGCGGCCTCTAGCAAAACATTATGACTACCCAATTCATATGAGAATCATTATCACGATACAACCTGTCATACAACCATGTCACGTCCCTTTTGTCACACGATATATCGATCAAGGATAAGGAATGGAAAATGTCATCCTCTTGTTCCTGACCATTACTTTCTCGATTCCTGAGTAGCCTGATAACAGAAACAGAAACTCCTTTCATCATAGTATGGCCATACATTTCCCAGACTCACTCATCGAGGGGCCCAGTAATATCTCTCTACTAATGTGAGGGACAAATTCCATCTTGATCATTCATATTCCTCTACATGAAAAACCACCAAGCCCGATCGTAGCCTTTATCATCACCCAGTCAAAGTTACTTTTGACTAGTTCAAAGCTTAGCAACTCTCATGTAGGAATCCATGATGACCTCAGGTCTAAGGGCATTGTGACGTGGTTATACATGAGAAAAGCTTATGATTTAATCCATGTAGCTTTCTCATAGTGGGTCGGTCCAGCACCTTGTACTCTTACAAGTGCCTAAGACTTTGATTCGTATCTCCATATCTTATCAAAGTCATACTTGTCTTGTTTCATCTCTGCTCCCGCATAGATGACCGACCAGGAATATTTTAGGACAATCTTTATGAATTATCCAAGGATACAATTATCACAGTTAACATGCAAATAATATAATAACAGAATGGAGAAATTTCATTAAAATAATAATGTTTAAAGTACAATGATTGGCCCTTAGGGCACAATTTCCAACATATACCACCACCTCCAGAGAACATCCCATCTGACTTTCATCACACTAGGTTGAGCCAATTATCCCTCCAGTCTCTAGTCCACCTGAACCAAGACCCAGAGATATCTTTTGCTAAGTGGACAATCCTGAAACTAATGAGACTATTCATATTGTCATTGAGGATTCACTACCCAGAGCTCAGCCCCAACCTACTCCTACACCCATTCCCTCTCCTACTCATACAAAGGAGATCTCTCCCTCATCTTCTAGTCATCATTCTGCAAATGACACAGAAAAGGTTTAAACCACCACCATGATTGTCTATCAGCCTCCTCTTGTTCCTCCCAGAGATGACATTTGTAACCCCCTCCGTAATTATATCCGAAATACGCAATTAAAATGAAATAGAGACCAATAATAATCAAAACTCATTTAAAATCCCATCCTTGAGATAGGGTTTTCAAAAATGCCTTTTAAAATCTAATTAACTTAGTCTCATATTTACATTTCGAATACAATTACTACGCGAAGATAAATCACATTCATATAAATATCAGAGTGCACAATATAATTATCCCGGCAATCCCGGGTACATACCTTCGCTAAAGATACACAGGGTACAATTGCCCATTACAATTCTTCAAATAGGGATTACACAATCTCATCTCAAATTCATAACCATATATTCAACCGAATCATATACAGTCTTCATAACTCATTGGTAACCATAGCAGCCAGAACAATCAAAGATTGAAGTTTCGAAAGTTACCTCAAGCTTCCTTCGGCTTTTACTCAATATGGCTGAACCCTAGCCCCTTTTAAACCATGAAAATTGAGCTTCCAACACCTTAAAGAACATGAAAGAGAAGCTTAGAAGCAAGGTTATACGCGTTAGGAGCTAGATCGTCGGAGAAATCGGCTTACCTTACGAGATTTCTCCTCTTTCTCTCTCTAAGAGCTCTCAACTTTCTCTCACTAGTTTCAGCTGGTTCAGCACGACAGAAAATGAGAGCTGAAGAAGATGAGAAAATGTTTCATTCCATGCTGATGTCATCTTTTATTGAGATGATGTCATAATTCCCATTTTCGGATTTTCTGGCAGATTTTCTGCCCAAACTTTGAAAAATCATAACTAATTCTAGAAAAATTGCAATGAGGTGATTCCAAAGCCAAATGAACGGTATTTAAGTCCTCTTTATTGGAAAAATATGAGCCATTACCAGAAATCACCACAAAATTCTAGAATTACACAAGTTTTATCACTGCCCCAAAACAGAGTCCATTTTCGACATCAAACTTTGGACAGTCATATCTCCCAGTTCCTAAAACAAAATGGCACAAATTATATGTCCATTTTGAAGCTTGGGATGTGAAATTTAAGATGCAAAATTTTCATAATTTTCTAACATTATTTGCCTAGTAAAAACATCTACACGAGAAGACTGCCCAGAATAGAGTTTCACTGGACAGAATTTCAGATTTTGCATCTTTGCTTCTAATGGTTCTATTTTCATACCAAACATCATTCCCACATAAATTTTCACAAGGAATCCATTGGAAACACCAAATCAATCAAATTCACATCTCATTGACATGCTTTCACAACAATCTCAACATGTCAACACAATTCACATTTCAAAACCTAACATTGCAACATTTCCATTCCAAAGTTCCAAACCAATTTCAATGACATCAAAACATACTATGACACCATTTCCAACACAATACCCCATTCAATTATTCCCTCTATTCTAAGTCAATTTGGATGTTAATCCACAATTGAACTCAAATACAGGGTTTCGGCGCTGCTCACAACACACACGAATCATATTCAAGTGACAAATCACATCATATTCTCCAAAAGGGTTATTTATCACTAACCACATCCACTTTTGAAGTCATTAACCCTTAATCACAATTTGGGATCTTGCTAAACTGGGGCTTAGCAATCCACTAATCTCAGGCTTATTCTCTAGCCTCTCGAGTCTCAAAATTCGGGGTATTACAACATTCACATTCCTCCACTAAATCTTCCTGAACCAGAATCTTCTAGTTCTTCATCTTTTGATTCTTCTGGTTTAGGTGGTCCTTTGGTTCTACCTGTGAAGCCTATTTCTATTGTCAAGCCTTCCCATCCTCCTCTTGAATGATGAAGACAAAAAGGGGGAGAAGAGCTTGAGTGATTTTGTGGAGTGTTTGAGTTTCTTTTTGGGTATATGGGTGTATATGGGATTTAGGGAGCTTTTCAATTTATAACTTTTCATCTTGTAATGTAATTTTAAGTTTAATGCAAGTTTACTTAAGTTATGATTTCATTTCAAGTCCATTTAAGTTTTTAAATTATGATACATTGTTGGACTACTGAAGTTTATTATGTATGCAAGGTGAATATGTTATGTTTTCAACCTTTTCCAAAACACTTTGAGACACTTTGAATCTAAACTTAAAAAGTTCTTCAAAATTATCATTGAATTCAAGAAATGTTTATTTGATAACTTGATTTCAAAAATCTTGTTCAAAATCATCAAGTTTTGTCATCATCAAAAAGGGGGAGAATGTTAGATCTCTCATGTTTTGATGATAACAAAGGATGGCATGAAAAAGATTTGATAAACAAATAAGTTTGAACAAAGTAATAACAGGGCAAATCATTACTTGAAGTAAGCATTGGAGTAATGAATAAAGGCCAAGAGAAAAAGCTGAGAAACTTCATCACTTGCAAGTTTTCTAAAGGGTTACTCGAGTAGGTACTCGAGTAATGGACTGAAACTTGAAGTAACCAGAGTCGACCTTCAAGTAACCTGCCAACGATACTCGAGTAAGTACTCGAGTAATAAGGTAAATAACTTGCAGTTGCTTTCGGCCCGCCAACGTTACTCGAGTAGCTACTCGAGTAACCAGGTAAATCACTGGCAGTTGCTCTCGGCCTGCCAACGTTACTCGAGTAAGTACTCGAGTAATCATGTCAAAGACTTCCAGTTACTCTCGACCTGCCAATGATACTTGAGTATGTACTCGAGTCCCCTGTTTCAAGAAATGTGTTGCTCTCGGCATTTTCAACCCTACCAATGTTACTCGAGGAGCTACTCGAGTAACTTACTATGATAAGTCAACACCTGAAGGTAATACTCGAATAACATGAAATGTTTTTCTCACACTTCACTGCAAGTCACTACTCGAGTATGCAGAGTTATTTAGAAGAAAAACTTCAAGTCACTACTCGAGTATGCAGAGTTAGTTGGAAGAGAACTTTAAGTCAGTACTCGAGTAAGCTATGCACAAAATTTATGTTTACTCGAGTAAGGACTCGAGTAACAAGGTAATCAAACTTAATGTGCTCTCGGCCTTGAAATCCTGCCAACGTTACTGGAGTAAAGTATCGAGTAACCTAAAATTTATTTGAGAGTTTACTCGAGTTGTTACTCGAGTAACCTTTGAAGAAAAGTGTGCCATACTTGAGTAAGTATCCGAGTAAACAGGTATTTCCAAAGGTTTGTAATTTTGATTACTCCATTCACTACCCTAGTAAAGCAATGTTCATTTATTAACTTGCAGTTCATCAATCATGGTTTTTAATATCTTTAGATTATATATCAGTTTATTAGTCAAATTAATTAGTTTGAAGAAAAAACTATAAATATAAATATTCTAAAGTGATTTAATTGGCTTCCTTAATTTCTCCAAAAAAATCAAATTTATCTTATAATTAGAACCGGAGGGAGTAGCACTTATATTCCTTCTGTGCTAGCAATTCATCGATTCCACTAAACCAACGCCCTAAGACAAGTGAGAGTGGGATTTTTACAAGTGAGTATTCTCCTACCCTTTAATTCTTAATACTCTTAATAAAACCCCATGAGCATGTAAAACTCTCTTGGTCTTTTTACCTTCTTTTTCCCTACGAAGTTTTTAGTTTTATTTTTTAATTTTTACTATATTTTAGTTTATTCTTTTAAAAGACTCGTTTCAGACTTTGAACAAAATATCTCTATCCTTTTTGTCCTCTTCCTCACTCTTTGCTTGCTCAACTGTTCGCCACAGATCTCAAAAGTTTTTTTTTTTTTTTTGTTATTTGGGTTAAAGATTGTCTACTTCTCTACAATTTCCAATTTTTCATGACCATAGAATTTTTAAGAGGTATGGAATCAAGCCGATGTCTTTCTTATTGTTGAAGCCTCTTCGATGATTACCAGCCGATCACCCTAACACATTTTACCATTTTTGTTTGATTCTTTAATTTATATGTTTTTTATGTCTTAGTTTTTTTTTTTGGTTGATTTGGTTAATTTAGCAAGAATATAATGAAATATATTAATCTCTCATCACGGGTAGAAACAACTGAACAGATCTTCAATATGCTATAAACAAAAAATAAGTGTCCGTTGTTTTGTATCTCATATGGTTTGTAATCATGTTTGTCATGTAAAATAAAAAAAGGAGCGATAGATTATAAGACTATACATGATGTGATATCATTTAAATATTTAATTTAAATCCTTAAATGTAATCTAGTAAAATATCTAATTCAAATCCAATCCTAATATCTAATAATTCTAAGAGTAAAATACTCTAACCATCCTCCAGTTTTGCCTTAATTACACAGACCTCCCTTCTATTTTGAAAACATACACTTAAGTCCAAACAGTTAACTCCGTTAAGAATATTCTAAAAATATTCCAAAAATATATTTTTTTAATTAAATTTATTTTTTCTTGCACATTTTGACTAAAGTTGTTTTAAAGAATTTAAGAGTTTTTTTTATCTATTCCTTAATTTCTATTTTTATCAAGGTATTAAAACTCGGACCGGGTATTAAACCAGTCGGAGTACTGGGTTAAGGGTCAGTGGGTCAGACCGGGGTCAAACCGAAGCTAAACCGGGACCAAATCGGTGAGAAATTGAAAATTTTAGACTTATAGTATGAAATTCTAAAGGAAAAATTTTAAAATTTTTTTTTTAAAATAGTAACCTGGACCGGACCGGACCGGTTTACCGACCGGTTCGCCGGTTTCCAGGCCGGACCGGACCAGTTTATAGGCCGGTCCGGTTCGGGTTACATAACCCTGATTTTTATCTTTACAGGTAGTTATTTATTTGATGATTTTAGCATTGGTTAATGTAAATATCACAAACGTTGAATATTCAAGCAAGATTTTAAATAAAAATATGCTTGATCAAATGTGTTTATAAATATTTGTGGAAAAAAATATTAAATTATAAATTTAAATGACACATACAATCTCATACTCATATAGTTTATTATATTTGATAAAAATATGTGTTTAATATATATTTTAAGTCAAAATTAATTTATAATATCAAAATTAATAAATTTTTTAACAAAAATAGAAATTTAGAGAATCTAATAGAATAAATTTATGGTTGTATAATTTTTTATTAGCCCCTATATATTTATATATATATATATATATAATTCTAATACTAAAGAAGGGCATTTTGGTTAAAAAAAAGTTTAAAAGTCAAACTTAACGATTAATTAACAGTTTGGATGGATAGAAATAAAATATCAAACTATAAGGGAGGTTTGTGTAATATATATTTTAGTTTTAAGGGAGGCTTATATAGGTTTCTAAAATAGAGGGGGTCTATGTAATTAAGGCAAAACAGAGGAGAGGTTAGAGTATTTTACTCTAATTTTAATCCCAATATCCTGTAATATCAATCCTAATATCTTATAACATCTACTATATCAACTCGATATTATAATATTATACGTTATGTGATATCATTTAAATATCCATTTCAAATTCAATCCTAATATCTAATAATATTAATCTTAATATCTAATATCCATTTCAATTTATTACTATCTCCTCTTCTAAGCCAAACAAGGTACCATCAAAATTATTCTCCTCCTCTCTCATCCAATGAATCCAAATAAGGAATTATTAAAATCTCGCCCCCCCCCAAAACATCTATATCTACCCTTTCCCTCCCCTCAGTTAAAATTTCTTCGCTCCCTTCCCTTCCCTCGGAGCCAAACACAGCGTTAATTCCCTCATTCTCATCGTCTCTTTATTAATTATAGTTAAGATATCATTAATAGAGGTAAATTAGAAAAATATTGACCAATATGAAAATTATATCTTAAAGATCAACTTTTTAAATTTGTGTTATATTAAAGATGAGGGGAGTATTAATATTACCAATATATATGGATATATAAAATTATATAGAGGATATAAATAATATAAAATTTATCACGTTAAGACATGTATTTATTATTACTACTACTATTATTTGCCAAAAAAAATTATTACTTCTCTTACTATTATTATTATTAAATACCCAATGTGCATAAAACGATAAATTATATAGGATATAAATAATATACAATTTATCACGTTACATGTATTTATTATTACTGGGAAAAAGGCAAAAAAAAAAAAAATACTATCAAAATTGGTAAAAGACAAATAAGTATTTATAACCCCCTTGCCGACTACCAGAGCTCGGGCAATGACGACCGATGACTAGAGCTCTGCTGGCCTAAGATATTCTTTTTCTTTTAATTTCTCAGGTAAAAGTTGTCAATATGAATGCCTAAGGGCCTGTTTGGTTTAAAGGGAGGGGATGGAAGGGGAGGATAGAGAATCACCTTGTTTGGTTTGGTTGGAAGGGGAGGAAGGGAAAGGTTTTTTAATGATCCTTTGTTTGGTTTAAGGGGGAAGGGGAGGGGAGATAATATCTAATTTACCATTTTATCCTTAGACATTAGTTTATATATTTTTCCTTATATAAATGATTTAAATTAATTTACACCTCAATATAAATTATATAATTTATAAAAAAAAAGATGAAGATATAAAATGGAAATAGTTTTCAATTCCCCCAACTTAATTTCTCGTTATATGAATATTTCAGCAATTATCATGTCAAATTAAATGAAAAATTCCTTCTATTAAAAAAATGTAGAGGACTTGGAAAAAGAATGGTAGAAAAACTTAAAAAAACTGTTCCTAAGTGGCAATGTTTAATTAGGTGCAAAATGGCAACGAAAAAAATGAGCATGTGTCTCTACCCTGTACTAGAGAAGCATGCACTAAACAAGAATAAATACTCTAAAACAACATAATAGCCCAAGAGAAAAAAAATATTTTTTTTGCAGCAGATAAATCACCTATCACCAAGAAAATCTAAGTATGTATATTTCCGCTAGTGAGGAAGAAGAAGTTATATTTTTATAGAAGACTCAAAGGATATAATTGGGAATATGAAAAAACTATGGGGGCAAAATAGTCCCAAATTTTGGGCTCCCTCCAAAACCCCCCAAATTGGAGGGAATCAATTTGAGGGAGTGGGAGGGATTTGGAGCCCCTTTTTTGGGGCCCATTCCCTCCTATTTTTCATACCAAACAAGGGGAGGGGATCATTTTCCATCCCCTCCCATCCCCTCCCCTCCAACCAAACAGGCCCTAAGTTGTTAATAGCAACCCTAAAGTTGTAACAAATACTCAGTTTATAACTTCAGTATCGCTATTCACAACTCATGTATTTAAATTAACAACTTTAACCTAAGAAATTCAATATATATATTAGCTGCTAGAGCTTCGGTGAAAGTTATTAAGAAATACTCAATAAATACATCATTTACAACTTTAGTATCACTATTAACAATTCACGTATCAATATTAATGACTTTTGCCAGAGAAATTAAAAGAAAAATATATTAGGCTACCGTTTATAACTTTAGTATTGTTATTAACAACTCAAGTATATATATTAACAACTTTTGCTTAAAAAATTTAAAAAAATATATTTATATTAGGCCACTAGCAAGGGCATTGAAGCTCTAGCGGCCAGCAAGGGGGTTAAGGCTTTTTTATTTAAAACAAATTAAGAGTAGTTAGGTTATTTCTCAAATTTTGCAACATTTCAAAATTCTGAATTAATCCCTTTAGAATTATTGAAATTCAACATATTTATTTGTCTTTTAACAAATTTGATGATATTTTTCTCTCTTTGTCCCTTATTACTACTACTATTAATAATTTGTCAAAAAAATTAGGCTAAAATGCATAGAACCTCTGAATTTTGAGCTAGTTGCACATAAACCCCTAAGATTTGAAAGATTAAATTTAGGACCTTAACATTTCATATTTTGCCCGCAAGCTCCCTTGCCATTAAAACTGGAGCTAAAGTTAACTGAATATGCCTTGTCATAAATTTTGTAATTGTTTGTCATATTTCACGTCATTTTAAGGGAACACTTGGCATCTTATCGATATGTATATTTTTTATTTCGATTTGAAAATTGCATGGACCATTTTGTGGTTTTCCATCTTAAAAAATTCATTCCTCTCTCAATAACTGGCATCGCTCAACAACACAAGAGAGCCCCAGACTTGAACACTCGAGAGTTATCACAATGTGTAGCATCTCCCAGTTCAAACGGTTGGATATCCCGGAAAGACTGACATCGCTAACCTGAATCTTCTCGAGGCGTATTTCAGTTAAATCACTATTTAAGTTTCCTATCATTTCCAGAGTACTATCCCAATTGCCCAAACACCCAACTTGCTTCAAACTTCGAAGCTTTTTTGAACCCACTATTAGTGGTGCGAAGCTTTGGCCATTCACAAGCTCCTTCAAGCATATAGATTTCAACGAGGTGGCTGCGGCACCGGGACCTATAACCGCCGTGCTATCTTGGACAGCTCCTCAAGAGTCTCGTAATGATCGATAACGGCGTTCATGCCCTTTGTACCAAACATACAAGTCCCAAACGAGAGCTTCCACAAGGACTTGCAGTTCTTAATGAGGCCCGTCATTCCAATTTCGGAGATCTCTCGGCATCCACTGAGCTTGAGACACGAGAGGTTCTTGCATCGAAGCGAGATTAGCATCAAAACGTCGCCGCATCGCAGGGCAAGTTTCGTGACAAGGTTGAATCGAGATCAACTAGGGAAGGAAGAAAATCCTGCAATCCTTCTGGAGCATGGAGGGAAAGTTGATGAGGCTCTAGCCATCGACGCGCGGCCAATGTCGACACGCAAGTTTTTCAAGACATGGAAGGGAAAAGTGAGAGAAGGAAGAGGGTAAAGATAAATAAAACGGGACATGTGAGTAGGGGTGAGCAAATTAGAACCGAAACCGAAAACCGAACCGAACCGAACTCAATTCGGTCTTTTCGGTTCGGGTATTTCGGTTTTCGGTAAAATTTCGGTTTTTATTATTGGGTTAATTCGGTTTTCGGTTTTCGGTTCGGTTATTAGAAAAAAATTTCGGTTAAAACCGAAAAACCGAAATATATATAATATATTTATATTTAATATATATTATTTGATAAATGCATGTTTTTATAATTAAATAGGTGTAAATTTTCAATAATATTAGATAAAATCTATAGATATTTTAAATCTAGTTAATTTATTGTATATATTTTATCCCTAAATGTAATCTTAAAGATAAAAAATAATCTTTTTTAAAAATTTAATTATATATATTTTATTTTATAGATAATAAATAAAAAATCGGTTAATTCGGTTATTAACCGAACCGAACCTAAATATTTCGGTTACTTCGGTTCGGTTAATTCGGTTAATCGGTTTTCAGTTCGGTTATTAGAATTAGCTTAATTCGGTTTTTCGGTTATTTCGGTTTTTATGGAAAACCGAACCGAAAAACCGAATGCTCACCCCTACATGTGAGCCTTGGAAAAGGACAAAATGGTCCTTGCACTTTTTAAATCGAAAGAAAAAAATATAAATATTAGATGTCAAATGTTCGACTAAAATGATGTGTGCTGGCAAAATAAAAATAATAAAATGACGTGGAATATGATTAAAAATTTCAAAAATTATGATAGGGCATATTTCGTTAACTTTAACACCAATTTCAACGGTGGGAGCGCGTGGTCAAAATATGAAACGATGGGGTCTTAAACTTAAGTTTAGGTACCTCAAAATTTAAAGTTTCATGTATTTTAATAAAATGATTATTACCAATTTAAACCCTAAACATAAAATAAAATTAATTTTTTTTTAAAAATTAAACGAACTAATTAAATTATTTTAAAATATTTATATTTATTAAATTTTTTTAAAATTATTTTATCTAATTTATAAATTAATATATAATTTTAAAATATAAATAAAATAATATGATTAAATAATTTATTAATTTTTTTAACTTCTTAAAAAACAACAACCTCTAACGTTTAATCTACAGATTATTTCTACTGCTATTATTATTATTATTATTAAACACCCATCGAGCATAACGATACAATAATTATCTTCCTCTGCCGCCAAAGATCGAGTCCTTCCCGGCCTCACCGTTGTTCAGACCCTTGAACGCCTTCCGTCTTTTTCTTTCTTTGTTGGCTCACAAACCGAGCAGAAAATTCTTTTACCGAACACCCGATAATCCTCATTACAGTTTGTGCAAAATCATTGCCTTGTAGCTTTTTCATTTTCTTCCTGTTACCCGGTTAATCATTCATAAATATCTTGCTATTTGATTTTAATTTTTGTTATTTTCCTAAATTTTTTCTCTATTCCAAAAATTTTGATTTTCTGTCTCGTCCGATGTGCATCTGATCCCACGATTTGACATCGTTGAAGTTATCACCTTCCCTTCTCTGAGCTTTCTGGAGGTTAGAACCGTTGCTATCTGTTATGAGCTAATTAGGGTTTTGTGGAATTTGTGAGAACTGCCATGGGTAATTAATTTATTTCATAGTCAGCTTGTGTGCTTTCTAACCTTGCTTTTGCTTTGGTGGATCAGGATGTTCGCGAGATGACGAACGAAGGAAGTAATACTGAGACCTTAGCTCCCGTGGAGCCCCATTTGTTCGAGGTAATATATGAAGTATCTTTGTCTGTCTTAGTGGGATTGCGGAAATACTTTATTTCATGGTAAAGGCTGTGAACGAAACTGCTTTCAGCATTATTGCAGGGGTCTGGGCATTGTAATGTTAATTTGCTAATCTTTTTTTTTTTTTTATTTTGAACTTCTCTATTTTCATCCATATTCTATTGACAGCTAAAATTTATTATTTTGGCAGTTTTCAATGGTTCGTTTGTATTTTTTGAAGAAATTTATGGGACTGTTCTTTAAAATGATTTGGATTGCTTAGAGACTCTTTATTGTATCATTTTCCTATGACATTGTGTCATATATCGTGTAAATACCATCAATCCATGGTCTATGAATAGTTGTTCATTTTGTTTCGAGTCATCAGTTATGTGTCTTGCAAAAAGTTACTATGCATGTAAATTGTAGCTTGTTTTGCTGACTGCAATACTTGTCCATTCCTTTCCTTTCTTTAAATTAAGTAAGAAAAAGTGATCACTGTCTCGTTCTTAAATTATGTTTAATGAAGCTTCTAGTTTTATATGTAATGCGGGTTGGATCAACATGTAGAAGGGGTTAAGACTAAGGCCTTGAATCCTTATGCACAAGGGTTTGAATTCCTTTGTCTACTAGTTGTCTCTCTGGTGTTCAACCCTTCTTAGGGAGATATCTTGGTAGTACGGGCTAGTTAGTAGCCTTCTTTAGGGACCTAAGGTCCTTAGAACATTCCTCTTTGTTGAGCCGTTGCCTCTTCCTCGAGGACCTTAGGCATGCCACCAAGATATAGGAAAGCATATTTTTACTACAATTTTTTATCTCCCAAAAAATAAGAAAGAATATATACTTTCTTGTAGTAATAAATGTAAATATAAATATAGAAAGGTGTACGGTCCTTTGCCATTCACAAGCCTCAAACATTGCAGCTCATCTTCGGCCCAATCTTGTGGTGTAAAAAAGATGTTCTTCTATTTATAAAAAGGGGGTTCTTCTTTCTGTCATGCTTTCTTGTAGTCTGTCCCTTGGAGAACTCTGTGCTTTGTGGAAGTACACGTGTATAACTGACATTATAAGCAATCATATTTCATGGTTCATGATCCAAACTGTCCTCATAATTTCATCAAAGCAAATCATGGTCTAAGCTACCGGATCTGATAACGGCTAGGGTTGACCCTTAGTCAATTATAAAAGAGTTGTTTTATTGATAGGGGCTATTTAGGCACCCCCTGAATTTTATCGTAGAAGTTAATGTTTATATGGAACTGAGACTATAGACTAAGCATAACGCTGTGAAAGATCAAACTTTTTAGGTAATCTTTTTCTGTATACTATAATTTATATCTTGAATGTCAAATCAAACTTTGTATGGTTCTGAATGTTTTGCTATATTTAATGTGTGGTTTGCTATTATCTGATCGCATGATAATCTCTTGATAATATTTTTGAGGTTTATGTTCCTCTGATACCCCTATATTTAATTTTCATTTTTTCTATGAAGCAGAGACATGCTTACTTTTTGGCATGTTGGATCCCACAATACCACAACATACTTCATTATTTCTTGTTTTTGAAATAGTTTGAATAATATAGTTGAACATTCATTACATATGTATATATTAACGAGGATTAATAGTGTAAGTTACTTAGAATATTATGACAATATTGATTATTTTTTCCTTAGATCATAAAGGAAGTTGTAAAAAATTAATATTTCAATGTGATACATTTGTGTCTTATAGTGGTTTAAGACTAATTTTGATTAGCACAGGTGGCAATTGATTGCTCATTTGCATTTTTAATTTATTAAGCATAAGGTTCCCGAGATTTGGTTTTTGACAGAGTACAATGACGTCGTTTGATCTATGTAGCCGATCCCACTTAGTGGGATTAAGGCTCTATTGTTGTTGTTGTTGTAAGGTTCTCAACCATGTGGTCATGGGTTTGAGCCCTATGCAGGGCACTTTTTCTTTCTTTCTGCGTTTTTTTAAAAAATTTCTGCCAGAGATCCAAGGTTTCCTTGTAGGTAAAGAATTTTGTTTGGACTGCAACACTTCATAGATTTGATACAAATGATGTGCTTCAAATTTGAAAGTCTAATACAGCTATGTTCCCCCATTATCGTGTTTAGTTTTTGGGGTTCAGAAACTGATAATCATTTGTTATTGCGTTACAAAGTAGCTTTGCAGATTTGGAATAGGTTGTTTGGTATTTGTCATGAGGATTGTTGTGTCAAGCTAGTCTATAGTGCCTATTAACTGTTAAGTACACTTGTTTTATCCGAAACATGTGCTGTTCTGGCTGGTTTGTGGCACCTTTGTCTAGATTGCGAGTGTTTCAATCAGAAGTTTCTTCATGCACACCTGATTTGATGGAGAACTGTTTTCTTGGTCTCTCTCTGGGTTTCAACCATCAGTATAATTAAAAGATTTTTTTCCGGATTTCTGTTGTGGATTTGCAATGGGATTGTAAACCTGTTTTAGTTAAACATAGAATGTGAGAATGTTTAATCAGAAGCTCCTTCCTGTACATCTGAGTTGGGAGAGGATCGTTTTATAGGCATTTTTTGGGTATCAACTATTTGGTTTCATTATATTTTCCTTTGTGTGTATGTGTGTGTGGTATGGGGCTTCTATTGTGGATTTACACTGGGATATGAAAGCTGTTTTAGTTAGAATGGAATGTGAGTGTTAATCAGAAATTTCTTCCTATGCATCTAATATGGGGAATTATTTTCTTGCCCTTTGTGGGTTTTAGCTAATGGTTTATTCTTGGGTGCTTCTCATGTGGATTTTGGAAAGGTATTTTAGAGCTTTTTTACAAAGGACTTGTCTCTTTGTTCTTGAAGGACTTATCTTGGTAGACAAATTATAAAACATTTGATTTGAACATGATGCACATGGCTTGATGTATGCACGGGGAATGCTAATCTCTACAATATCCGTTATGTTGTTGACCAAAAAGCCCTAATTTCTTTGCTAGAATATATGTATGGGCATTCAGGTCATTTCCTCGTATGTAGAGGAGTAATTAACTATCATTGGATCTCTATAATGTTCGAGATTAATGCAAATTCTGTTATAACTAACCATAAATGTTTGCCCAATACCTTACTTGATTTGTCTTATTGCCTACTTTCATACCTTTTTTGTGCTTTGACAATGTTTGGACTATAATGCTCTCTCATCTTTGCATCAGTTGTGCAGTTGTATTACTTATTGAGCTTCTTGTTGGGTGTAATGTATATTTATTTGATCTGTTGCTGTCCATGTTGTTAATGCTAATTATTGCGTGCCGCATTTTTTCCCCCCAATAGAATCGACACATTGAAGCAAACCAGCAGCAGTCCTCTTCATACGCTCCCTCAACAACTGGACCTGAAGCTGTACCTTGGACTGCTCATAGCTCCACACAAAATGGAGTTTATTCCAACCCCCCTTTCCAATATGATCAGCAAACACAGCCACCTGGAAGAAGCATTCAAGATGGTCAAAATGCATCATCAGTTGCTGGTAATTCATCAAATTTGGGAACAGCTAATGTACCACAAGATTACAATGCATACACATCATACCCAAGTTCTTCTAATCAATATGGTTATGGCAGCATGGGATACGCAAACTACTATAACAACTATCAGCAGCAACCCAATCATACCTACTCACAGCCTGTAGGAGCATATCAAAACACAGGTGCTCCTTATCAGCCTCTTTCCTCCTTTCAGAATACTGGGTCATATACTGGATCTGCAAGCTATTCAAGCACTTATTACAATCCTGGTGATTATCAGACTCCTGGAGGATACCAAAACAGCGGCTATGGAAATCAGACAACAATGTGGAATAATGGCAATTATTCAAGTTATTCATCTCATCCATTTACAAATTACGCCCCAGATTCATCAGGTGCATATAGTTCTGGTACTGCAACTACATCACTGCAGTATCAGCAACAATACAAACCGTGGGCAGACTATTACAACCAAACAGAAGTTAGTTGTGCACCAGGGACAGAGAACTTATCTGTCACTAGTTCATCTACTTTAGGTTGTCCTATTCCTGCAGCTACTAGTGGCTATGTAACTCCTAATAGCCAGCCTGTGCAATCATATGCTGCACCATATTGGAGGCCAGAATCTAACTCATCTACCACGCCTTCTTTGCAGGTTTGGAGAATCCTTACAGTGTCAGAAAATAGATTCTATTAATGATAATGAATTGAAATTACAGATAAAAATCATAGTCAAATAATTACAGATATATTGTGAATATGTAGATGATAAATCACATTATAGTTCATTGCTATATGTTGTACGTGATTACTGGGGTTGACACAGGACAGTGCACAAATAGTTGTGCGATAAATGTTTGTGAACATTACTAGACTTTTCTGGCTTTGATGCCCTAGGAAATTACCATTCGATTTTGTTGGAGTTTTTTAATAACTTACTGACTCTTTTTTCTTGTGTGGTCAGCCTGGTGCAGTAACTTATGGTGCTCATGATGGTTACTGGAAACACGGGGCTCAAAGTTCTCAAATTCCCCACAATAATACTATACAACCAAACTATCAAATTCCTTTGGATTTAAAATCTTCTTATGATAAATTTCAGGATCAACAGAAGACTGCGTCTTCTCAAGGAACCGATTTACAATTTCCTTCTCCTCAACAGGTCCCTTTGACTCCTATACAAGCTGCTCCATCTTTGGATACAAGAAGAGTAAGCAAATTGCAGATTCCAACAAACCCTCGGATTGCTCCAAATCTGACTTTAGGATTGCCCAAAGCGGAGAAAGATAGTTCTTTGAATAGTGCAGCACCAAAACCTGCTTATATCAGTGTTTCACTGCCAAAGCAACCTGACAAAGTAACCTCTAATGACGCTGTCAATTCTATACTTAAGGTGAGATTTCTCCAGCCAATGATACTGACTGATATTGATGCATACTTTTATTGCCATTTACCTATCAATCTTTATATCTGATTTAACTTAATCCTATTACACTTAAAGAACAAAGTTTCATAGAAATGCTTGAATATTATGCTAGAAGCCAACAACCTTGATAGAAAATCAAGCTTTTGAATTTACAGAAGCTGTTTTTGGGTCCAATAATCATGTTAATATACTTGCTGAGTTCCATATTAATTGAAAATTGGAGAACTAATCTTAGTTGATGCGGGTCTATATTTTTGGAAATATTTCCTGCAAAGGCTTACTAGTTACTAGTCATATGGCTAGAGTTGGAGTTAAGAACCTAATTTTGTACTGGAAGCATTTTATTCTCTGGAGTCAGTTAAGAATATGATAAATCATGTTGGCACTGTAACCAAGTTGGCTGTGATTCTATCCTTTGATTAATATCTTAATATTTTCCCTTGCAGCCTGGTATGTTCCCCAAGTCTCTGCGGGGCTATGTTGAAAGAGCTTTGGCTCGATGTAAAGATGATAAGCAAATGTCTGCATGTCAGGCCGTGATGAAGGAAGTAAGTTTTATTTGCAACAAGAAAAAGTTGATTTCTTTTGCATCTTGGAAAAATAGCTTTTTTGTTCCTTTCTTTCTATATTTTGCACTATGCTGATATTGAAGCTTGAAGAAACCCAGAAGCTTGCACTTTGGCTCAATGGTCTTATTAGATTTTTCATCCTCATTGCAGATTATCACTAAGGCAACTGCTGATGGTACCCTATACACAAAAAATTGGGAAATTGAACCACTATTTTCAATTCCAGATGGGGATGCAGTCAACAAAGAGTATGATTTTTACCCTGTTGGTCTTTGTTGCTTCGTGTTGATGTCAATCAAGTGTAGTTGTATGTGCACCTCTGGTGCTTCTGGTTGATGTTGATTTGTTATTGGGGGTTTTATGCATATATAAACTTCAGTATCTGCCTTCTTTAGTTCTCTTCCAGTATGCAAGTGGAAAACAAGGAGCTTTGTGTTTGTACGCAAACATACCTTCTACTTTAATCACTTTAAAACTCCAATTTCCTATCCTAGTAAGTGTGTGTTTGGATTAGTTTTTAGAGAATAGCTTTTACGATTTACGATGTCAGTATATGAGAGGAGTTTTATTTCGATTTGGGGGAAAAGGCTTTTGAAACCATGGTTTGGGGCTTACCTAAACACACATAAAGGCTTTAACTCTATAACTAATAATCCAAAATTAGTCAGGATAAATTTGTAAAATAAAAAACTAAATAATAAAACAATGAAGATAAACACGCAACATGAATAAAAAACTTAACCTGATGCAGGATATTTGGAAGCAATCACAAAAGAACTTCAACACTCTCTCTTGAGCTAATGAACATATATAGATCATCATTCCTTCCCACTTGTCTTTCAAACACATTTGTCAACAAACGACCACCAGGGACCGAGATGGTGGCTGATGAATTTTAAGTATCCCTTGATCAAGCTTCTCTTTTATAAGGCATCTGTCTAACTTAGTATGCTTGGTCTATCATGATGAACTAGTTTACAATACTTATGGTTTCCATACAGGATCTGTTTGGTACAAGGGATTTGGAGGGGAAGGGAGGGGAGGAACCATTTTATGAGTTAATTTTAAAAAGAAAAAGTTGAGAAGTGGGGTTACAAAATTTTAATAAAGAGAAAATGTAAGATAAAAGAGTAAGTAAAATCAATTAAAAGTTATTAACCACACTTTAAGTTTTTTAAATCCATCTCAAAAAAATTTTCCTTCAGCTCACTTTCCCTCCCCTCCCATAGTCACAAAGAACCCTCATAAGAGCCTCTAAGCGTACTTATTGAGATTTTTAACCAGAATCCTTAACCAATCCATTGTCACAGGATCTTATACTCAATTTTACGCTACTCTGAACAAGAACAGATTGTTCTTTCCTTCTTGTCACTATTAACCTACTATTAGTTATAGAGAAAACCTAATCAACAACAATTTGCACCTTTGTAGTGTGCTTCCGTCAACACCTTAAAGTAAATTCCCTTATTAGGTGTCAACTTCAAATATATTAGTTCTTTGTACACAATTTCTAGTTGCTCTTTTGCAAGTTTGTTCACGTATTGATTAACTTGACTGACATGAAAGTTCTTGTCTTGTTTGGTCTGTGAATTGATCAAACTAAGCTCTGGGAGTTTTCTTGTGGCCATTCAGGGACTTGTAAAATTTACACATGAACACACCTTTCCCTTGTCTCTGTTTATCTCAAACTTATTAGGGATTTCCATATACATATTTTACCTTTGGTTGTTGAAGAGTCCAGTCAAAACCCATCGAAAGTAGGAATTTTAAAATTATTCGTCATGTGAGGTTTTGGATCATTAACTAATTATTACTCATTATAATATTTACGTAATTTATTTTTTTCCCTAAAATTTCAATGTGGATAGACTAAATTATATTAATTAATCATCCTAAACCTTACGAGAGATAAATTTGTAAAATGCATTGCCTGTTTTTTCTTCTTTCAATCAGCCTGTCATACCCTTTTCCTGTTCATCTTAAACAATTGAACTAGGAAAAAGAAAATTGCCATCAGCTTGTCCTTACATTTGTTTTTCCTCCTACTTTCGAACTTCCTTAAGTTCGGTCATTTCTTTGCAATTGATAGTATTATTTGTCTTCTATTCATACAGGAGTTCAGAGTGCTCCACAAATGATTCCTTAATGCCAAAGTATAAAAGAAGTCCAAGTAGAAGATCTAAAAGCAGGTGGGAGCCATTACCAGAGGAGAAGCCTGCTGACAATTTGGTACCGAACAGTAATCATACTGAAAAATACAGTGGCTGGGCACATACTGAAAAGGAAAGAAAGGTAACTGGAGACTTCTATAAGTAATTTATGGATTTAAAGGTTCTTACTGAAGATTTTTAATTGGTGTGTGCGCCTTATTATTTTGATCTATGATATTATAGTTCTTGTGCAGGACTCAAACTGTCATCAGCTTGTTCTGTGTTAATTCCTGTAGTATTTCATAATGTCTTTTATGTGGTGTATATTATTGTGCTTTCTATATTAGACTTCAGCTTTTTATTTACTTTTTTTATTTGAACCTTTCTTTTCTTGCAGTCTAAATATTCAATCAATTGATGGGTGTAACCTTATGTAGAGCAACAAATGTTTAACTGATTTGACAAATAAAGCCTCCTTGACCCTTGTCGTCCTCAAGTCAATGAACAAAGTAGTGACAACTTAGCCTTCACGTGCCTGCTTCTTGGCATGTTTTATTTTATTTTCTGTTTAAAATCATGTGTTGATTTCACGGACCATTTTTGAAAGCTCAAGCTGATTGGAGGACCTAGTGTTGGCTTTATCAATAGAGAGACGATCATTTGGGTCCCCTATAAGGGAATCATTGGCCCTTTTTTCCATTGAACTCCTGACCCTTTGAGATTGATAACTATGATATAGTACTATGTTAACAACCTTTTTTTAAAAGTAGGGACCAAAGTGTTAATATTTACATACAAGGTACTCAAATGCCCCTTGTTAATATCTAACAAGGTTCCTCATGCCAAAGCATTTGGGCTTATACTCTGGAAAAAGTGTAGGCCGTACAGACCTTTTATTTATATTTAATTTAATTATGTGAATCTGTGTAGTATGATCAAACTCCTGATCACTTGGCTATAGTTTGAGGCCTTGAGTATAGAAAGCTTAAACTAAGGGTGGTTTAAATTTTTTTTTTTTTTTAAATATATATCTTGAACAGAAGCTTAACCTCTCTCTGCTGCAGTTTAATTAACCGACTTACCTTTGTCTATGCCAATGACTTTGTAGCTTAGTGACATGGAATCTTCCCTGTAAGGGGGAGGTTGCAGATTTGATTCTGCTTGTAATCTCAAGCCATTAATGCTTGCTCCTTTAATATTTTTAATAGGCTTACCTTTGTTTATTTAAAAATATAATTTTAGTCCAATTAAATATGTTCCTTTGATGGATAACATAGCATTTCTCATTTTGGGTCTTGTTCTTGAAACTCATACAAACTTGCATGGGTTTGTTAGTGTGCAAGTATTTACTTGCTAATAGTATGGCCTTATTTTTGGATGGAAAAACACTTCTACTTTTTATTTTATAAATGGTTAAGGGGCAAATTTGCCCTAGCCGTTATTCCAGTTAATTTTGACAATTAGTTGACCAAATATGTTAGGCTAATAGTCCATATGTTATCCACACCATTTTTGTTAAGGTGTGAATTTGCCACAAAAGTTTTAAATCTAACTTTGAAATAAGATGAAGTAGATGGTACATGAACTTCTAGCGCAAATTTATACTTTAACAAAAATGACGTGAATGACATGTGGATTGTCATCTTAGCATATTTGGTCAACTAACAATCAAAATTAATTGGGATAACGGTCAGGGTAAAATTACCCTCAAAAAACTTCTTGGGCAAAATTGCCCCTAGGCGAAAACTTCTTGGGCAAATTGCCCTTAACCCTTTAATAAATTCTTCCAATGGCAATCATGTTCAAGCACGTCTCACTTTTAAAAGTTACACAGTAAGCCCTTAATTTGATGACATGCAGGTGGTAATGGAGAGCAAGGAGGAGGGTCTGAGGAATAATAAATGGGCTTCAGTATTTCAGAGAACGTCTAATAAGACTCCCCAAAGAGTGTTTAAGAAGCAGCGCCTTGCTGAAGCTCCTATGCCCTCTGAAAATGGTGATGCATCTAGTGATAGTGATAAGGAGCAAGGTCTGACTGCATATTATTCTAGTGCTATGGCTCTTGCGGATACACCGGAAGAAAGAAAGAGACGAGAAAATCGTTCCAAGCGATTTGAATTAGGGCAAGGGCATCGTTCAGAAAACAGTCGCTCAAGACCCAAAAATGCTGGAACTGGAAACCTCTATAGCAGAAGAGCTAGCGCCTTGGTGTTAAGCAAAAGCTTTGAAGATGGTGGCAACAAAGCTGTTGAGGACATTGACTGGGATGCTCTTACTGTGAAGGGTACTTGCCAGGAAATTGAGAAGCGTTACCTACGCCTTACGTCTGCACCTGATCCTGCCACTGTAATTATCTGTTTCCCTCCTGATCTTTTGATCCCTCTCTGCCTTTGGATAACTAAATATTATGTGATTGTTAAACTGCAGGTGAGACCTGAAGAAGTTCTTGAAAAAGCTCTACTGATGGTTCAAAACTCCCAGAAAAATTACCTTTACAAGTGTGATCAGCTAAAGTCGATCCGCCAAGACCTAACAGTACAACGGATACGTAATCAACTAACAGTCAAGGTATTCTCGAGTTTTACAATCTTGTGCATTATTTCTGAATGCTTTTTCTTTTCCCTTCATTTGGTTCAATTTCATGGGTGTTGCATATTTGTTTGGCTAAACTCAGACTACATTTATGTATTATTTTTGCCCCATTAATTTTTCCTTATCTGTTTCAATGAGTTACTTCAGCTACATCTGTTATTCCAAAGTCCATTTGTTTTGTTATTTTTTATTTTCCCCCCTTCTACATTTCTGACTCTTTACTCTCTGAATGATCGCTTAGGTGTACGAAACACATGCCCGATTGGCACTGGAAGTTGGGGACCTGCCTGAGTATAATCAGGTTATATCTTGGCGGTTTCTAACTTAACTAAACTTGTCTAAGTTCCTTTTATCCTTTTATGGCTTCTCTCTCACTATATCTTTTAATGGTCAATTATTATTATCTGCATGTATTATTCTTAATAAAGTCGTATACTATTGGATTTTATCCAGAGTCTATCAAACTTTTCGGATAACTTTATAGCCATTCATGCGCTATTCTAACTGATTGAGTCTGCACATAGATAGTTGATATTTACCTTGGGGATTGCTATTATGGTTTCTTATTCTGGATGCTATAAAACTGCCATTGCTAAACATCTTTAGAA
Source organism: Inga oerstediana (assembly GCA_963210345.1). NCBI lineage: Eukaryota > Viridiplantae > Streptophyta > Magnoliopsida > Fabales > Fabaceae > Inga > Inga oerstediana. The sequence continues at coordinate 48,529,769 of OY723399.1, forward strand.
TCTGAGGTGGTCAATGGCTTGTATACTGATGCAAAAAGTAGTTTACAAAAACTGACATTTTTTAAATTTGAAGCAATGAACATGATCATTTTGAGTCGCTTATTCTCTAGTGTGTAGAGTTTTAAATGATTTATGGTAGCAATTGTGGGAAATTTTGTTCACGTACAAAACTTGCAATTAATAGCCTAAATAGGGCTATATACACCTATACTTGGATTGCTTAATTTGAAATAAAAGTTAGAAACTAAAGTATGGACTGTTGTTGGTGGAATCAGATAGGGTTTTCAGAATCCTTTTTTAAAATATTTTAATGATTCTATTGATGTTATTAATCTTCATGATATCAAAATTTGTCATATTGATTTTTTTTTTGGGTGTGATATCAGTGCCAATCTCAGTTGAAAATTCTATATGCCGAAGGGATTGAGGGATCTCATATGGAGTTTGCTGCTTACAACTTGCTTTGTGTTATATTGCATTCAAATAATAACAGAGATCTCTTATCATCAATGTCAAGGTTAGTTATATCCCTTAGTTTGATTGCTACACAAATGTTTTGTTGTGTTGTACGTATTTACTATCAACTATTTCGGTATGACCTATTCCTTTAGAGACTCAAATTTAGCATAAAACTTGTGAAGGTAGCCTGGGTGAAGCTGGATTTGCCCCTTAGGCTGTGAAAATTAATATAGTGAAAAATCATAGTGGTGCTTTTTATAATGATGCTGAGGCCCAATCCATGGTTCTTAGGTTGATCATACTCATGCATGACATCTTCCCATGCATATAGAAGACCTAGGATTCTAATGTTAAATGTTGATGATGCCAGATTGTCTGTCAAGGCAAAAGAGGACGAGGCTGTAAAACATGCCCTGGCTGTCCGTGCAGTGGTAACTTCTGGAAACTATGTTGCATTTTTCAGATTATACAAAGCGGCTCCTAACCTGAACACCTGTCTCATGGGTGGGTACCCTGAAATTGATCTCTTTTGACATAACTTGTTAAACTTCTATCTTACAAGGAATAGACTGAAATTTTTCTCGGTCCTTCCACAGATCCTTGTGTTGAAAAGATGCGTTATAAAGCTGTGAATTGCATGTGCCGGTCATACCGTCCTACTGTACCTGTTTCATATGTTGCTCAGGTTCTTGGATTCTCAACTTCATTGGCTACAAATGGGGAAAGTGATGAGAAGGATACAGATGCTTTTGACGAGTGCATAGAATGGTTGAAATTACATGGTGCCATAATTATTTCCGATACCAATGGAGAAATGGTGCTTGATACGAAAGTATGTTTGGCCTCTATCTCTTCATCCCATCAAGAGATTGCTAATTTAGTCATATCAGGCCTTGTACCTCACAGTAATACATGACATTTTTGTTTCAAATCTAGCATCAGCTCAGCAATATATAGACTTGGGATTTGGATCCCCTCAATTGAGCCTCAATTATGCGATTTTAACTAGGAGATTGCGATCTCATGGACTATTAGATCACAATCTCATAGTTAATATCCCTCTGATTGACCCTCAAGTGAAGGGAGCCAAATCCCTTACAGCCTTTTCACTTTGGTGAAGTATTACTCGTCTGAGGGAGCATTTACATTTATGGGCGCATTGAGTAACTTCTTTCTCTTCCCTCATCAACATATCAATATAAAATATGAAACTTACAGAAAGTTTCATTATTCCTAAACTGTAAACAAAGCAACTCACCTTTTAGACTTTGTGCAGTGGAAAACCATATCTAGTTCAGGTTAATCCAAGAGTTAATTAGATTTTTTTATTTGTTGCTTGTGGTCCCTGTTTATTTAAAATTTACTAGTTTGGAAATTTGTCACTAAAATTTGTTCCATTCTGTTCAATTCTTACTCTGTAAATAAACCACTTGCTTCAAATTGTGTTTCCTTCACTTGAGAAATCTATATTCCATATAATCCATATATCAACATAAAAGATGGAGCAAGCAATGTGATATATACGGCTTATGGATAGTAATTGGCTTGTGCTGCACCCCACGTTAGTTAATATAATGTGAGCTGTAAGAACATTCTAGTCCTGTGATATTTCATTGATTCCAAATATGTTGGTTTTGCAGGCTTCATCTTCCAGTTTATACATGCCAGAACCTGAGGATGCTGTGGCCCACGGTGACGCCAATCTCGCTGTTAATGACTTCTTAGCAAGAGCACCTTTATAGCCAGGTTGGTTATTCTAAATTGAATATATCATAATTTTGAGATCATGCAGTGAGATAGCGCAAAAATTTCTGGTGCAACCCTCAACAATCCATATGGTAGCAGTAGGTTGTATCTCTAAACAGACTAGGAAGAGGTTATCTTGAGCTTTCTTGTAACTTTAGTCTTTCAGATCAGAGATGTGTAAAGTAGAGGCAATGCTGATATGAGCAAAAAAAAAAAAAAGTATTCAAATTGGCAAATGAAGGAAAAGTGGCTTTGTAAGCTTTTGTAGTTGAATGAAAATTTAAAAATGCTATGAAATTGGTTACCATTCTTTCCTGGTGTGGACAGGACTAATTAATGTAGTTGAGTTTAAAAATGAAGCAATAAAGAACATAAAATTGCCTTTCTATATTACGATTCTTGCTTTCTTCGTCCTCAAGAAACAAAATGGATGGCAGAAAAAGCATGAGAAAATATTGGCTTATTTGATATTTTTTAGTAGTTTTCATGTTCTTATTTACAAGGCATCTTGTAAAATCTAAGGAGTAATTAATACTAATTATGATGAGGTGATGTCTTGAGAAAGATTAATAAAATTGAGCTGGGGTTTGTTGTATTTAATTTAGAGCATTTTGTTTTTATTTTTCAAAGATGGGGTATTTTGAGAAAACATCAACGGATTTTAATTAATTTTTTAATTTATATGAATTAGTTAAAGATTGCTCAAATAAGAATGTGGGATTAGTACTTATAAATGTTAGCCCTTGAAAACTTTACTTCTTTTCAAAAGAAAAAAACATTTATTAAAAATGTTGCGTTGACAAAAATAATAATTACTTTATCAATTTTAGGTAACCGATTTGATTTAGGATTTTGTAATTTTCTTGATCTTCTTTTGTCATTTTCTCTATGTTGTTTTGTCAGCTAGTTGTATCGTGGATGTCATGAAGTGGTCGACTTGTTAAAGAAATCAATGATCATTGTGTGTGAAGGGATTAGTTAATTTTTTTGTTTTTTTCCAACTCACGCACCCATCATACCGGCAAATTGTTTGAATTCACACTTTTACGTTTTAACTTTTAAGAGGTAGGGCGTTTAAGGAGACTCGAGGGACGAGTTCGGTGTTATCTGGCAACAAGGTGCCAACAAATTAGTTAAGATTTAAATATTTATTGATTGAATGTATTATATCATGAAGCAATCGTCTTGTACCAAAAGGAAGAAAAGGAAAAGGCAGTAATATTTGAAGCACGTATCCACTTTTTATTTTATTATTCCACTGTATTTATCCCACAATACTCCCTCCAATACTAAATAATATAAGATATAGTTAATTTTTTTGGAGATATTTGAAAATTTAATTAAATTAAGTTAAAACATTTATGTTTATCGTTTTTTTGGTCAAATTATTTTGTCTAATTTATAAACTGATATATAATTTAATATTACACAATATATTATATAATTAAAGAACTTACTTACAGTACTTTCCTTATTCTCTTTAAGAAAAGTTAACTCTATCTTGTATATAGGATGAGAGGGAGCAGATGCGAGTCTATGTTTTGAATGACTTGCATGTGGTACAATTATTTTATAAATTTCATATTTAAACACATTGATTGATCCATTATGCTGGCGATGAATTTATTAATGTATACATAAAATTAAAGCCAAATTTATGGTATAAATGTTCTTCTGTACTAACAAACAGGGTTCTGTGCATGGAAAGTGGTACTCTCTTCCATTCTATTTGAAAGCAACAATTTTGCTTTGATTAAAAATTTAATACACCTTTTTCATTTTTACCCTAACACATTCATGTTATGTCTCTCTCATCTCTTTTTCCGAGTCACTCATCTTTTTTCCCACCATTTTCTTTCACATCATCTTTATAAATAAGAGAATGTTTGGAAAAAAATTTCTTCCATCGATCTTAAATGTAATATAGAGTTGACTTTTTTAAAAAAAATTAAGGAAGCTAAATAAATTAGTTAATCATATCATATATTGTGTATCCTTAGATTATATATATTAGTTTATAAGCTGGGCAAAATAGTTTGGAAAAAAAATAAATATAAATATTTTAAAGTAATTTAAATAGTTTTCTTAATACCTAAGAAAAAGTCAATTATGTCTCAGAGTGAGCATATCTCTAACACATTCATTGATTTTAATTAATTTCAACTATTAATTCATTTACATAATTTAGATAGTTTTTGCTTATAAAAAGTATCAAAAGAATTATATCATTTGGGTTACATATGCCTGACAGCATTTTTTGGTTGTTGATATTATCATACGGCAAGTGATTTTTCTAGGACTCAAATTCGAAATCCAGAGGGATTTAATGGAACTTTACACCGCTAGATCAACTTTATATTAGTTGTCTAATAGCATATTTGATTTTACCAACATGTGTCACCCAAAAAAGTGTAGAGATAAGGTGCAATTCCGGGTAAACATATGAAAGATGTTGCAAAGTAGACCTAAGTGTTCGTTTGAAACAACGATTGGAATACTTAAAAGCAGTTTTTCAATCTTGATTTATGGTATATGAAATAAATATGTGAAAGAAGTTTTATTTCAATTTATGTAAAAAGCAGCTTATAAGTAATCTCAACGTCAATACAAACATTCCATCTCATGTGAAAAGCACTATATGGCTTCTCTTTCCTTTCACACGAGGCTTTCCAACTCACCAAGACACGGTCAAAATTCACTCACTCACTGTCAATTTAATCAAAGATTCAGTTGTTGATAGATTATGAGCATGTTTGTTAGTGTGTTGAGATTGTTTATAAGTTATTTTTTATGTAAATTAAGATAAATCTCCTCTCACATATTTTTCTTATATATTATAAATTATGATTAACAAATTAATTTTAAACATTTCAATCATTATTCCAGACGAGCCCACAACAATCTCACCAAGTAAAATATCTTTTTGTTGTCGTCATCGCAGCATCACGCAATACCTGGGTTCTAAGTGCACCAAAATCAAGTACGTTGAAGGAAAATTACGCCCAAAACACTTTAGTAGCACAATCGCGATTTGGCGGAAGTTGCAGGGGAGGAATTTCACTTTGACCCTATAATGTATTAGATAGAAGGCATACTATCATAGTGATTTACACTATTTTTTTGGTTATATATAGTAATTTATATTTGAGAAAAGAAAGTAATGTGAAAGCAGTTAAAATTGAAACTTTTGTTTCCTAATATCAACACAGAAACTGCACACTCCAATTTCTCTCTCAAATCTTTATAACATATGAGTATTAACTATTAACTATTAACTAATCTACAAACAAATAGAAACATCTGCGCTGTAATTTGTAATCTTCGGGACTTGATTGGTCAGGGTAAAAAAACATAAGTAAGAAATTCTATTGGCATTGATTTATACAATGAAATTAGATAGAGAAATCATTCATTACGTGAAGATTGAGGCCACACACTAATCTTCTCCTTCTCATACTTCACATAAAGTGCTGCAACTGCCGCCACGAAGTAGATCTGAATCAGTACAATCGCCGGAGTGTGGTAGTGTATCACACCCTTCCCCGTCGCTAGCTCCACCATCAACAGCGCCGTCAGGCCTAGAATCGCGATCCGGCCGTTCAGCCGCTCGCTGTACGGACTGAACCCGATGTCCACCTTTAGACCGCCGGACACTGGCTCCTTCAGCGGCACCGGCGGCAGGTACACTCCTGATCCTGACCCCGACAACGCCGTCCCTTTCCTTGATTTCTTTACCTTACGCATCTCCGCTTTCTTCCCCGTCCCGCTCCGGTACCGGAGGCGGAATTCGTTCATGCGAGTGTCGAAATCGTCGTCGGAAGCCGGTGTGGACGAATCCGATTCGGATTGCGATTTCGCTTGTTCTGATGAATTGGAGAGAGGTGGCTCCGATTCCTTGGCTCGGACGGTGAAGGAACGGAATAATTTGGGTCTGTTAAGGAGGAGGGTTTTGAGCGATGAAGAAGAAGAATGAAGCTGCGGAGAGCGTTTTGGAAATGAGAGAAATAGAGATAGTGATGTAATGGTCGCCATTTTCGAGCTTCTTGGCTTCAGGATGGTTTGGATAAACCCTCCCTTTCACCAATGATCTTTCTCTCTTCTGTGTTCTTGGTCTACATTATTTTGAATTCTCTTGAGAAAACGAAAAGGGAAAATGACAAATTTTTGGAGTCACAAAAAGGCAGGCGACGATTGACAACAGTGTTTGGAGTATCGATCGTAAAACTGGTTTTTTTTTAATCTAATTTTTATCAATTTTATTTTTAGTTAAAATTAAATTATACAGTATGTTTTATGTTTGAATTGGTAATTATAAAAATAAATTTTGTAAAAATAAAATTTATTTAAATTAGTTTAAGTATAAGGATTTTTATGATAATAATAAGAAAAAAATTAAATTACAAATTATAAAAAATTTATAAAATTTGAAGTTAAGAAATCAAATAATTAAAAAATACAAAATTTGATGAAATAATATTATAATAAAAAATCAAAAAATTTTGTGATATTTAAGAAAATTTTTTAAAATTTATGAAAAGTGAAAAAAATAATTTTAAAAATTTGATAATAGTCAAATACATAATAAATTATAATAAAAATATAGATAAATTATAAATTATATAAAATTAAAGTTTTTGATACAATAAAATATAATAAAACTAATTAGATAAAGATCCTATATAATTTGTTCCCTATTGCAGAGGAGATTTCTAATTGGGCAGAGGAGATTTCCAAACACCGGTAAGTCAGTGAAAGAAGCAGGTGCCGTAAAAGTACCAGCGTATTTGTTTCAGCGATTGGCTGCTTTATGAAAAACTTAACATGTTTGGCTCAGATGTCCAACAATCGGCTTCTATCAATTTGCTATGGTCAAACGCTCGATTGTCGAAAGCTAGGAACTGGAGCTTTTGGTTTATCAAGCGCTCGACTCCCACTGTGATGACCTCAGCTCCACCGCCTTAACCACAACATCAACCTCTGGCAACTCAAAGGAGAAGCACCGAGAACAGAAGCAGGGATCATCCTAGTCTAAGAGCGTAACTCCAATACGAGGTCCGAAAAATTATCGGATCTCTTGCATATAGCAAACTCCGAGAATCGCGCCGAAACTAAGAAGAAGGAGGTCGTCGTTGATTTCAGGCTCTTAATATATGACCCCTGATGTTTATATTTTTCAGCTCCAGATGTTCCCTGTTGCAAACCCATCTCCACACTGGAAGCGTCAGGATCCATGATTTTGAATTCAGACTGGCAAGAATTTGAAGGGGCAAGCCAGCAGTTTAGTCAAGGCATGCAGGGGAATATAAACAGAGCAACAGGGTTATATGTTTACTATAGTTGTAATGCGTTGGACAGCATTAATAATTATGAAAATAAAAAATAACTCATTAGACTTTTATTCCATTTTACAGAATTTTTTGTTTGCCCAGTTATTTTCTAGAAATTTTTATTACAATAATTTAAATTTTAGAATTATAAAATAATTAAATCAATTAATCACATTATTTCTTTTAAAAATGATTTACGTCTTTAGTCAATCCTATCATGACTTTAGCCAATAGTATTACTCATTTAGTTAATATCATTATGTCTTTAGTTAATACTTTTAGTTAAACAAGTAACCGTATTGACTAAATGTATGATGACATTGACTAAATAAGTAACGGTAATGACTAGGAATAGGCATGGACTAGACCAGACTAGACTGGGGTAGAGGCTTGCTCGAGGTCTGATTTCGTTAAGACCTCAGGCTGAAAAGGGTAGCCCGAGGTCTAGTTTGGTCAGGTAACAACCCGAACTTGGGTCAAATTAGACTTGACCCACCAGACTAGTGGAATGGTCTAGGTAGTCTAGGATGTCTAATTTTTTTAAGTTCACACTAACTGAAGAATAAAAAGAAGAATTGTATGAAAAAAGAAGGAGAAGAAGATGATGATGAGATAGACACTTGATTAAACCAAAAAAACTAAAGAAAATCAAAAGAAAATAAGAAATTATTTCTCATCAGCGTCTCCTTCTAGATTAAGCCAAAAAAACATTTTGCTCTGACTGAAAAAAAAAACTACAAGAATGAAAAAAAGAGGGAGGGATGCTTATTAAGAAGAAAATTAGAGGGAGCAACTCCAAGAGGAGGACCAACAGCAATGCATAACTAGAGAGATTGATGCTAAAAGGAGGACTATAGGGATTGATGCTGAGGTGAGTGGCTAACAATGGAGTTTCCATGAGAGTAAGGAGAGCCAGATGTAAGAGTAGCAGTGCTGCGAGATTGAGGGTGAGCAAAGCAAGGATGAAGCGAGATTGAGGGTGAGGAGGTGAGGATTGAGTGAGATTTTTTATAGTGAGGGAGGCGAGATTGAGGGGAGATGAAGTGGGTCATGTAAGTGAGCAGCGAGGGTGTCAGATCAAAAAAAAGAAGCAAGGGTGTGGGCCACGTAAGTAGTGAGGGTGGATTTTGTTTTTGTTATAATGATCGTTGAGTTAAGTGCAGGCCCATTAGATTTTTTTTATAAAAAATAAATGATCCTGGCCAGACTAGGCTAGATCATGTGAATTGAGAACCAAGTTTTGACCCGGTCCAACCCGAGTAGTTGGTCAGGTCTAGTCAGGTCCTTTGGTGTTATAAGGCTGCTTTTCACCGGACTTAATCAAATCAAGTCACTTTAGGTTAGATTGGGTTACTTGGACAATTGGGTTTTTTGCTCATCCCTGGTAATGACTAAAGAAATAAGGGTATTAACTAAATGAGTAATAATATTGGTTAAAGTTGTAATGGTATTGACTAAATGATTAATGGTATTGGCTAAAGTCGTAATGGTATTGACTAAATGATTAATAGTGTTAACTAAAAGCATAATGGCACTAACTAAATAGTAATGGTATTGATTAAAAGGTGTAAGGGTATTAACTAAATGAGTAATAATATCAACTAAAGATGTAATGAAAGTTGTAACACCCCAAATTTTTATTCACCAAAATGTATTGTAATTATTGAAAATATTCAATGAAATAGAATAGTGAATTTTGGCCAAAGAAAAGAGAATTTGGGGAAAAAAATGTTGGAACAATTAGCATTTCCCTTTTTCCTTCATAATTTTCATCCAAATAGAGAAAATAGGAATGGAAATAATTAATTGAATTATAAATTATGCCAAGTGTTAACATCTTAAGGCGAAGGATTAAATTAGAATGGTTAAGGATGGAGCACATGAGGAAATTGGATTAAAATAATGATTACTTTGTATATGTAGTTTGAGTAATAGAATGAAAGCCCAATGGTGTGCTAGGAAGGACCCTCTTAGGTGTGAACTTCGGCTAACTAGAGGAGGAAAAGATTAGTTAAATCCTAATTGAGATAAGTACATGTAATTATATGTAGATAAAGCCAAGTACATGTACGTGTCATAAAATCCTATTTTTGGAATTAAGTTAATTAGGGAAATGAGAGATATTTTTGAAAACTCTTCCTTCATCCTTCTCACTTCATTTGGACAACACAAGCAAGCAAAATAGAGAGAGAGAGAGAGAGAGAGAGAGAAGGAGGAGTAAGGGAAGCAAAAATCTCAAGGTAAGACTTGTGGATTTTGTGTTCAAGCTTCCTTTTCTTACATAATAACTTCTCTAACCCCTCATTCTCCATGAAAATCATGTGTAGTAAGCAAATATTCAAAGTTGAAGAAAGAGTGTGTAACCTTCTTCCAATCAAGGCCAAGATTAAGTTCATAAATACTTGATTATGTTGAATTAGAGACCATAAGAAGATTTGGGACTTATTAAAAATTTCTTTTCCCCAAAACAGGGTTTGCAAAAACTTTTCTAAAACCTGTTCAACACGGTCTCATATTCACATTTCAATTACATAATTGGTCTGTACAGTTCGATTCCATTTATAAATATCAGAGTACAATGTAATTTCTCGACACACTCGGGTTCTATTAAATATCTAAAGGGTTTACACGGCACAAATGCCCATAATTAGCTTCCCTCTCAAGGGGATTACACAAATACTATTCAATAACTCCTACATATACAAAATTCCCTAACAAAATATCCAAATGTCAAACTATGATAACCAATCATCCAAAAGTAAAACTCCTAATCCAGAGCTCTATCCGCCCTTCATCACCTACTTCTCCTTAAAACCACCGACCCTGTCTGAAAATTATTTTATGGGAGAGTGAGATTCTAAGGAATCCCCGTAGTAACAAATCACTTATAGTATACACAACCACAAAGCATGTAAGCAAATCATAACACAACACATAGCAATTACAACGACAGTTATAGCGGTAGGGGCAGGTGTGACGTACATCACCCTTACGTCTGCTCACAGTGAAGTGCTCACGCTGTATTGCACAACCACATGTTTCACATCCATATATCTCACCACAGCTGGGTTCTATATAAAACATTTCATAATACAGCCACACAGGCATGTTTCTCAAAGAAGGAATTCACAATTCTACAACACCGCCACGGCAATTACAACGGCAGTGGTAGGTGCGATAAGCATCACCCCCTATGACTGCTCACGTTGAAGTGTTCATGTTGCAATGCACTACGGCGCATTACATATCCACAATTTCATAATGGCATCATGCCCATAATTTTCACAACATCAAGGTTTCATAATATGCAATTCGCAACAACATAATGATAAGTCACTACCTTGGTCTTTCCGTGGGTGCTCTAGCACCGGTCTCTCACGAGTAGAGCAAATATCGAATCCTATTATTCATAATAAGGGACGAAGTGTTATTCTCTATTCCAATAATCAAATGACTTCACAACACTTAGATTTGGTTATCATTAATATCCTTTAAGTGACTACAATTGTCTCTAACAAAAGCCCTAAAGGGTTGGGAAGTATTATCTCAAAGACCACCTTACGAAAGTGAAAAGTTCTTATTTTTGGATGTTGGCAGCGGCCAATAATCTTTGGTTGCAGCCAAAAATAAGTCAGAAAATTTTGGGCTGCGGCCAAGGACTTTTTTCTGTGGCCAAAATCAAGTCCAAAAGTTTTTAGCTACAGCCAAGAGTCTTCTGGATACGAACAAAAGCAGTCAGAAGCTTTTTGGTGTCGGCTAGAACAAGAAAAAAATCAGTTTTTGGGCTGAACTTCCAAAAATCATAACTAATTATAGAAAAATTGAAATGATGTGATCCCAAGTACTAATTAAATATTTTTAAATCCTCTTTATAGGAAAAATATGAATAATTGATGTCTATAACCTCAAAAATACAAAATTCAACAATTCTCCTTGCTGTTCCAGATTTGATCCCAATTTTGACATCAAACTTTGGAAATTCATAAATCCTAGCACAAAAATCAAAATAACATGAATTATATATCCATTTTGAAGCTTGATATGTTAACTTTAAGAATGGAAAGTTTCAGAATTTTTCATCACTATTTTCTATTTCAAAACATCCATGCAAAACAACTACCAGCACAGGGTTTTCACTACCAAAAACTTGCAACTTTTAACCCTAAGTTTCCAATGGTTCAAAATTCACATCCAACACTACTCCCACACAATTTTTCACAAGGAACACAATAGAAACCTCAAAATGACCAAAATCACAACCCATTGACATGTTCTACTTTGGGACACATTTCAACATAAAACCACAAAGTTGCCAAATTTCACATTCAAGACTCTAAACTATTTTCATTGATCAAATGACTCAACCAAACATCATTTCCAAGATTAAAACATACCAAACTCTCTATCGCCCTAAATCACAATAATTAGGGCAAAATTTCCAGAAATTATAGGCTCAACAAATAGTCACAACTTATATACCAAAATGAAGCTTTCACTCACCTCTTTCACTTTCCCAAACTTGTTTCTTGATCCATCAACTTCTAAATTTTCTCAAGCACAAAAACACCTCCTCTTGAAAATCTAAAACCATAGGATAAAAGCTCTTAACAAGATGAACAACTTTAAAGAAGGAGATTTTGGCATTCAAGGTTAAGATCTTACCTAAATCTTGAGCTTTCCTTTTCTCTTTCTTCCTTCAACAATGGCACACAAAAGAGTGCAAGAGAGAGAGAATGTGTTATGATAAAGATAATGAAGGTGGAGGCAGAATTTCTGCCCCCATTCCCTTGCCCATACACATAAGAGAGAGGGAGAGGGAGAGAAAATGATAAAATATGATGCATTTGACTTTTCCTTCCTCTAACTCCCTTCATGCACACTCAAACAATGCCACATGTCCAAACCTCCTTATTTCTCACCAAATAAGTAACCACATGGTTACACTAACTAGTATATTAGTCATTTAGTCACACACCTCATTTCTTTTAGTCAGTAATTAATTTCTTCATTAATCACTGACTAATTGGCCCGGTAATTTTCCATTCTTCAATTTTTCCCTTGATTATGGAAATTCTTACTAATTTGCCACATAATACATTTTCTCATTTCTTTCTCTATTCCATATGCCCTTCCCTCATTTTAGCCCCAAAAAATTACTTTGTTACATAATTATGCTAAAATACAGGGTGTTGGGCATTTCTAATAATTAATTCGGGTCTCAAATCAACTTTAATTCACAAAATCATTCTCAATAATCGTCATTAGCCCTTAATCAAAATTCAGGGTGTTACAGAGTGAACAGTAACTTTCTAGAGAGTGAGAGTGAACAATCAAAAGGTAACCTTTAAAACTTGATTCTCTTGAGTTATGTGGTTGTTGTTGTTGAGTTTGGTTGATTTGCCTTGTTTTGTGGTTTTGGATGATAAACCCTAGAAATGTTATGCTGCCAAAATTTTGCCCAAATCATGCTCATTTAGTATTTAGGTAGCTAATCATGTGATTAAATGTGGAAAGGAAATGATTGAACATGAGAAATCAAGGAAACACATTTTTCTCTTCTAAACCCTAAATTCGTTCAGCTACTGTTCACTCAAGATAGACCTAGAATTTGGAAATTATGATGGTTCCATTGGATTTAGAAGGGAAAATTGTGTGGGAATAGAGGTGTTCATGATTTTTGGAGATTTGTGTACAAATATGGAATTTATTGAAGTTGCAAGTGCATGCTCTTTACTTTTCTCCTGTGAGGCAGTGTTACTGTGCCATACATTTAGTTTATCAAACCAAGTTCAAATATAATGAAACTTTTTAGGATTAGAGTAGAAATCATGGGCTTTAATTTGATAGGAATTATAAGCAATTTGAACTTGTGGATTAAAATTTATGAATTTTCAAATTGGTGCCCTGTTTCTGGACTTAATTCTAGAACAGCAAGGGAATTTGTGAAATTCTGGAATTTTGTGGTTGTAAATGGTAGTGGTTCATATTTTTCCTTCCAAGAGGACTTAAAGAGCTTTCCATAGAACTTGAAACCACCCCATTTTGAGTTTTGTAGAATTAGATATGATTTTTAGGCGTTCAGCTAAGAAACAAAACAGCTTCTTGGCTGTAGCCAAAAACCTTTTGACCTACTTTTGGCTGCAGCCAAGGACTTTTAGTTGGGGCCAAGACCCCTGTTTCAACATTTTTACCCTTTTGATTGGTTTAAATTCTCGAATCCCATGGGCAATTGTTTGAGCTTCTAATGGCTGTCTAAATAGCCCAAAAGATAACCAATACCATGAGTTTAAAGTAGTATATGAATGGATATTAACCTAATTCTTATACATTTGTAATTTCAGGACCAAGTTGAAAGCCTGAGTTGTTGGCACGCATACAGAGGAACACTTTCGAGTTGGAAAAGACTTAAGGTAGTAACATTATCCTTCATACATCATGTCATAGTTCATATGATTGTGTGGTTGCCAATATTTGTGCTTTTATTAATCAACATGGTTTGCCTAAACAAGGCGGTCTGTCAAGAAGGGGCAGTGAGTGTGAGAAATGTACTCTACCTGATTATGGAGTAACAATCCAACCATGGTACTCGGATAGTAGTGGTGAAGCCCTATCCCATGTATACTATACATGCGTTTATATTGTTCATTAATTGGTGCATACATGGTGCATATCATATCTACTTTCCGCATTTTATATGAATGATTGTTTGTTGTTATTGGGATTCTTTGGAATCTCATTCTTTTTCAAAAATGATAAATGTGTCAATGGGAGCCAGTGGATCCAAAGGAAAAGAGGTAGATGCGGCAAATTAACGGTGTGGATCCTGAAAATAGGGCTAGTGTAATCCCCTGCCTTGATTAGCGTAATTATGATTCGATATCGTATAATTAAATTGAATTAGAAACCGTCAGATAATTTGAAACTCATTTCAACTTCCTACTTTACAGTAGGGTTTTCACAAAGTTTTTTAAAAATTCTTCCCTATCCTGGTCTCAATTTCAAAACTCGAATATAATTACCTGTGCAGTTAATTTACGTTCACACATATCAAAGTGTATAACCAAATCCCCGGCAACTCCCGGGTTCTATACATATATAATCTGAGGGTTTATAAGTCTCCACTAGGGGATTACATAACCAAAATCAAATGTAATATTTACATCTCAAAATATACAGTAATCCCAAGTTCAAAAGTAGATAACCAACATTCCAAAATCAAATATACCCCAGAGGGGTCCTAATCACTCTGTGTTGCCTGCTTCTCTTTATCGCCACTACCCCTGTTTAAAATGTTAGTCATTGGAAAGAATGAGATTCAAGAGAATCCTAGTAGTAACAAATCACTCATACAATGCACAAACACATAGCATATATGATCATGTTAAGCAGCATCACAATGTATCATGGCTCATGCCACAAACGACAGCACTCTTGGTTATCATTTAAACACTTTAGATGGCTATTATAGGCCTAAACATATCCCCAAAAGGTTGGGAGAAACTACCCTGAAGATACATTTTTCGGATAAAGAACACTAATTTTGGGTTGACTTACTCGAGTGAAGAAGGTCTCACTCGAGTGTTTCCCTCACCCACACTCGAGTCCTAGCGAGTGAGACACAGAAAGTGTGTACCTGAGAGCATCGACACTCCTGAGAGTGGTCAGTTCACTCGAGCACAGATACAAGCACTGAGTGATGGCTCTTTAGTCACCTGAGTCCCTAAAAGTGCCACACTGGAAGTGTTTGCGCGAGAGCAAACCTCAATATATCTAACATACTCACTCGAGCATGGGAAGCTGCACTCAAGTGATAACCTCAAATGCACTCGATCACTAAAAAGTGACACAGATGACTACCCGAGAGCAACTATAATCTCAAAAGCTTAAACTTACTCCCTCACTCGAGTGAAACCAAGATCACTCGAGTGATGACATATATCACTCGCGGAAACGAAAGTGCATTCTTGAGTTTTTCTTGAGAATCCAGGCGAAACCGAAGGGAAAAAGGGAAAATATCTCACAGCACTCGAGTGAATCCTCCCTCACTCGAGTGTTATTCATCAGAAGCCAAAAATCGCAGCAATTGATATATGTTCCCAGATTTACCCATTTCACTACCAATGGTCCTAAAACTTGTACTAAAACTCATTCTGACTTATTTTGATTCAAGGAACCCCTTGGTTACTACAAAACAACCCAATTCCCACTCAATCAACACATTCTCAACTCCAGATCACAAGATCACCCAAAATCACAATTTGCCAAACTTCCTCATTCAACTTCAAATCAAACTTAATGACATTATAACACATCCTAACATCATTTTTTACACCATACCACTCCAAAATCTTTCATTATTTAATTCTCATGAAATCATGGCAAAAAAATCCAGAATTTACAAAGCTCAACCAAAAATAACCATAAATATACCAAAATGCATCAAATTCTTATATCTTCAACTTGGTAAGATCAAATCCCTGATTCTTTAACTTCCAAATTTCCTTAAGCTTCCAACCACCACAAATCAAAATTCTGAAACCATGGCAAGGGAGTTCTTAACACTATGATCAACTTTAATGAAGAGTACTTAAGCATATGAAGCCATTTAGCAAGTCAAAGCACTACCTATCACTTTCTCTTTCCTTCCTTGCATTGAGACAGAATGGAGGCAGATGAGAGAGATGAAAATGTTGATAATCTCATTCCTTCCCTTTTCCCATGCACAAACTGACTTGGAGGGAGAGAGGTGAGTGTTTTTGAAACTTTGACCAATCCTATGGCCATCCTCATGACACTTGGCAAGATCTCATGCCTCCTTTCATGAATCCATATAACCCATGCACACTTGACTCCACCTCTTGCTTAACAAATCCTAGCCATTGATCTCAAGTTACCTATGAGTTTTCTCTTTGGTAACTGACCAACCGGTCGGTAAATTTATCATTTTACCCCTGATTGTCATGACACATATATCATCATCATCAAACACATTTTACATCACAACTCACATTATTTACTTCAAAAGTGCTTAATTAACATTAATTACATCGCTTTTGGGATCATCAGCCCTTAATTAAAATTCAGGATATTACATCTAGTTGTTGTATATGGTCTTACTTTGGATATTTTGGGAATATTTTTGTACAATTTGTAAATTTTTTCAAATTTTGCTCTGCTGTTGCTTGTATGTAAACAAATGCTTTTATCAATATATTTGTACTTTTTTGTTTACCTGTGAAACTTTGTCTTTATTACCCTGTGCATATCAAAATGAAAACGGGTGTTGACAAAATTGACTGAAGTCATAAATTAATTTTAAAAGGAATAATGTGATTAATTGATTTAATTATTTTATAATTCTGAAATTCTAAAATTAGAAATTATTATAATAAAAATATCTACAAAATAGAATAAAGTGTAATGAGGTATTTTTCATTTTTATAATTATCAATATTGTTAAAGGCATTACAAGTATAGTAAATACATATTGTAGTATTGTCAATTGCTTTATTGAAATTGTCAATTGCATGTGGCTAGACCTTAAATGCTAAGTTGTATTTGTTTGTGCATATGTATTAAAAAAGTATATGGTGGCTCAATGGTCACTTACCGTTTGTGACTCCAAAGGGGTGAGACATTATGGTAAGATTGTTAACACTTTAAAATCTCAATTTGACTATTGTCACTTCTTTGGCATGTACAAGTGTTATAAGACTTTTTGAGGTTTTGTAAGTTTAAATAGTATTTATTTGTCTTTTTCCCAAAAAAAAATTTCTATCTTTAATTTTGGCATATTGGCACTAAACTATATTTATTTTAGGGAAAATATGAGAGAAAGACAAAAAGAAAAAAGAAATATTTATCAATAAGTACCTTAAAAATTTTAATTATTTTGAAGGACAAAAATTAAAATATAAATATTGAATTATGAAATTAACTTGGACAAAACTCCTTATATTTTCTTTAACCCCATCTTAATTATTTGACCATTAGTTATCAATTGATGTTCCCTCGGCAATTGAGTCCTTAAATTACACTAACTTTTATTTAGATATTGAGATTCCCTTGATATTGGTAGTTTATTTAGGAATTTATTGTTTAAAAATTTTAAAATTTGGTATTTTTCATTTTATAAAATTCTTTTTAGGCGCACCTAGTTTGTTTGACCTTTTCCCCCTAAAAAATTTCATATTTTTAAAATAAATATATTATAAAATTGTTTTTTTTATTTTTTAAGATTTTTAAAATAATTAAAATCTAAAGGAGATATATTTGTAATTATTTATAGATTTTAGAGTATATTTTAACTCAGGTAACTTTTAAGATCATCAATTCAAAAGAGAAATCCTCAATCCAAAAAAAAAAAAAAATTAAGATGATCACATGTGTGCGGGAGAGAATATCATCAAAATATTGAGTTGTATACCGATTTTTTTAATCAAAATATACATGGAAATATCATCAGATTTGATAACTAACAATCAAATAGTTGAGATGGATCAAGGAAGGATAATTTTGTAATTAAAAATGTATACTTTATTTTTTTGGTCTTTGAAAATAATTATAATTTTTAAGCTCTTTATTAATAAATGTTTTGTTTCCTTGGCCATTCTCCCTAATTCTCCCTTTATTATATAAATAAAAAAGGCTTAACTATACTTTTAATCTTTTAAGTTTACATAAGGTATACATTTGGTACCGTAACTTTATAAAATATACTTTTACTCCTATAATTCTAATACCGTTAATGTTACTAACAGAAAATGCTGACGCAACAAACTCAAGTGATAACTGTGTAAACTCTAGTGATGATTATATAATTAAATGCTATTAATCTTAAATTTAAAACATGTGTAAATTGAAAAATATCTAACAATCTAATGAAGCAGTCAATATTAAAACCCCGATCATATTTAAAAATTTTAGTTTAATAATATAAATATATTATTTTAAAAATTAAATATGCTTTGTCAGCTGTATAGTTATCACTTGAGTTTGTTGTGTCAACATTTTCTGTTAGCAATATTAACGATATTAGGCATATAGGACCAAAAATATACTTTATAAAGTTAAGAGACTAAAAATATATCTCATGTAAAACTTAAAGGACTAAAAGTGTACTTCAACCAATAAAAATTTGAAATAAGCTTTTGAAGAAGAGAGGATGGTAATATCCATAGTGGCAAGGATTTTAAAATAATACTCGATGTAATTTTAAAATTATTGTATATCAAATTAATTTTTAAAACATAAAATTCTTCACTAATAAAAAGTTAAAAAGGAAGAAATTAAAAGAAAAAAACAGAGATTTTAGGGCTTTTTAGGAGGATAATAACATGTAAGAACCCTTAGAAGGCTCTTCTTAATGTTTTTTGTCACTTAATTTGGCTTAGGAATTAAATAAAGGGCTAATCAAGAGAACACGACCTGAGTTGTGCTCTTCACTGCATAATTTAGTTTATTTTGATTTAACCTGAGGTGATTAAAGGCTTTAAATCAATGACGTCATTGCTGGGGAGTCAATTTATTTGACTCCTTGTTTATCTAAGTGTCAATTAAACAAAATTTTTTAACAAGGTTAATCTTTTGTGTGCCTTCTAGTTAGTTAGTTATAGTTTCCTACACTCATTCACCATATAAGTTTAGTTTGCATTTGCATCACATATCATACATTTTGCACATTATGGTTGAATTTTGTGTGCATGCTCTAAGGTAAAAAAGTTGTACTTAGTGATCTTGATCTTGAAATCACTTTAAAATAGCTTAGGGAACAACTGAAAAAGGGTAAAGGAAAAGGAACAAAGGGTACTAGTAAAATTCCCTTAGAACATCACATATCTGCTAAACTTAGTGCTTCTAGGGAACTTTATTCTTACATAGGTGATCAACATAATCGAACTTTAGATATGGAACACCATAATGAGGATGAAGGGGAAAATAATGGTATTCCACATAGAAGAACAATTAGGGAAGTCACTACTTCTTGTATTGATTTAAATCATCTAGCTAATGCTGGACCTAACATGAATGCTGATTTTGATATTAAAGGTTTATTGATCAATTCACTACCAAGTTTCATGGTTTGTCTGTAGAGGATCCGTATCTACATCTAAGGGAGCTCTACTTGAATTGTTTGAGTATGAAACCAATTGGAGCTTCTATAGAAGACGTCATATGGAAAGTCTTTCACCACTTATTGGAAGGCAGGGCAATGAAATGGTACATGAGCTTACCAAGACATGTAGCTGATGCATATCAAAGTTGGCAAAACTTGCAGAAAGCTTTTCTTGAGAAGTACTTTCCTGCATCTTGAACTTCTGCTATGAGAAAGGAGATCAATTCAATTCTCCAAGATCCATATGAGACTTTGTATGAGTATTGGGACCGTTTTCAAGATCTCTTGGCTCGGTGCCCATATCATCAGATTCCTGATGAGCAATTGACTCAAACTTTCTATGACAGTTTAAAGGAGAAAGATCAATACAAGATTGACGCAGCTGCTGGTGGTGCTATCATTCATTTCACTGCTCCAGAAGCTTGGGAATTGATTAAAAAGATGGTCCTAGCTAAGCAAACATATGGGAACCAAGAAGGAATACTAGAGGAGTTTATCATGTTAACTCTTAACCTCTACACATTCCTCAGCTTCACACCTTCACCGCTCAAATCTCTACTTTGATGACAAAGTTAAACCAGATTGCTTTCAAACCATCCATTCAAGAAGAAGTCAACTCGATTGGTAAAGAATTGGCAGCCCTAAGTTGTGATCTTTGTGGCTCATCAATGCACATCTCATGCAATTGTCCATCTCAATATGAACAGGTATCTGCCATATATCAAGGCCGCCCTAACAATCCCAAGTGGGATCCCTACTCAAATACATATAATGAAGGGTGGAGGAAAAATCCTAAATTTAGTTGGAGAGACAATGATAATAGAAGACAAAATCTCTTTCAATAAGGGAATATTGGAGCTGGTGCTTCTTCTACCCAGTTTCACAAGTCTTCAAAGATGGTCATTCCACTCTAAGATAACATGCTTTCCCCCTAAGAGTGATGAGACCAACCAACTGTTAAAGAGTATGGCTGCTCAACTTACTAATATAGACAATCGGATGAAGGAAGATAAAGCTTTAAATGACAGTTAATTCTCCTCTATTGCCACAATCCTACAGCAAATGCAAGGTGATAGAGAAAGTAACAGTAACCAAATGGCAAATATTTGCAAGAAGTTGGAAGAGTTAGAAATGAAGAATAACAAGGTGCAATCTCACTTAACTTAAGTCTCCAACACTCTTAATGACTTGCAAGCCAAGAATGGGGGTGGTCTATCTTCTACCATTGTGATCAATCCTAAATCTATCAATGCCATTAAGTTAAGAAGTGGTAAGGTAGTGCATTTTCCAGGAGATATTGAAGATCATGTGGACGAAGAGATAGAAGCTGAGAGTCCACCATTGAGCCCTGTGAAATTGGTCACTCTGAAAGTATTAAAGAGAAAGAGATCTTAGAGAAGAAGAATGGTAAAGAAGTTGAGCAACCTCAAGTGGAGTAGCAACCACTTTTGGAATAGGTCAATGAGAAAGCTCCATCCACACATGAGAAGGGCGAATCAAGCATGCAAGGACCCTTAATGCAAAAAGGTAGGGAGGTAAAAATTTCAGATATCCCTTTCTCTAAAGCTTAGCTTAGAAGTAAGAAGTTGCATGATGATAAAACTGAAAAAGAAATATTTGAGTTCTTTAGTAAGTTAGAAGTAAATATGCCTTTTCTCAAGATGATTAAGAGCATACCCGCATATTGTAAGTTCCTTAAAGATCTTTGCATAAATAAGAGAAAATTCATGCCTAATGAAAGAGTCCAATTGAGTTCTAATGTGTCAGCCATATTTAAGCCTCAACTTCCCATAAAATGCCAAGACCCTGGTACCTATACTATTCCTTGTACCATAGGACCAGTTAACATAAACTTTTGCTTTGTTAGATTTAGGGGCTGCAATTAATGTGATGCCTAAGTCTGTTTATACTGCTCTAGGAATCAAAGCTATTAAGCCTACCAGTGTTGTGTGACAACTAGCTAATAGGTCAATTAAGCATCTAGATGGCATCTTAGAGGACATCTTAATCAAAGTAAAAGATCTTGTGTTCCCTACTGACTTTTATGTCCTAGATGTGTCTAATGAATTAGCTTGTGATTCGACCCTCATTCTAGGCAGACCCTTCCTTAGAACAACAAACACCATCATAGATATAAAGGAAGGTGCTATAACCATGGAGGTTAGGATCATAAAATCTGTTTTAACATGTATGAGGCCATGAAACACCCTTATGAGGAATATTCCTTGTTAGGCGTTAATGCTATTGATTTAGCCATTAAGGATGTTAGAGATGATTATGAATTGAGCTTGCATGATGATTACTATTTCCATATACATGTTGAACATGATTCTTTTGAGATTGATGATGACATAGCTGCTTATGATGCATATTTTTCATCTCTCCCTTCTATACATTCTCTTTCTGATTCTTGTGTTAGTGACGTGACTTGCCATGATTTTGATAGTTGTTGCACTCTTTCTACTTCACAAGTTTACACTTTTTCTTCTAATGATACTAACTCCACTTTTGCAAGTGATTCTTGTTTGAAAAAAGGTTTGCTTCTTGAGTGTGTAGATACTTATAATAAGGTAGAAGCTGAGAATGTAACTGGAAGTGACTGCAATAACTCTCATAACCAGGAAGACAAAGAGAGTTTCCTTCTAGTTGTTCCACCCTCTCATGCACTTGATCCCCAAAAGCAGCAACCCTTGTTTAAGAATAATAGACTTAAAGAGACTTATTCACTTGCCACTGCTCCTAAATCATTATATCTCCTCAAACCTTAAAATATTTGCAAGATATTCTCTCTAGCTCTGATGCAGGTATGAAGGATGATAAACCCAAGTCTGTTGCTGCTATTAGTTAACCTCAAGTTGACTCAACACTTAGGAAGATCAAGAAGCAAGATATGAATGCAAAGAATCTTAATGCACACCAACCACCTGAGTTTACAAAAGGAAGTTCTCTTTACTCTCTTCAACTCCCTGAACTAATCCCTTATATTGTTCAACCTCTTACCCTTGAATTGAAACCTTTACCTCCTAATCTTAAGTATGCATTCCTTGAGCATGATGATAAACTGCCTGTAATTATTTCTAATGCTTTATCTTATGATGAAGAGGCTAGATTGCTTTGTGTGCTTAGGAAGAATAAGGAAGCCATTGGTTGTATATTAGCTGATATCCCAAGGATTAGTCCATCTATATGTACTCATAGGATTTTGCTGAATGTGGGTTCTAAGCTTGTTAGACAACCCCAAAAAAGACTTAATCCATTGATCTTAGATGTTGTAAAGAAAGAGGTTACAAAGTTACTTAGTGCCGGGATTATATATCCTATTTTTGATAGTAAGTAGGTTAGTCTTATTCATGTGGTTCCAAAGAAAAGTGGGCTTACTATTGTTAAGAATGAGCAAATTGAGTTGATTCCCACTAGAGTACAGAATGCCTGGAGGGTGTGTATTGATTTTAGAAAACTCAATGATGCCACTAGGAAGGACCATTTCCCTCTACCTTTTATAGACCAAATGCTAGAAAGATTAGCGGGAAAGAGTCATTGCTGCTTCTTAGATGGGTTTTTTGCTTACTTTCAAATCCCCATAGCTCCTGAGGATCAAGAGAAAACCACCTTCACTTCCCCTTTGGCACTTTTACTTATAGGAGGATGCCTTTCAATATTTGTAATGTGTTAGAACAAGCGTTTCACCCAAGAGGGGGGTGAATTGGGTGATACTAAAATTTCTTCGGAAATATAAAACTTTAACAGTGGAATTAAAACAGTAATGAGTAAGGAGAAATATCACCGAAGTGTACACCGGGAGTTATACTGGTTCGGTCACAACCACTTTGACCTACATCCAGTCCTCAGAGCTTCTCTGAGAATTTCACTATAATTTCCAAGATTCAGTGGGTTCTTGGCACCTCAGTACAAGCAAGTTCCTTCATCTGGACACTCGCTCCCCCTTACAAGTTGTAATCCAATCCCAACTCAATGTTCCACAACCTTAAGTTATCTCAATAACAAATATTGAGTTTGAATGAAATATCTCTCTTACAGAGTGAATAAGAATCACTGAAGCATAGAAATATAATTTCAACGTGAAAACAAAGCAATGAACTTGATAATTTGTTTGTGTGTGATCTTGTTGTTCTTTCTCTGTTTGGATGTTCCCATATATATAGAAATATTGGTGATGACCGTTGAAACAGTTTCTTTCGTTCGTTGGAGAGTGCGCAGCCACTATTGACTTTTCAAGTTTTTGAAAAATATCCGTTGGCGGTGATTGGCATTTGAACGTTTAATTTGACTTCCCTTTCTTGACATGATTCCTTCATTGTTTATCTGTAAATATGCTAGAAATACTAATACAATAAAAGATTAATCATATAGGAAATAATTTAATGAACGTTTGAATGATTTCTAAATTTCTGGGTAAGCTTACTCGAGTAGCTACTCGAGTATTACTTGAAATTTACTCGAGTATCATCAGGAAATCTTTGATCAACTGCAAGTCAATGAATAAATACAAGATTACTCGGGTAGTGCATGGAATAACCAATTTTCAAACCTTTGGAAATATATGTTTACTCGGGTACCAACTCGAGTAATGCACTCACAACTTTATGAGTTACTCGGGTACCAACTCGAGTAAACCTTCAAATAAACTTTTGGTTACTCGATGCTTTACTCCAGTAATGTTGGCAGGATTTCAAGGCCGAGAGCACTTACCTTGTTACTCGAGTATGGACTCGAGTAATGCACTCATTTTTGCATAGGTTACCCGGGTACCACCTCGAGTAAATGTACTTTTTGTGCATGACTTACCCTGGTAATGACTTGAAGTTTACCTTGAAAATATTTCTGCATACTCGGGTACTTACTCGAGAAATCCACTTAAAATAGAACGTTTAATACTTGCATACTAGAGTAAGGACTCGAGGAAAATGAGATAAATTTATATCAAGTTAATCGGGTACCACCTTCAAGTTTTTACTTACTTCATAGCGTTACTCGAGTAGCTCCTCGAGTAACATTGGCAGTAGTACAAAGTGCCGAGAGCTCCACATTTTCAGAAACAGAGTTACTCGAGTAGGTACTCGAGTATCATTGGCAACCTGAAAGCAACTCGAAGTTTTTCACATGGTTACTCGAGTAACACCTCGAGTAACATTGGCAGGCCGAGAGCAACTCCAAGTTTTTACCTGGTTACTCGAGTCGCTCCTCGAGTAACATTGGTAGGCCGAGAGCAACTTGAAAATACTTACACTATTACTCGAGTAACTACTCGAGTAACATTGGCAGGTTACTGGAAGGTGCCTTTTGTTACTTCAAGTTTTGTCTCATTACTCGAGTAATGCCTTAGAAAACTTGCTTCTGATCAAGTTCCTCAGCATTTTCTCTTGGCCTTTCTTAATTACTCCAATGCTAACTTCAAGTGATGCTTATCCCTGTTATTCCTTTGTTCAAACTTGTTTATTAATCATTTCCTTTTCAAACCATTCTTTTGTTATCATCAAAACATGAGATCTAACATAATGCTCATGATACTTTTCAACGTTGCATAATGTCAATCTTTTATGATTTTCTTGAGCATTGCATGGATGTTTTTATGGATGACTTTATTGTTTATGGTAACTCATTTGATGCTTGCTTGTCTAGTCTTGATCATGTCTTAGCACGATGCATTGAGAAGAAACTTGTTTTGAATTATGAAAAAATGTCATTTTATGGTCACTTAGGGCATAGTCTTGGATATTTGATTTCTCAAAAAGGTATTGAAGTTGACAAGGCAAAAATTGAGGTGATTTCATTATTGCCCTACCCATCTTCACTTAAGGACCTTTGATCATTTTTAGGGCATGTTGGTTTCTACCAACGTTTTATAGAATATTTCAGTAAAATTGCATTGCCTTGTCAAAGTTACTACAAAAAGATGTGGATTTTTTTTAATGACAAGTGCAAGCTAGCATTTGATGAGTTACGATATAGATTAGTCACTCCTCCTACTTTGGCTTCTCCTAATTGGGAACTTGCATTTGAGTTGTCTTGTGATGCGTTCAATAGTGTTGTTGGAGTAATGCTTGGCCAAAGAGATAATAAGGTCTCTAAGGTCATAGCTTATGCTTCCATTGGTGGTGTTTTGAGCACACAAGGAAATCTAGAGATTGAGAACCAAGGAACCTCTTTGGGAAAGTTGTTGAGGTGAGTGAAAGCTTCATTTTCATATAAGTTTTGTGATCATTGATTGGGCCTTGAATTTCTAGAAATTTTGCCCTAATTTTCGTGATTTAGGGTTATGGGGGAGTATGGTATGTTATTGTTATGGAAATGGTGCCTTGTTTAGTGTTTTGAAGTGATAGAATTACATTGAAGCTTAAATGTGAAATTTGGCCACTTTGTTTAGGTTTTTGTGCATTGGGCAAAACAAGGCATATCAATGGGTTGTGATTTTGGTCATTTTGAGGTTACCATTGTGTTCCTTGTGGAAAATTGTATGGGAGTAGGGTTGGTTATTGATTTTGGGAGTCATTTGACACTTTGGTAAAAAATTGGAAATCTATCAATGTGAACCTTGTTCTGGGCATTTAGTTTGCACGAAATTTTTGAATGACCAAATGGTGTCTAAAAATTATAAAACTTTTCAGTCTTAAATTTCACATTCCGAGCTTCAAAATTAATATATATTTCATGTCATTTCCATTTTTGAGCTAGGAGTTATGACTGTCCAAAGTTTGATGTGAAATCTGGGATCAATTCTGGAGCAGGGTGGACATTTCTTGAATTCTGTAATTGTGTGGTGATTTATAGTAATAGACCATATTTTTCCTAAGAATAGGACTTAAAGATCTTTCATTTGGCTTTGAAATCACCTTATTTCAATTTTTCTAGAATTAGTTATATTTTTTTGAAGTTCAGCCAAGAAACAGAATTTTCTTGGCTGCGGCCAGCAGATTCTGGGCCGCGGCCCAAATGTTTCGGACCTGTCATTGGCCACAGCCAATGGATTTGTGGGCTGCGGCCAACCCCCAAAAATGACATTTTGAACTTCCGAAGATGGTTTTTGGTATAGTTGTTTTCCAACCCTTTAGGCATATGTTTAAGCTTTAGTAGCCACCTAATGGACATAAATGATAACCAAATCTAAGTGCTTGAAGTTAATTGAGTATTGGAATAGAGTTTAACTCTTTGTCCTTAATTATGACTTTAGGATTTGATCTTTGCCCGGAGCATAGAAGGCACGTGCCTGCTCAAGAGCGGAAAGACCAAGGTAGTGACACTTTATCCTATATCATATATATTGCATTGCTTGTTTGCATTAGTCATTGAATACAAATACAGTGAAGGGACGTGGCGGTGAAAGACCGATCTCGAATATAGATACAGTAAGGGAACGTGGCGTAAGACCAATCTCAAATACAGATACAGTAAAGGATGTGGCGTAAGCATGACCTTGTATATAGTGAAAGGGACGTGGCAGTGTGCCCGGCCTCGAATATTGATTGTTGCATTGTGATATATGTTTACTTGCTTTGTTTATATGCATCATATACATAAACTGTTGCTATTGGGATTCTTTTGAATCTCAGTCGTTCCAAATAATATTTTTAGACAGGGCAAGTGGATCAAAAAGCAAGCAAGTGCATAAGGGTGATTAGGACTGCCGGCGATAGTCTTAGTTAGATATTCTTAGTTTTATTTTGGATTGGTTATCATTTTGGACAAATGTATGTATATATTGAATAGATCATAGTATTATAGTTTTGTGTAATCCCCGGTATAGATACTGAGATGAGCAATGATGCCTTGTACCAACTCTTATATTAATGTGAATATCCCAGGTGAACGTTGGGAATTGTGCTTATACTCTGATATTATACATGTGACAAACCGAATAGGCCTATTGATTTTATAAATGAATGAATGGAGATCTATTTATATAAGTGTTATAAAAAGTTTTTAATTATTTCGGATCTCTTATTTAATTATGAAACGCATTTAAACGCTAATCACGGCCTTAATCGTGATGGGGGTTACAAGCTATGACACACTTTACAAGGCATGTAATTCGAAGTGAAAAAAGGTTTAAGGTAGGGAACATACCTCTCCTACATGTATTTGATATTTGTGTTGGTATATTGATGCATATTATTACTTTACTTGATTATGTGAAACATATATGAATGATTAAAGCTTTATTTCTGTTTATGC
Organism: Inga oerstediana; assembly: GCA_963210345.1. Classification (NCBI taxonomy): domain Eukaryota; kingdom Viridiplantae; phylum Streptophyta; class Magnoliopsida; order Fabales; family Fabaceae; genus Inga; species Inga oerstediana. The sequence goes on from OY723399.1 coordinate 48,557,606, forward strand.
TATGGCCATAAGTATGTTGTTTGAAACATTGAGCGTGCAGATATGTCATTGTGTAAGCATGAGTTATGTAATGCAAGTAAGTCATGCATTAAGCACTTATCTTGTATGCATATTAGTATTGTTTTCCTACTAAGATTCTTTCGAATCTCACCCTCCCTTACCAATAATTTAGACAGGTGAATACAGAAGGTATGCAAAGATCAGAGAAGAAAACTACATAAGAGGATTACAATGGCGGAACGAAAACAAGAAGATGTCTCTGTTTCACTAGAACGAGCTTAGACACCCAAATAGCTCTGTATAGCTACATTAATGGTAATTATCATGTACGAACCCCTATGGATTATTTCTATAATCATGTACATATTATCAGTATATTTATATTATTCATGTGTTGTCCACTAAATTACGTATCGTTTTCTGCTATTACTCTAAAATAAATATGAAAATAAGATAAGGATGTGACATAAAGCACACAAAACTCAATCTAAAAACTGAAGAGTCGACTACTACAACCTCTCTGGCTAACAACCTAATCAGAAAGATACAACAACCTACGACAAGCAAAAAGATGGCAATCATGTCGAGCCACAAACACAAATTTGATGATCCGTCAACAAGACAAGAACAAACAGAACCTTGTATGAAAAGCTCTTGCATTAAAAGGTCGCATATTGAAAGATTCATCAATAAAAAGTTGATAAAGAGGCAAGTACTACTAACTTCACTCTCGAAAGATGAAAAACAAGCATCTAGTCATATTTGGTTTAAATGAAATGGGCATATAAACTAACTTTGAGTTGGAGTCCTATATGAATAACTATATATTATTTCTAACGCATCCTTGTATTTACCTCGAAGGTTCCGTAACAACTCCTTCATATTTAATTAACTAAAGCCATTTTTTTAAATCTTAAACAAACGAGCAAAAAGATGAATTCGAATTTGCGCATATTCGTACTATGTGCAAGTGACCCCTTCCAACTAAATTAGTCTATATATAAGGGATGTGATTCAAATTTCCAGCCACTTGCTCAAGGGTCTGTTTAATATGAGGGAAATAGAGGGGAGACGAGGACAAATTTAAATAAGTTTGATTTATAAAGTTGGAGAAATGAGGTTAAATTTTTTTTTTTTTTTACTTTTTAATCTTACATCTTCTCCTTATTAAAATTTTATAACGCCATTTTTCCATTTCTTTTAAACTAAAGTCACCAAATTTTTTCTCCCCTCTCCTCATACCAAAAAGACCCTAATGGAGTAATGAGCCATTTGGTTCCATTCTATGGGAAATGATACATATAATCCTGATGCAACAGATTGATTGTGAAGTTTGATTAAACTTATGTAATGTAAAAAAGATTGCATGCCTGTTTGAATTGGCGTAGGTAGAAGTAGCTTTTTTTCAATCTGACTTTTAGAAACTTAAGTTAGAGTAGAAGTTAGATTATGTAATGTGATTTATGTTTAGATTAGCGGTGGTAAAAGTAGCTTTTTTTCAAACTAAAACTTATTTTGAAGATTTTATGAAAAGCAAGTTTAGATGGAAAAATAACTAAAAATGATATAAATCTTAATAAATAATATATATAGGATTTTTTTCCTAATTAATTTTATTTGTGTTTTGTAAGAGCAGTATTAATAGAAAAATCGTGAATACTAAAAAACACCTGATTAAATATATTTAATGTGATTTTGGTACATATGACTATTGAATATTATTTTATTTGTTTGGATTTTTAGAGATTAATTAATACTAATGATGGAGATTAATTGGGCTTGGGGTAGACTCATAATTAAATTTTATTATTTAACTTTAAATTTTCAGGGTATTTCTACAAACCTCAAAAGTTTGGGTATTTTTCAATAATTTTATTCTTTTTTTTAAAGCGTACGGTACCCTTTCTTTATTTTATTTTATTTTTTCATGCTTATCTTCTCTCTCTGCTGCCACACCGTGGCTTTTCTTTTTTTTCTTTTTTTTAAAGAAGCAACCTGAAGTCTGCTTTGCTAATATGGCGCATTTTGACCCAAAAGTAAGATTATTGCACTGATGCCTTGTCAAACCGGCATATTTTCTCTTACCATACGTTTTCATCCCTCACCGCACGTTATCTGTCCCACGGCGCTGTGTCAAATAGATCCTATATTTAATAATCTGGATTACATCTTTTTATATAATCAAGATTACATCATTTGGACTAATGAATGTGGATGCATACCTCTTATAATCAGGTAAAACATACATTATTATCATTATAATTTTTTAAATTGATTAAAGTGGCTACCCATGAACCTTATTAATCGCCTGCCCACACATAGATAAATGGAATTGTCCATTCACCTTGTCCACCCAATAAGTTATGGGATTTTTTTACCATTTATGCCGACCAAAGTTGATGATGTCAACACCCGTTTTTATTTCGATAATCGAAGAATAATAAAGAGAAGATTCCATAGACATATAAAAAAAATACAATTATACTAATAAAAGTATTCGTTTACAATCCCAACATCATTCGTTAACGAAATACAAAATACAGTGGAAGTTTTAATAAATACAGGATATCCCAAAATATCTAAAGCATAAACTAATTATAACTACCATCTTCAACCTCGCCTCGAGACACGTGCAAGCCACTTCTCTATATCTGTACCTTTGACTTTTGTCCCACTGGCACCTACTGAGATGTTTATTTTAAAAATAGGGTGAGATTCCAAAGAATCCCTGTAGAAACATGATATCGTTCATAGAAAATATAAAAAGTAAATATGACATACGTCAAGGTATGTGCTAATTAATTAACAATATAAACACTTCATCATCATGTATACATGAGTAGGGCCTAGCTCCATAATCTACACCGGTTGGACTTCCGCCAACTCCCAGTGTAAGTGTACCTCGGCACTAAATGCCCCTCCCTAGGCAAACCATGTTGATTAATAAAGTGCATTTACAAATATTGGTATCCACAAAAGCATATAACTATGGAATGATGTATGAATGATAATGTTCCCACCTCAAAGTTCTTTTAACCCCTTTTTAGTGTGCCTTGTAAAATGTGTCGCTTCCCTCTTCCGGCTTCCGTCTCGATCATAAAATATTAAATGTTCAAGAAATAGGTCATAACCTATCCAAGTATCATTTTAGACTATTCCATAGTGTTTCTTGTGGTTATATTAGTCTATGGTAAAAATTTACCAAAATACCCTAGGGACCCCGGCCCAGCCCCGCCGTATCAAGTTGGATGACACGTTTTTCCAATTTTGACTCGGGCTAACCTAATGTATTTTCGCCCAAGGAATCCATTTCCGAGCTCAGAATCACTAATTTCACTATCAAATTACAAAAATACCCTTGACAACCCAGATTTAGGGTTTTAGTGGCGTTTTCATAATTATACTTTTTCAGCCTTTTTCGAAAAAGTGACCAACTATAACCTCACCTATTTTTGCCCACTGAATCCAATGAAACCATCTATTTCATGAAATCCATCTCCTACCCCTGGTCTGACCTTGGCCAAAACTTTACCAAAAAAATGGAAAAATGGAGTTTTGTATTTTGGTTTCCAAAACTTATATTTTTCTGCTTCTAATCCTTCATTAACTCATTTACAAACATATTAACTATGATTCAAAGAAATTTGAGTAGCATAACCCCTTAGGATTAGGGCTTTTCAAAATTTACAACGCAACCAAAAATCACCAAATCAACAACAAACTTCAATATCAACTTTATACAAGTATAGATTTGAGTTTGGTGTAGTTACCTCTTAAGCATCTTGATTCCTCTCACTCTATGCGTCCTCTCTCTCTTCTCCTTCAGCTAACAATGTGTCTTCAAGATCATGGTTTCATGAAGAAATGAGGTTTAGAGAAGGATTTCATGAAAAACTACAAGAGAAATGATTAAGAATCAACTTCTTACCTTAAGCTTTCACTCCTTCTCTCTAGAATTTCTTTACTCTCCCAAGCTCTCTCTCTCCCTCCCTCCCCTTTTTCCCTAACTTGGTCGAAATGTGCACATGAAGTGGGAGGAAGAGTGTTTATTAATTCAACTCCATTCATCCTTCACCATGTGATTTAATCAAGGGACTATAATGTGACACTTGTTTCAACCTATACTTTCTCTCATACCTCCTTCCTATTTATGACATAATTACTCCATTTGGCTTCCCATTAGATTTGAACCACTTTTCTTCTCCCTTGGTTGGCTAAAAAAACGTCCCCCTTCTCTTGCTCCAACCAAACTAATTGTTCTTCCAACTAGACCAACTTCATACTCCACCAAGTACTTAAGTTCATCCAACCATTCACTCAAGCTAATCCTTACCATCGTGCACTCAACATTTAATCCAACAATTCACTCAATCATTATCATCATTGACCATAATTACCATGTCCATGTAGCATTATCATCATGACTATATTCATGTAGTAATTAGGCATATGCTCTTGGAATTCAACTTTTCCCTCCATCCTTCTCATGCTAAGCGAAATTATGGAAGAGAAGGGAAATAAAAATGTGTTTCACTAATTTCATAATTCAATTAAATGAATTATGCATAATTCCTTCTAATTTCACAATTCTTGATTTATTCCTCCAAGAATATTCAATTTATACATTTTCCTTTATTTTCCTTGATTAATTGAATTAACTTCAATTAATTGGAAAATAATTAATCTTGGGTTAAATTGGCAAAATTATGATTTTGCTATCACTTTTGTAATTTAATTCCTTTCTTGAATTAATTTTCCTATTTTCTCATGAATATAAATATTTCAAAATTCATAAAATCCAAATTTCATGAATATTCACCATTTTATTAAATTTTTCAAATAATTATAATATATTTTTTATGAATATAAAATTTAGGGTGTTACATATGACAAGAATCTTTAACTATCCTTTAACCTCCTTGGTAACAATCAAGAATAACTAAATAGATTTTTCAGTATTAAAAAAAAGAATTGAAAAAGAAAAAGTTGTGCAAGACTATCTTTTAAGTTTCAATGACTATGGGCCATATAGGGCAGGTGGTGTTAAATGAACCCGGGGTAAATGCTTTCAATTAAGGTTGTGGCCCTGCCAAGAGGACGCACCTCACACTGTACTGTACGAGCCCTTCCTTCCCAATAAATGATTACATTTATTGTTTGTTTTCATCCAACCCTTAGTGGATTGGTCCACCAAACCAAACCTAGTGAATGACTTTCAACATATTTTTGGAAAAAATCCTTTCATTAATATATGCTTTTTTAAACAATTATTATCAACTTTTTTTATTAAATGATGATTATGCATGGAAGACGACCAATAAAGCTTTTGGTTAAAAAATGTCAAATATAGTACCGTTTTACCAAAAGAAAAAAAAAGTTTGATTGAAGTGTTCTCAAAATATACCTAGGTCTAGATAATGCATGAGAATTTGATTTCGTTTTTTATTTTTAGGAAATATACTAATTTTCCCCTAGTGGGCAATTCGAACCATGCACTTATTGGCTTATTTTTAGGAAATATAGTTCGTGGGGGTAAAATGTATGTTCCGCTTTGCTTTGCTTTTCCTTTTTTAATGATTTTCGAGGGAGTGATTGGTCTGTTTGTTTCTGTTTTTTATTTTTCTTAAAAAACAGTTTTATATAATTGTTTCTAAAAAAACAAGTTTTGAAGAAAAAAACAGAAAAAAAACTGTTTTGATGGTTGTTTTAAAAAATTCTACTTTTGAAGTGACACGGCGATTGTAGCTATCGCTGAAAGTAACGTGACGGTGGTCAACGCTAATAGTGTAGTGTCGATAGTAGATAAGTGGCAGCATCAAAAAATATGAAATAGAAAAAAAAAATGATAAAACACCTAAAAAAATTTTTTTAATTAAAAAAAAACTTAATGAAAACAGCTTTCTAAACAAGTTTTATAGTTTTGTTTTAAAAAAATCAAAATCAAAAAAGCCCTTGTCCCAAAAATTAGTGGTTAGAGACTCAAGAAAATTTTGAAGTTATCTAATGAGTTGATAAACCATTTTATTAATCATGATGTTGTTTAGAAATTAAATAAAACTATAAATAAAAAGGTATATCCAATACTCTAAAGTATTTTTTTCAAGTGCGTTTAGTATTCTAAAATAATTTGTGGTACGTCCATCACCTTAAAATATTTTTCAAGTGTATTTAGCATCCTAGAGTATTTTTCAAGTGGGTTTTTTTAAAAAAAAAAACACAAAAGAAAAAAAGATAAACGTGTTATTTCTGATTCTTGGCATCATAAATTAATTAGATCTTATCTCAAACCATGTGCTCTCTGAAGTCCAAGTCTCCTGATCTCAAACTTTCAATTCCTTGAAGTTTTGTAAGTATTGATCTATTTCACTATATAATTGTATAATTGTTATTTTTCTTTCATGTTCATATAACCAATTCTTATTAGTAATTTTTTTGGTGCTATTTATTTATACTCCTTCCAGTCCTAATTATAGGACAACATTTAAGAGTTGATCTTAATCCTAATTATAGGATAAAGCTTTAATTTTTGTCAATTTCTTCCTAAAATACCCTCTATTGATACTTTCTTAATAATAATTAAACACAATAATAATTTAATAAGAGTAGATTGAAAGTTGTTGAGGGAGATTGATGACGCCGGATTGTGTGAGAGTTTGGAGAAGTCGTGTGTGATGTAGGAGGGGTACAAGAAAAAACAGAGAATCGACATAATTTGATGTCATTTTAAATTTTAAATAAGGTTATTTTAGGAAAATATATATGATTAACTAATTTAACTACTATCATTAATTTCTTCAAAATTAGGTAAATATGTCCTATAATTAGAATCGGAGAGAGTAACTTTTTATGTTAACGAACATTTAAATTGACGGAAGTTTAATGGAGGGCAAAATTATATTGTTCGTAAAAAATATTTCAAGAGTAAATTTACATCTTATCCCCCTTAAATAAAATTAAAATATTGAGTTCACAAGAAAAATCTCATAAAATCAATTAATATCTAGGGAAAATTCCAGAAAACTACAAACAAAATTAGAAAATGATAGAAAGGGTGGGTGAAAATAACAAATCACAAATCAGTGAGGCATGAGGAATTTGGGATATGAAATGTTAACAAAATGACCTAAATACCCTCCTAAAAGGGGGAACTAAAGACACGAGCAGGCATATCAGATCAGAGAGTGGTGGAGAGTCGGAGAGAAAGGAAGAGACATGAGGCAAAACGGAAAGGAGGAGACACGAGCTTAGGCTGAGAGAAACGAGGAGACACGACTATTAGCAGCTTCGAATGAACAAGTTAGGACGGCGTCATGTAGATGGGAAAACACAACTTGTATCCGTGTAATAACATCATTACATTCGCTATTAACGACTATGCCTCGTCTATTAACATCTTCGAATGAACAAGTTAGGACGGCGTTATGTAGATGGAAAAACACAACATGTATCCACGTATTAACATCATTACATTCGCCATTAACGACTAGGCCTCGTCCATTAACATCTGCGAATGAACAAGTTAGGAGGTCGTCATGTAGATGGGAAAACACAACATGTATCCACGTAATAACATCATTAGGTTCGCTGTTAACGACTAGGCCTCGTCTATTAACATCTTCGAATGAACAAGTTAGGAGGTCGTCTGTAGGTGGGAAACACAACTTGTATCCGCGTAATAACATCACAACATTCGCTATTAGCGACTAGGCCTCGTCTATTAACATCTTCAAAAGAACAAGTTAGAACGGCGTCATGTAGATGGGAAAACACAACATGTATCCACGTACTAACATCATTACATTCTCCATTAATGACTAGGCCCCGTCCATTAACATCTTCGAATGAACAAGTTAGGAGGTCGTCATGTAGATGGGAAAACACAACGTGTATCCACGTAATAACATCATTAGGTTCGCTGTTAACGACTAGGCCTCATCTATTAACATCTTCTAATGAACAAGTCAGGAGGTCGTCTGTAGGTGGGAAACACAACTTGTATTCACGTAATAACATCATTACATTCGCTATTAACGACTAGGTCTCGTCCATTAACATCTTCGAATGAACAAGTTAGGAGGTCGTCATGTAGATGGGAAAACACAACGTGTATCCACGTAATAACATCATTAGCTTTGATGTTAACGACTAGGCCTTGTCTATTAACATCTTCGAAGGAACAAGTTAGGAGGTCATCTATAGGTGTGAAACACAACTTGTATCAACGTAATTACATCATTAGTTTCACTATTAATGACTAGACCTTGTCCATTAACATTTTCGAAGGAACAAGGATGTTGTCATGTAGATGGGAAAACACAACGTGTATCAACGTAATAACATCATTCTTTTCTTTATTAACAACATTATGTTCATTGTTAACAACATTATTTCGTTGATTAATATTTGCCTAACAAGAAATGTGAACTTTTTAGCGTCGCTACCCAAACACAACACCTTTCACATCTTCCATTCACATAGACAACAGAAGACATGTGTAGGAACAAGTTTGCAAAAAAAAAAAAATGTTACCAGCGTAATAACACCACGTGCCTCTATAATAACAACATGGTTATGTTAATTAACACTTTCATATATTTATCAGTTGCTGTCAGATCACAATCTGCATAATTACATTCAGCCCACGCTCGTGTCTCCTCGTTTCCCTCAGCCCGAACTCATGTCTCCTCCTTTCCATTTTGCCTCGTGTCTCTTCCTTTCTTTTCGACTCTCTGTCACTCTCTGATCTGATATACCTGCTTGTGTTTTTAGTTCCCCTTTTTAGGAGGGTATTTAGGTTATTTTGTTAATATTTCATATTCCAGATTCCTCATGCCTCACTGATTTGGGATTTGTTATTTTCACCCAACCTTTTTATCCTTTTCTAATTTTATTTATAATTTTTTGGAATTTTCCCTAATATCTATAAAAACATAAAATAATATATACTTGCATAAAAAAAACACATTCTTTATTTTTCCAAAAGAAATGGGAAAAAGTCCAGCACCTGATGGCATGATGGTCATTAGATAGCCTTTAGGGCACCCCATGTCACGACTTCTACCTATGCCCTTTGTAATTAAAAAGGAAAAAAGAAATAGGAGAAAGATACACACGTATATAAAGAGTGCTGAGATATGGTAATTTCGAAGTCCTCAAGATGACGTAATTCCTGTTAAGTACTTTATTGTACTATTCTAAAACTAAGTTTTTGTGGCGTACTCCTTTGGTTTTATATAAAAGGCAAATAGGGGAGAACATTTTTGAGAAAATGATAGTTAGGTCTCAAAGTATAGAAAAAATGTTAAAAAAATCCTTTTGAAAAGTCAATAGGGACTTTTCTGACATGAATTCACAATGTCTATTTACCAAAATACCCCCAAACAATTTAACCAGTCATTGGTTATAACATGTTATGCTATGTTTACAACATCGTAAGTCATATTAACAACATAATCAGTTACGTTTACAACATGTATATAAAATGCGTGATTGTCTCGCATTTACAACCTCTTCAGTTACGTTTACAGCTCATTAAATATATCATAACATGTTGTAAACGTAACTGACTATGTTGTTAATATGATTTACGATGTTGTAAATATAGCATAACATGTTGTAACTAATTATAGTGGTTAAATTGCTTGGGGGTATTTTGGTAAATGGACATTGTGAATTCATGTCAGAAAAGTCCTTAGGGACTTTTCTGACCATTGACTTTTTAAAGAGACTTTTTTAACATTTTTTCTGTACTTTGGGACCTAACTGTCATTTTCCCAAAATTTTTTGTCCTAGTCATAAGACAAAGAAAGAAAATTTGTATGTTAATGTATAATTTTATTTTTCATTTATTATTTATTGATTTTGTTCTCATGTGATATAATATATCTTAAATAGGGATAAAGTTGGAAAGTTATTGAATTTTATAAAAACATTAATGAAGTTTAATATTTTTCTTGGGTTGTGTAAAACATGTTACAAATATCTTATATATAAGACTACAAGAGTAACATAATTGGCCTTAGTGAAATTAATTGTGATTACCTTACTGGTTTTGTTTGCTTTAACCTAAGTCATATTAGTTAATTATAAGAGTAGCTATTTAGGCGGAGAGAGGTGTCTCAATTGATCACTCTCTCCATTTTTAGGGGTGTTTCCATTTATCACTCTCCATATTTTCTCTCCACTTAGTTTATCTACTATTATATCAAATTTTATTAATTGGGATTTATTCTATGTACCATGATAGATTTTTGGCAAAAAATAAAAAAAGAACTTTGAATTTGTAAAATTTTAAATCAGGTATTTCCTAAAAAATGAGTTGTGAATTGAATTACTTATTAAGTTTCATTATTCCCTAATCAACTCTTGGTGACAAACCTAATTTGGGATTTTACAATTTCAAATATTTTTATTATATTTAATGTTATAAAAATATTTTGATATAATATTAAATTCTAAATATTAAAACTTGATCTAATGGTAAATACATTAAATAGAGAAAAAAATAGAGAGAGTCATCAATAGAAACATTCTTCTACCGCTACCATAGGTTGTTTCCAAGAGAGATTCAATTACTTCATTACCAAATTCAATTTGTTAAATCACACTTTAGTCTTTTGCCTCATTTCTGCTCATATTTAAAACTAAAATGGCTTTTCAAATATTCTTCACAAAATGCTCATTTTCATGAGAATTTATAGAATAAATCCGTCCAAGAATTTAATCCCATTAATACGCATGAAATCAATTAACGTGCAAAATAACCTATATTTAGAATATGAATTTACAATCTAAAATATAGGTTTATCAATGTTGTCATTTGATAAGTTGTTACTTGCTAAACTTGTTATTGCCATTTTTTTCTGTAAATTTTAGTTTAAGAGCATTTATGTAATTTCCTCACAAAATTTAATCCCAAACTTCCTACCAGGGAATTTAGAATTATTTGTAATGTCTTTTTGAATAAAAAATGATAGTCTTTCCTCTCTTATCAATAACTATATATCGAAGTTTGGGAAGGGGGTCAAGACCCAAAAACAAAAAAAGTTTGGGAAGGGGGTGTTACAGACCTAGTTCCGTAATTGCAGGAAAGTTTTTAAATTTGTTTCCTCTTGCACGCAAGCAGGCAACTTTTTCTTGTTTCCATTGGATTAAAGCAACGAATTCATTAAACATTGGATGGGAAAAACACACGCACACACACGCACGAAATTGGTTGCCAGCTTTTTCATCCATTTTGTTCCTTAGGGCGTAATAAAAATGTGCCGAGTTCTCCCTTGAGTCATATGTATACAAATATTTTTTGGTTGACATGTTTTTATTTATAAGAGACCATAATAACATGTTTGAAATTCGTAGTAACTAAAAAAAAAAAAATTTAGTACTCATTTTTTGTTTTACGCTGTTATTATTGGCTCGTTTCACTATATTAATCATCCACTTACACAACTAGCTTCCGCGAGTACCATACAAATCCAATTTAATGACTCATATTGAACTTTTTAACTAAAAATTTTTAAATAAAAATATTTTTTAAAAAAATTCACAGTTAAAAGATTATCTTAATCATCATCAAAACTGAATCCCTCTCCTTCTATATAGAGTGTATTTTTTAAAAAAATATTTTTTTATATATTTATTGCCTTTAATTAATTTTAATCTATTTTCTTATCAATGTAATTCATTTATTTGTATATTATAAAAACGACCACGGCGGCATATCGTAAAATCAAAACCCGATACCCACTAACAAGTACCCACTAATCACCCCAAAAAAACCAGAAATTAAAGTTAAAGAAAAGAAACCTTGACACGCATACACAAAAATCCAAGTTATATGGTTTTTTTTATTTCATACCCCCTTTTGCTGGATTCCACGTATAATCTTGCGAAAGTTAAAATAAATAAAAGTAAAGGGAGAGTTTGATTTTGGCTCCAACACTTGGATTTGATATATGTTCATGCAAACAGAAAAATATAAAAATATAAGGCTGTGAATGTGACAACCTTATTTCTTTCATAATTCACAAATTACAAGGTTGTTCAATATAATATAATATATATATATATATATCTTAATAAATAAAATCATCATAGCTAATAATAACAACATTGAAAAAAATACACAAATTAATTAAACTTCACTGCATGCATGCAGAACTGGCAGGCTTAATCCCAATTTAAATTAACTAACAAGCCATTAATTAACTAGTCAAGTAATCAATTATTACCTTATTAGTAGGAGTGTATCTAATTATGTTCTCTTGTTCTTGCTTCCCAACAACAACATGAAGTAAAACAAAATCCTGAAGAAAAAGCCCCAAGCCACAGTGACCCACAAGCAATTCCACTTGCTCAAGTCCAAAACGCCGTTCTGTTGCAATATGTCTGTACCAGTTGTCAAGCATGTCGAGCTCGTTATGTTCACACCTAACGTCTCGCTCATACTCTTCAATAGCTTCATCTTCATCGTCTCCGGCACTGACCCTAACGGCGTGTTATCGAAGATCTGAACTCCCTTCACGAAGCACTTCATTGGGTCTTCGAATTCATTCTGAAGAACAGCTTGGAATGGGTATTTCACCAGAGACATGTAATGGAACCATATCCAGTATGCCGGAATACGGTCTCGGTTTATAAAGAAACCGCTGAAAAGCAAGAAGTAGGCTAAAATGGCAACGACTATGGTGTAGCCGAGCATCACGTGGGGGACGAGGCCGGAGAGGAAGGTGACGAAGGAGTTTCCGGCCCAGAAGGAAGCGAGGATGATGGCGAAGTAGAAGGCGAAGCCGGAGAATCCTCCGTCGAGGCCTACGGCAAAGAAGGTGATGACGGCGAAGGCTAAGGAGAGGAAGATCAACGGAGGTAAGGCCACGAGGGCGTGTGAGATCAGGTAGGATGATCGCCGGTAAGCGTTGTGGGAGGTTTCTCTCATGAAGATGAGTCTCTCTTGGAGGAACACCGGAAGCGCGTCGGCGGTGGTGTAGAAGGTGGTGGACATGGCGAATGCGAAGAAGCCGAGTCTTTCTTGAACTCCCTTCGGAGAATTATCTAAATGCCAGAACACGGTGGCGAGGAGGAATCCGGTGACCATAACGGTGCCGAGTCTCATCGCTAACAGCTCCGGCATCCGGCGAGAATTGGTGAAGGATCGTTTCGAAAGTGTCGCAAGTTCGATCCAAAATGGGTTTGCATATGTGGGAACCATTGAGCTTGTTGTTGTGTTTGTGTTGGTCGCGCCTGAAACTAATTTCCCTTTAGAAATGCTTGCACTGATGGCTTCTTTGAGAGATGAACTCTGTACAGGACTGAGATTATTATTAGAGCTTGTTGTGTTTTCAATATGCTTCTTGTTTTGCCATGATTTGTTGAACTCAACTAAGCTCTTGGTGCCACCTGGTGAGCCTTCGAGTTCGCGGATGAGATCAAGAGCGAACTCGGTCCGGTTCTCGTTTTCCGGTATCGGGTGGCCGAACTCGGCGAAGAAGGAAGTAAGCTGCGTAGGGGGGCCGCTGTAGACGGTTTTCCCGCTCGAAAGGAAGATCATTCTGTCGAGGAGTCCGAGGATTCTGTAACTTGGTTGGTGAATGGACATGATCACGATGCTTCCTGTTTGAGCGATTCTCTGAAGAACCTTCACCACCATGAACGCGCTGGTGGAGTCCAGCCCGGAGGTCGGCTCGTCGAGGAAGAGGATGATTGGGTCGTGGATTATGTCGATGCCGATAGACACGCGCCGGCGTTCGCCTCCGGAGACGCCACGGTGGCTCTCGTCTCCGATGACAGTATTGACGGCGTTGTGGAGGCCGAGCTGGTCAATTAGAGCTTGGACTCTCATCTTCTTCTTGGATTTCGAAAGCGTTCGGGGCAGACGGAATTCCGCCGCGAACATGAGAGTTTCTTCGACGGTGAGCATGGGGAAGAGAAGATCGTCTTGCATTACGTAAGCTGAGATCGCCTTGAGAAGCCGTGAGTTCATGGCCTCGCCGTTTAAAGCCACCGTTCCTTTTAAGCTTCCCTTTGCTATACGGTTGGCCAAGGCGTCGATGAGAGTAGACTTGCCGGAACCACTAGCGCCCATCACAGCCATGATCTCGCCATCACGAGCCTCGCCGGAGATATCATCCAGAAGGGTCTTTGTTCTTGAGAAGAAGCTCTCTTCACCCATGGTATCGTCAACGGCGGCAGCGCCAAGACGGTTTCTCCCCCGCGAACACAACAACGCCGACAAGCTCATTTTCCGGCGGACCTTGACGTTGTAAGTTAGATTACTAAATGACAACACAAAAGGCAGAGAACGAGGCCCAAGTCCGGCATGGCCATCTCCGACGTCAAGAGCATGATGCAGCGGCGTCTGGCTGCCGTCTCCGGTGGCTTCCTTGCGTACATCTCCGACATGCTTCAGAAGTTGAGCCAACGTAGGGGACGGATGATGATCAGGGGGAAGAGTCGGTAAACTATGGAGCTCCATGGAGTTGAGATACGACGTCGCATCTGAGCTATCAGGCTCTGCAACTATGCGAGAAGACATGCTTAAGGGAGAGAGAGATATCAGAGCTAAAGCCAATGGAAGAGAGGCAAGAGAGAGAGAAGAAAGGATCTTTAGTTAACGAGTACTGAATATGTAGTTGGAAGAGTTTAAATGGGATTGGGTTGGAGTTGTGGATCTGTGTGTGTATTTATATGAATATGAAACGAGAAGTTGTGTGTGTGTGGAAGGAAGAAGATGATATGGAGAGAGAGGAGTCGGGTTTTGACTGGTAATGTAGTTGAGGGTAGCTGTAAGAGAGGTCACCCACAGCTCCTAATTGTTCACTTCTTTGTCTGTATACTATTTTTTATCTATGTTATAGTCTTTAATGGATGCCTTCTTGTAGTTGAGGCATTTATGGGGAGTAGATAACGAGTCATTAAGTAATTTCTGCTTCCTTTTCTTTTTATAAACCAGTGATTTTTTATTAACCTGGACCTAGGGGCAAGGTGTTGGTAGATTTGTTTTTTGTCAGAAGGGTGCAAATTTGTTTAACCCAGTAAAAAAATCACGCTGTTGGATTCAGGAGTAACCAACCCAACGTGATCTTTCGTAAGATTTTTTTGGGCATAGTACACTTGTCATAAAATGAGTCCCCAGAGCTTCTCCGTTTGCAAAATCTTCGGTTAACAAAACAAAAACCTATTCTCCTCGGTCTAAAATATAGGGTTAAAGTTGATCTACCACGTTAAAATGTTTATCCTAGTACGTCTAATATTATATTATAATCTATCTATCGTTATTTTTATATATAAATTAATTTATTCTGTTTCCTAAAATATTTTGTGACACAATTTTATATCTAAAGTATTTGTGTGTTAATTTTTTATTTTTTATTTTTATATTTTCAGTACTAATCTTCCATATTTTTAGTACTAAACTTTAACGATAATTTTAAATTTATTTTAAACTTATCTTTTATTTTCAGTACTAAAAATATGGAAGATAAGTACCTTGACTTGATAGGCTTTGGTTTTTTGAGAGTTAATAACAAGGTTAAAACTTTTTTTGAAAAAGGAATTTAAAGATTGGATGAACAACAAAATACTTAAAACTACTAGGCACATCTCTATAAAAAAAAAAAATACTAGGCGCATTTGAATAAATACTTTAGGGTGCTGAATAAATCTTAATCCTAAACTATATGAGGCATTTCAAAAGAATCATTGATCTAGAATCATGTGTGTATACTCCCTTTAATTTGGTTCAAAATGTAAAAACCAAACTTATGAGGGGGTGTGATTTTTTACTCTGTTATTGTGTCCTCATTTAATTTTTTTTTGATGTTATCCATAATAAATTATCCAGGTTGTTGAACCCGGACCAGACCAGCCGGTCCGACCAGTAAAACGGTCCGGGTTCATATTTTTTAAAAAAATTTTAATTTTTCCTTTAGAATTTTATACTATAAATCTAAAATTTTCAATTTCTCACCAGTTTGGCCCCGGTCTGACCTATTGACCCTTAACCCAATACCTTAGCCGGTTCAATGCCTGGTCCGAGTTTTAATACCTTGTAAATTATACATCTCTCTCATTTTTTCACTTATTCTCTCTCATCTTTTTTTCCCCCTCATTCTCTCTCCCACTAACCCATTCTAGGAAAGTATGTTAGATTATGTTACATATTTATAGTCTTTGACCCATTTTAACTAACTTTTTCAATTGCATGATTTATTTATTTCACATTTATATTTTGAACTGGACCTAGTATAATTCAAGTCATCTTAAGAGTTGTTAATTATCAATTTTTTTTATTTCATCTCTATTTATTAGTGATTATACACATTTGATGTATTTATTAAGAAAGAGGAAAAGGGTGAAATGGATCAGAATAAGGACAAACTTGAAAGGGGTGGAAAGAAATTTATACTTTGAATTGGAGAGAGTACATACTATAATCAGTGCATAATAGAATGAAGGATTAAAGAGATAAAATGTCCTAGAAGTTTCCACGAATGGTCATTGGGCACCATGAAATTTTTGAGGGGATAATTTTGCCTCAAAATTTTAAAAAATAGGGCAACATTACCTTGACATAATGGATCTAAATGGTCTACCATTAGTTGATGAGCTGTGTTGAGGCAGCATATTCACGTGTCACCTTGGTCAAAAGGCCTTTGAAGTTTCTATGTAAAAGCTGTGGGCACTAGGAAGTTTTCCACAAAATCAATAACACTGCAAGATCCGGATTTTTTTTAATCTTGATTTATCTCATATTTGGGAAGCTACCATCAAGCACCAAATGATCAAATAAAATAAAAAATAAAAAGAAAATCAAGAACCCATAAATCAAAATTAAATATGTGAGCCGAAAAACTCATAAACTATAAATTCAAAATCAAAGTTGCAACAAAAAAATCCTCAAATGTTAAAAAGCAAACCCTGCAAATGAAAATTTTGGGTTTAGAAAACTAAAAGATGTAACAGAAGAAAACAAAAAAGATAAAAGAAGGGAAGTCTACTCACTAAAAAACTCTTCACAAATTTGTTTTATGAAACTTACCCATATCTATCATTAGCTGACAGAGGATATGGGTGTGCTTCACCAAACAAATTGTGAAAATTTTTTTGGTGAATGGCTTTTACCTCATCTATGTTCTTTGTTTTCTTTCGTTGTAGCTTCTAGTTTTATGCGCCTAAAATTTTCATTTGCTTTTTCTAGATTTGAGGATTTTTTGTTTTGCTTTTGATTTTAAGTTTTCTAGTTTATGGTTTATAGGTTTCTCTACTCTTATATATGTGTTTTGATTTATAGGTTCTTTATTTTTTTTTTTCAATTTATTTGATCATTTGTTACTTGATGGTGATGACATCCTATATATAAAAATTCAACAAAAATCTATAAATTTTGAGGCGTCATTGACCTCTTGAAAAACTTCTCGATGCCCACAGCTCTTTTGTGAAAACTTTTTGGGTAAAAATACTCTTTAATCCAAAAAAAAAAAAAAAAAAATCATATAGGCATATCACCTCAGTATAATAATTAGTTAACTAACAGTTGACCATTTAGAACTTTTTTTTTTTTTGAGCAAAGACCATTTAGAATTGTTAGGTCAAACTTTTAGGGTAAAGTTGCTCTCTTGAAAAATTTATCAATACCCGACCAGTGCTCTTTAGTGAAAACTTACATAGCATTTTAACCTTTTGACCCTAGAATAAAGTACAATGATCCCTTCTGTTTTGCTAAAATCACGAAGAACTCTTATTTTAAAACCTACTCTTTTATCCAACTTTTTCCCACTTAAGAATATTCTGTTCAAGATTCTAAAATACTTAACTTTTATTATTAGTCATTATGTTAAAATTTTTAAAATTATTTCACCGAATCCAATTGTTCATTCTCTCGCCAGTTTAAAGAACTTTGAATAATTAAGAATGAAATTATTTAAGTATATAATTTATAAAAATATAGAATTAAATTGATAAAATCTTTAAAAAAATAAACCTAAATTATATTGAATAATTGAGTAAATTATCTCTTATCATATTAAATTCTTATCTCATTAAATGTTGTTATACACCTGTTTGAAATATTATTTTAGCTAACTTATGTATTAAAAGTTTTAAAAAAATTTCTTAACAAATAAGTTTACTTAAGTAAACAACTTAAAGAATGATTAAAAAAATTTTAAAATATATGCATTAAATTTTAAGTAACCTTGAATGATTTTCAAATGAACATGTTTACAAGGGGTATTTTGATCTAAAATATTTTAGTTAATGGTTAACTAACGTTTAAATAGATGGAAATGAAATTTTAAAAGCAAAGGACATGTTTATGCTATGTTCATATTAATTTTATGAACCATTTGTATAGGTTTCTCTTCTGCTAGGTTGGTTTATTTTGATCTCTTGGGTTATTTCTTCAAGTGGGCATGGAGGATAAGAGAAGTATATATTAAGATTTGTGGAAATCAGTAAATAGACAAGTGGATAAAAGATATACTTAGGAGTCTGGACGAAGATGTTGAATAGGAAAAAGATAAGGGGTGAATTATGCCGTTAATGATGATATATTTAAAAAATGATAATATATTTTAAGATATATTTAAAAAATAATGATCATATATTTATAAGATACATATGACAGTAATTGATTGAGAATTCCGGATATTTATTATATTAAGTGCTGGATTTAAATTTTTCTTTTAAAATAAAAGAAAAATATATGTAATTAAAGTAAAATAGAATGAATATATATCCATATTTTATTATTCTAAATAGTACAGTCACGGAGCCAAAGCTCTCGTATTGAAAAATTGTATATTTGATTTTTTTTTTATAACTGAAAAATTATCAGAGAGGCGTTGCTAAAAAAAATAATATCAAGGCGAGATTTTGCTCATTCTTGGCCATATGACGTGGTTAAAGTTATTATGGATAAATTAAGAGAAATTATCTGATTTCTCACGTCATTTATGATCTAACTAATTAAAATACAACAATTAATTAATACTGTTTCATCATGATAAGAATTTCTTTTTGGGTTAAGTAAACTAATCTTTTATAGAGAAGAATTTTTTTACTATATTATGGGAATTAAAATATTAAAAAGAAACCTAATAATATCAAAAGATAAAAATTAAAATTTAGTCCAAAATTTAACGGAGTAAACATACACTACAAAAAACCTTTAATTAATGATGGAATTGGCAATGAAAAATTATTCCATCACTAATTTCCAACAAATTACCGATGAAAATTCCATACTTAATTTACCAACCGATAACAACATATTAGCAACGGAATTCCATTCCACACTGAAAATGTTTCCATTCTGGTTGCAAAATTTTTACTAGTGGAAAACTTTTGTCTTTAATTCTCGTCACGATTAGCTATGCTAATTTTTGTATATAATCCTCTAGTGAGTGAGTGAGTGGGTTTTGTATATAATCCTTTAGCAATTAGCTAGCGATGAAATTTTCGTTAATAATTCGATAATAATTAGCAATGGAATTGAAATTTTATTGCTAAAGCAATTAGCCGCAGAACAATTTTTCTGTCATTAATAAACTGATTAGCGATGGAAAATTCAATAGGTGATAAGTTGATTTTTTAGTTATATACTTTTGCTTCATTAATTGTACAATGTATATTTATGAAAATGAAAATCGTCATTTTAGTAAATATTAATAACATCTCGCCATCCTCTGTATTGTAATTGTAAGTTGATTGCACTAATTTGTTTTGGTTGAAGTAAACCATTGAGAGTGAGTGGGTTTTATGGATGCGGAAATTCAATTCGTTGATTGATGAGTCCTATTTTTGCTTTTTCTCCCGAAAGATTGAACCCCGGGGGGGGGGGGGGGGGGGGGTTTAAAAAAAAAAAAAGAGTACATGTGATTGCTGTGCAAGCAATTTCAGTCAAAATTAACGATTAGTTTAAACGGTGGTTAAAAGGGGGTGACATTACTACGTTTTAAAACTTAAAGGGCGATATTGAAATAAAAAAACTTTCAAAACAACATTGCTCCTAAAATTAATGATTGATTTATTAACAAACTTTCCTACTATAGACATATACTAATATTATAGGCACCTCAACCTAAATAGATTATTAACTCCTTGATTACATATTTATTGTTACAGCTCTTTTCCTAAGAATTCGGTATATATATAAATCAATATGAAGTTCATTGAATGATATACATACATGTCAAGATTTCATGATTTTAAACATGTTTATCTTATGGGTTGGTGTTGGGACAATCACAAGAAAATCAAGAGTTGGCAATCCTAAATCAATGTGAAGTTCACTTTATGATATACATACATGTCAAAATCTCATGATTTTAAATATGCTTATCTCATGGGTTGGTGTTGGTCGTGTGGTACAATCTCAATAAAATCAACAGTTGGCAATCTTAAATGCCGTACGTCAACAACACACCAAATGAAATAAATAGAAGGAAAGTAGTAAATTTGATCTTGCTTTACATTTCATCACAATTTGATGTATTGATAATTTGAGAAATTCTTGTGTGAACCTGATTTCTCATATCATTTATGATTTGATCAGTTAAAATATAACAACTCAGTTAAAATTAATCCTAGTTAGTCGCTCATATATTTCATATTTTTATTTTTCTTAAAAAAATGAATCTCCTAATTAAGATTTCACAAGTAATGAAAAAATGAATCTTGGAAAATCTTTTAATTTTATTAATATGTTAGCTGTAATATCTCGAATTTTGAGATTTGAGGTTAGAGAATAAGCCTAAATTAAGTAGACTGTTAAGCCCCAGTTTAGTAGATGTCCCAAATCTATTCTTTAATGTCTCTTATATCTTTGAGGCATTAAAGAAAATGAAATGGTGAATTTTAAAGAAAGTGATTATGCTTTCAATAAGATCGCCTATGAGGAAATAAGCTTGTCATATGATTTTTTATGACCAAATGATGAGTAAAAATTATGAAATTTTATAGGGTGAATGTAGACATCATAAGCTTTAATTTAATAAGTCATATGAATCATTTGATGCTATATGCAAAAAGATATAAATTTTTGAATTTAGTTCAGAAAAATTGTGAATTTTTTGGAACAACATGCAAAGATTGAAATTTTGGGGATTGTGTGCTTCTATCTAGCAAAATTCTATATTTTTTCTTGAAATTAGACTCAATAAAAGTTCTATAGGCTTTGGAATCACTTCAATTCAATTTTTCTAGAATTAGTTATGATTTTTCAAAGTTTGTACAGAAATCTACCAAAACTTTGTAAAAATCCGAATTTTGGAAAATTGACAAATGAATAAAGTAATATTATATAATACAAGATATAACAGCATCATCTTCCTCCCAAGCTCATTTTTGGTGTGAACAAGCTGAAACTAGTGAGAGAAACTTGAGAGAGCTTAGAGAAAGAAGAAGGAAGAGAACTCACAAGGTTAGCTGATTCCTCCAATGATTTAACTCCTAACGCGTATAACTATGACTTTAAGCTACTCCTCTTTGTTCTTTAAGGTTGTGAAGCTAAAAATTTGGTGTTAGGGAAGGTTAGGGTTTCAGCCAAGAAGAGGAAAAGCTAGTGGGAGCTTGGGGTAACTTCCAAACCATTGTATATTACTTATTCTGGTTGTTGTGGGCAATTTAATCAGTGAAATTTTATCGGATTGCCGTTGGTTTTAAATTTTGGAAATGGGTTTTCTTTAGGGGTTATGCTGCTCAAATTGATACTAAATGATAGTTGTAACCTAATAGAATAGTCAATAAAGTGGTTAAGAGTAGAAAGAAACGTATTTACGGAGCTGAAACCGAAAAATCCCGATTTTTCTTGGAAAACCCATATAATTCTGCCAGGACTATAAATGGGTCTTAGAGTTGGATTTTCAATGATTTGATGGTTCCATTGAGTTCATGAGCGAAAATTAGGTGGGGTTACAGTTAATCACCTTTTTAGAAAATGCCGAAAAAGTATAATTACGAAAACGCCCCTGAAACCCTTAAAGTGGGCCTGCCAAGGGCAATTTTGTCTTTTGGTAGTGAATTTGGTAATTCCGACTTTGGAAATGGATTTCTTGGGCAGATATATGTTAGGATAGCCCATGTTAGAATTTCAGGAAAAGTACAGTCGGACCGGGTACGAGGGGTATTTTAGTAATTTTTCAAGATAGACTCATATAACCCCCCATAAACACTATGAAAGTGTCTAAATGGTATATTTGGAATTTTAGGACCGAGTTCAGAGCCCGAGTTGCTGGCACACGAATCGAGGAGAAAAGACTGGAGGTAGGGGACTTACCTTACTTGCATGTATTTGATATCTTTGCTTGTGTAATGATGTATGTGATTGCTTTACTTGATCGTGTAGAGCATATTTGAATAAATGAAGCTCTGTTTCTGTTTTCGCTGTGGCCATAGTCTTGTTGCATGAAACATTGAGCATGTAGAAATGTCATTATGAGGCATACATCTAGTTAAAGCTAACATGTCATACACATTGCATCTATCATGTATGCATTATGATATCTCTTTCCTACTGAGATTCTCTCGAATCTCACCCTTCCTACCAACAATTTAGACAGACGAATACAGAAGGTACGCAGAAATCAGAGAAGAGAAATGCACAAGAGAGGATTGTAGTGGTGGAGTGAAGACAGGAAGAAGTCTCCGTTTCACTGGGATGAATTTAGACACCTTAGTAGGTTTGTGGGTTACCTTAATCGTAAATATCATGTACAAACCCTTATGGGGATTTTTTGTAATCAAGCACTTTTTATCAGTATATTTAAATTATTCCTGTGTTGCCCGCCAAACTGCATATCATTTTCCACAAATACTCTGATAAAGGTGAAATTAAGATAAGGGTGTGACATTAGCTAATATTTAAGAGGTGTCAAATCAGTTCATGAGTTGTTGTATTTTAATTGGTTAAACTATAAATGAAGTGATAAACCAGGTTCATACAAGAATTTCTCTTGGTAACATTTAACACAATAAATAATCATTTTTTATGACAAATAAAATAGCACGTAAAATAAAATAAATAGAGCATATACGGAAGAAAAACACTTTGTCTTTGTTAAGGGAGAATTATTCCAAGTTATGTGGAAAAACCCAATCTATATTAAGATCCTTGGAAATCATTAAAATATTACACTAATATCATAAGTTCCTTTAATGTAAATAAGTTATGGAGCACAATTACTAAAATATCCTTACCTTTTCCAAACAAACTAAAAAGAACTTGCCTCAATAACTGGCTGAGCTGCCACAGTCGGGGGTCATCAGATCCCTCCACTAGCTGGGGCGAGTTCACCGGCGCTGGTAATTGTCAGTGAGAGGCTAAATACTTCGGGTTTGCTAAGGTGTGGTTTAAACTCATGTGGGGTATATTAAATAGGGGGAAAATTAAAAATTTGTTAAATTGTAATACAAAGTTAACGAGGTTTCACCTTGATTTCAATAAAATATGCCGGAAGTAACTCATTAATAAGACCAACTAAATTTTCATGGGTAATTAATGCATGTCTCCAAAAATACCTTCTATAGGAAATCTAAATTATCCATCTCACATTTGATATTTACGAATTTCTTCACTTGTACTTCTTTCCTTCTTTTTTATATGATATAATTAACCGAATTGTATTCTTCAAAATATTAGCTGAAAATTGGTGCCATAAATATGTAAAAAATAAATTTTGTTTTTAAAAAATACCCTCATTTATGTGAAAGAAAAATAATATGTTAGTCAAACAAAAGAATTGAATATAGTAGTATGATATAAGTAATTTTTATAATTAAGTGAAAATAAAATAAAAAGTTTACAAAAGATTTTGAGACAACTCTTAAATATATCTTATAAGGAGGAACAAGGTATACTCAACAATTTTATCTTATAAAAAATAACGTCAGAAGTGAGTTACAACATTTAATTAATTTAAGGTAAATGAAAAAGACAAAAAACTAATTTTTTCATGTCACATAAATTTTAACATGTTTATTCAAAAATGGCGCTTTTGTAATAATAAATGCATGATTGAGGATCTCTCTCTCTCTCTCTCTCTCTCTCTCTCTCTCTCTCTCTCTCTCTCTCTCTCTCTCTCTCTCCCCCTCCCTCTGTTATCGAAAAGGAAGTATATCTTAACATCAATAAATATCCATGTCTCCCATGCTTTCTCTCTCTCCTTACCCACACCCTGTAACACACACACAAGCTGATTGACAGATGATCTGGAATAAATGATTTGCTCAGAAACCAAACATTGTCGAATCAGGTTAATCCAAGTTAGCCCTTGAAATGGTTGTATGTTACTCCCTCCGGTTCTAATTATAAGATAAAGTTAATTTTTTTGGATAAATTAAGGAAGCCAATTAAATCACTTTAGAATATTTATACTTATATTTTTTTCTTCAAACTAAGTAATTTGATTAATAAACTAATATATAATCCAAAGATACTAAAAATATAAATACTCTAAAGTGATTTAATTGGCTTCCTTAATTTCTCCAAAAAAATCAACTTTATCTTATAATTAGGACCGAAGGAGTAATATGCTATATTTGAAAGAAATTGTGGGTAAGAAACTTACCGTTTTTATCTTATTTATAGGTTCATTAACTAAAAAATTTGGTGCTTATTATACTTTCTTCTCTTGACGATAGATGACACTTTAATTATTCCATCCGGTCTTATTTATGAATAATTTTTTTTCTTGATTACACAAAACAAATTTATAGTTAAAAATAATAAGTGTGTTAAAAATGTCATGTTTTTTTTTTCATATATATCCCTATTTATGAAAAGAGTATAGGAGAGAGAATGTATAAAAAATATGAGAGATAATAAAATATACATTCTCCCAATGCTTTGTTGACTTCATTCACCTAGTCTCTTTCACTCTCTCTCCTGAATATAAATCTTGGTGTGTGTGATAATTAATTATAGATTATGTATTTAATAAGGATAAAATAGGAAAAAGAAGCTTATATTTTCATACACAAAGCGAAAGTTGCTTATAAAAAGGACTAGCCTCATGAAAGATAAGGTTGTTTATAAATACGACCGGAGGGAGTATATAACAGGAAATAAAAAAAGACAGTTAAGTCATTTAATATGTCCTAAAATGTAAATTTTTTTCACTTTTATCCTTCTTAAGAAATATATTTAATGGCATTGTAAAATGTTATTTTATAGAGAAATAAGAGATAGTGGGTAAAGTTGGAAAGTGAGTATTAATCACGGGGGACAAAATATGAATAGAAGCATTAATTAAACTAGAGGTGACTTAGATTCTGGACTATGTTTTCCTTCTAAAAGTGCCATATATTATGGACCAGAGGGAATAAGTCCAATTTCAGAGTAATAAATATGTTCTTTACAATTGTGCCTATATTAATTGCAATAATAAAAAGAATTTATTCATGTTGACTCTTGAAAACAATAAAAAATAAGGGCAAAATTGAAAATTTAGCCCATAATTAATGAGTTAACTAACTCTCTTTGGTACTCTCTCTAGTCCTATTTAGAAGGCTCAATAACAAAATTATGCTATTTAAGAAAATGGTTAAAATTAGTTAAAAATAAACTTTGTTTTCTAAATACGCCCTTATTTATGAGGGACAAATAAGAGAGAGAAATAAAATAAATATAACCATCAACAACCTCTTAATTAATACAATACATATAATTAAAGAGGGGTAAAAATGAAAAAAAAGTTCATTAAATGTTCAAACAATTTTTGACGGGCTCTAATAAAAAGGATTGAGACAATTCAAATATTGGACTCTCATAAAAAGGACCGAAAATAGTATATGAGAGTTAGTTAATTTGGACTTATAAATACGACTAAAGTAGTAAGAAAGTGAAATATATCTAGGAAGAATTAAAATATTGCAGAAATCCTTAAATACTTTCTATTATTGAATTCACAATTGCAAAAGTTGGTGATAAACTAATAATATAAGCCTCATGATAATATAATTTCGATTCTCCCTCACTTCATTTTCTTCACTTTCTCCCTTCTTCGTAATTTGAATTATTATTTAAATCAAATATTTCATAAAAAGATTAATATATTTTATTATGAGAATAAATCCTCCACTTCTGGTAATGAGGTTTCTACGCTTGAGAAAACAAATATCTGGACGCATCGCTCAAATAATTGTTCTAGTACTAAATGTAGCTTTTCACCCAAGAAAAATATCTAATATTTACAACACTCTAGTAGTTAAGGGTTGAGATATTGTTAGTCAACAAATTAATGTGACTTGTGAAGTATAACAATTATTAGGAAATAATCGAGTTAAAGCCGTGGTTAAGAGTGCTACAAATGGTCTAATGAGATGAATGGAAGTGATTAACACGGAAACTCGTTTAAGTGTTCCAATAAGTAGAGCAACTCTAGGATGAATTTTCAACGTGCTAGCAGAACCTATTAATAATTTAGACCGTGTGGATATTCACTCAACATCTTCTATTCATAGATTTGTGCCTATCTTTATACAATCAGATACAAAATTGTCCATTTATAAAATATGAACTAAAGTAGTATATCTTTTAGCTTCTTACCGTCGTGAAGGAAAAATAGGACTTTTTGGTAGATATTTGATCTTCTAAATTTAAAGAAGATTTCAGTTTGGATCCTTAATTTAAAAAAGAACAATTTTTACCCTAAGCCTGACATCCTTAATTTCAAATGATGATTTTTTTTTTTTGTAACAACCATTGTTATTTCGAAGATTAAACTTAACATGTCAACAACCACTACAATAGAATTGCACATATATGACGCTTAATAAATAATGGTTAAAGTGAATAAACGTCATGTATGTCAAGACGGAGGTCACTCAAGAATATATAACGCTAAAACTTAACAGTTAAATATGTGCGCTGTCATATATTGAGAGGCGGAATTTGCGAAAACAAAAATATAACTGTTATAATTATTAATCGTGTCTATATCCGTTTCCATTTCGATAATCGAAGAGTAATAAAGATGAAATTCCATGGGCATACAGAAAAGTGTATTTATATTGATAAAAGTATTCGTTTACAATCCCACGTTGTTCGTTGACAAAATACAGAATATAGCGGAAATTCTAATAATTACAGGATATCCCAAAATATCTAAAGCATAAACTAATTATAACCACCAGCTTTGACCTTGCCTCGAGACACGTGCCAATCACTTCTTGGCATCTACACCTTTGTCTTTCGTCCCACTGGCACCCGCTGAGATGTTTATTTAGAAAAAAATGGTAAGATTCCAAGGAATCTCAGTAGAAACATGCTATCGTTCATATAAAATGCGAAAAGTACATATGATATACGTCAGGTATGCACCAATTAATGAACATTATAAACACATCATCTGCATATATACATATGTAAGGCCTAGCCCCATAATCTACATCGATTGGATTCTCACAGACTCCCTGTGTAAGTGCCTCTAGCACTAAATGCTCATCTCTAGGCAAAACATGTTGATTAATAAAACACATTTAGAAAAATGGCATTCATACAAACATATAACTATGACATGATGTATGAAGGATAATATCCCTACTTCAAAGTTCTTTCAACCCCTTTTTAGTGTGCCTCGTAAAACGTGTGGCTTCTAGACTCAGTCTTAAAATGTTAAATGTACAAGAAATAGGTCATAACCTATCCAAGTATCATTTTAGACTCTTCCATAGTGTTTCTTATGGTTATATTAGTCTATGGTGAAAATTTACCAAAATAGCCCCAGAACCCTGGCCCAGCCACATCGTACTCGGCACGATGGCACGTTTTCCCAAAATTTTAACTAGGGATATCTTGACATATTTTCACCCAGGGAATCAATTTCCGGGCTCAAAATCATAAAATTCAGTGTTAAATTACAAAAATACCCTTGACAGCTCCAATTTAAGGTTTTAGGGGCGTTTTCGTAATTACGCTTTTCTGGCTTTTTCCGAAAAAGTGACCAACTGTAACCCCACCTATATTTGCATACTGAATTTAATGAAACCATATATTTCATGAAAATCCAGTTCCTTCCCCCAGATCTGGTGTTGGCTGAAACTTTGGTCAAAAATGAAAAAATGGACTTTTGTGTTTTAGCTTCCAAAGCTTGTACTTTTTCACTTTTAATCCTTTATTAACTCATTTAAACACATATTAACCATGATTCAAAGAAATTTGGGCAACATAACCCCTTAAGGTTAGGACTTTTCCAAGTTTACAAACTTGACAAAATCACCAAATCAAACCAAGAACAACAATATCAACAACAATAAACCAAAATATCTTATGTTCTTGAGGTTACCTTTGATTCTTAAAATTCCTCTCTCTAGAAGTTACTGTTCACTCTCTCTTCAACCTTGAATATTTGCTTACTACACATGATTCCCTTGAAGATCAAGAGGTTAGAAGAGTTGCTACACAATTTGGAAGACCTAAACATGTGAAATCTTAAGCCTTACCTTTGATTCTAGTTGTCAACACTCATTTCTATTTCGATAATCGGAGAATAATAAAGAAGAAATTTAGTGGGCATACAGAAAGGTACAATTATACTGATAAAAATATTTATTTACAATCCCGTCATCGTTCGTCAACGAAATACGGAAAATACAGCAGAAACTTAATATTTACAAATTTCACCATAATATCAAAACATAGACTAAATTATAACCACTATCTTGTCCTCGCCTTGAGACACATGCTGCTCACTTTCCGGTGTCTACATCTTTGCCCTTCAATCCACTGGCACCAGCTGAGATATTTGGTTTTGAAAAAGGGTGAGATTCTGAAGAATCCCCGTAGAAACATACGTTCGACATATAAAATATGAAAATTAAATATGCAATGCACTATATTAGGCAAAAATGAAAGTTCAATTTGATTCATATAGATTTACCTAAGCTGAGTCACTGACTATAGCTAGGATTTCCAATAATATACCTCAACTAAGTCATCGACCATGTTAGGATTTTTCAATATACCGTTGTTGAATAGCGAACCACAACTAGGTACTGTGCCTCTAGCACGCAATCATATCATGAAATACAGTAACAAATACATATAATTATTTACATAGTGCATGAAAAATGGTATTCCCTACCTCGCAGTTTGTTAAACCCCTTTTTCAGTGTGCCTCGTAAAACATGTCGTTTCCGGTGTCCGACTTGGTCCTAAAAGGTTAAAACATTAAATGTACCAGAAATAGGTCATAACCTATCCAAGTATCATTTTAGACTCTTCTATAGTGTTTCTTGTGGTTATATTAGTCTATGATAAAATTTTATCAAAATGCCCTCGGGACCCAGGCCCAGCCCTGCCGTACCCAGCACAATGGCACGTTTTTCCAAAAATTTGACTAAGGCTATTTTGACATAATTTCGCCCAAGGAATCCATTTCCTGGCTCAAAATCACCAAATTCACTGTCAAATTATGAAAATATCCTTGACAGCCCCTATGTAGGGATTTTAGTGGCGTTTTTGTAATTATGCTTTTTCGACTTCTACCGAAAAAGTGCCCAACTGTAACCCCACCTATTTTTGCCCACTGAGTCTAATGGAACCATTTGTTTCATGAAAATCCAAATCCTAATCTCATTTTTGGTTCTGGGTAAAATTCAAGAAAAAATGGAAAAATGGAGTTTTGTGTTTTAGCTTCCAAAACTTGTACTCTTTCAATTTTAATCCTTGATTAACTCACTTAAACACTTATTAATCATGATTTAAAGGATTTTGGACAGCATAAACCCTTAGGGTTATAGCTTTTCAAATTTGCAAAACCAACAACAAACTACCAAATAACTCAAGAATCACATCAGCAACATCAATACACTGAGAAGTTTGAGGTTTTGGAGATTACCTCTTGATTCTTGGTGTTTCTCTCTCTAGGGCGTCCTTTCTCTCTTCTCCTTAACCTTGATATTAGCTTGCTAACATGGTGATTCATGGAGAAAAGGAGATTAGAGAAGCTATTATGCAAAAGAGGAAGCTTGAACACAAGAACATACTTACATTAGATTTCTTCCTCCTTGAGCTCTCCTCTTCTCTCTATTTCTCAAGCTCTCTCTTCTCTCTTTTTGACCTAAGACTTGGACGAATTGTGTGCATGAAGGGGAAGAGAAGTGTGTTTAATAAATTGGTCTTCTTCCTTTCTAGCCATTGATTTAACCAAGAGGCCAAAATGTGACACTTGTCACAATCTTCTCTTCCTTCATGATTTTTCCATTAGTTTCCCATTAAATTTTAATCAATTGTCTTCCCTTGCTTGCTCGGAAAAAATCGTCCTCTCCCCCCTTTTGCTCCAACTAACCCATGCTTCTTTCATTAAGTCCAAGCTTACACTCTTCCATGCAATCAAGTTTTTCTATTCCTTCACTCAAGTTTATCCCATCATGCATTTCACCATTCTTCCATGTTGTGTACACTCCATCTTGGTCATCATTGAAATGTTCATGTAGCATAGCCATCATGACCTCTTCAAGTATTAATTAGGCATGCTCTTGGAATTAAATATTTTTTCCTCATTCTTCATGGTTGGACGAAAATAATGAGAGGAAGGGAAGGAAAATTGGTTTTCACTTATTCCATAATTCACATAATTGGTTTATGTATAATTCCCTCTAATTTCACAATTCTTGATTTATTCCACCAAGAATAATCCCATTATGCATTTTCCTTTATTTTCCTTGATTAATTGAAATTAACTCCAATTAATTGGAAAATAATAAATCTTGGGCTAAATTGGCAAAATTATGATTTTGCTATCACCTTTATAATTTAATTCATTTCTTGAATTTATTTGCCCATTTCATTGTGAATATGAATATTTCAAAATTCACAAGATCCAAATTCATGAATATTCACCATTTTATTGAATTTTTCAAATAATTACAATATATTTTTGATGAATAAAATTTGGGGTGTTACACTAGCCTCTTTAAGCTCCTCCTTCTCTCCAAGTCTTCAAGCTCTCTCTCTCTCTCTCTCTCTTCTTGTCTCTTGGCCGAAATGTGAAGGGAAGAGTTTGTGTTTTATGAATCTCTCTTCTTTCATTCTAGCCCTTGATTTCAAGATGTAACCTTGTGTTGACAAATGGCAATTGATCTCATCTTCTTCTAACTATACCATTAGGCTTCTAGTTGGATTTCACCTAACTTCTTCCTCTTCTAGTTAGCATAAAACCGCCCCCCTCTTGCTCTTCTAACCAAATGAGTACTCTTCAAACTAAACCAAACTTGCACTCAACCTTGTACTCAAGTTAATCCAACTTTGCACTCAAGGTAGTTTACTATTTCATCATTATTGTCCAAGAAGCAATATTCAATTGCAATTAGACATGTGCTCATCCAAATCAATTATAATTTAATCCCTTCACCATAGGATAGTGACACTTGACATCTTTAATTCCATTAATCAATTTCTAATACATTTTATTTTCAATTTTTGGAATAATGCCAATTCTGACAGATTTTCTCCCTAACTTTGAAAAATCAAAACTAATTTTGTAGACATCATTTTGGAGTGATTACAAAGGCTATGGAACCCTTATTGAGTCTAGTTTCAAGAAAAAATATGGACTTTAGCCAGCTAGAAGCATATCATTAACAGATTTCATTTCTTTGACCGCTACTCCAGAGACTTTCCAGATTTTCTAGACTAACTTTAAAAATTCATATCTTTTTGTACATATCTTCAATTGATTTATACGACCTATCAAATTAAAGCTTAGGATGTCTACTTTTACCCTGTAAAATATCATAATTTGTTCTCATCATTTGTTATTTCAAAACCACATGACAAACTCACTCCCTCACATGCGAGTTTACTGAAAACACTATTCAACTTTCAATTTTCAATATTTAATTCTTTTGGCCTTATATATTCACTATTTCATTGAATATATAAAATAATCACAATATACTCTTGGTGAATAAAATTTGGGGTGTTACAAATCGTCATGTAGTTAGTAACAAAAATGACAGTTTTTACGAAATAACCATCATGTAACATATACAAATGATTTATCTTCTAACCTGTATTATCTAAAAAAATATAACGGTTATAACAATTGACCATAAAGTATGAATGATAAAAACAAAATTTTTTTAATAAACAACCGTCATGTAAAGAATAACTCAAAAAGTACCTTTTCATAACCTTGTTTGGTCCGGCACCAAATACTAGTTTCTCCTAAGTCAAATACTTTAGAGTGAAGTACACTTCAACTCTATTCAAAGTTAAATTGATGTCTTCCTTTTGTTTCTTATTCCTTTTCTTCATCAGCCTCATTCAATCGTCCTTCTCTCATTCATCATGGTCATCAGATGCTAGAGAGCTCTTTTCATTCGTCCTCCTCCTCCTCCACAAGCTCCTCCTCCACCACCACCACCATGATAAGCTCCTCTTTCTTTACCATCACCTCCTCCCCCTCTTTTTCAAATGGAGGCTCTGTTGTAGACATTGGCTAGCCTTGACAACTCCACAAGGCGTCTTGCTATATACACCAATAGTTTGAACAGGAAGTTAAACCTCTTCCTTCATTACAATGAGGTTGAATATGACTTCCACTCAGACCCTTCATCTCCTTCCTCTGAAGTTGATGATGTGCAGAGCGAGGGGGACGGGCAACATGAAGAGAACAATAGTAGTGGTGATGAATGAAAGCCAATACTTTTTTTTGTTTTTTAAATATTAAAAAAGTTAATTATTAGGGCAAAGTAGCCCACAAATATTTTTTTTTTCAAAAAATCACTTGATATCACAGTTATTAGTAACTAACCATTACTTATGTTTTGCCTTTATAACCCTTAGTGTTCCAAAGGACGCAATCGGCAACAATTCATAACGATTCTTAATAAATAACTCTAGTAATTTGTAGGGATATATTCTGCTTAATAACCCGTAAAACCCTTTCCATTCAAAAGGACACAGCCCTTTCTATTTAAAAATTTGAAAACTAAACTCCACTTCTATTTCAACTTCTCATGGCTAACTTTTGACTATTGTTATTCACCAAAATCATGAACAAATGCAAAAGAACTTCTGGTTCATCATCTAGTAATAAACCAAAAGACAAACTCCCTCCATTGACAAGCATTGAAGGGCTTGTCCATGTGACCAATGAGCTCCATCATGTGGTCTAGGTTTACATGAGAGAGCAAGAATGCATGGACCAGTACTTGAAGGAACCCATCTCTCTTATTCACTCTCTAAACAAGAAGGTGGACAAATTACTAGAAGGGGAAGGATCTGGTGATGCATAAATTTTTCTTATTTTTTTTATATTTTGTTTCTTTATTTACATTATCTTTTTATTATTTTTATTTTTTTTTGTAATATGGGGTTGAATAATCAACCTCAAAAATAAAAAAAAATATGTTAAATAAATAACGGTTATTAAGTAAAACCCGTCATTTTTTAGAATATCATGTCAAATACCTAATGGCTATTAAGTAAACATTGTCACGTTTATAAAACAGTGATTGTAATATAAAAGCCGTGAACTGTTGTTCATGGAAAAATTACAATTGTAAAGTAATAACCATAAGAAAAGACCATCTTTTAGAATGATTGTAATGTAAAACCCGTGAACTATTGTTCATGGAAAAATTACAATTGTAAAGTAAGAACAGTAAGAAAAGGCCACCTTTCATAATGGTTCCAAAGTTATGACTATGAGTTATTTTTGTCAAGTTGTATCTTTTAAAACACCCGCTATCTCGCACCTCTTCATATTCCCAAGTTATCACACTTGTCTTAGGTCGAATATTACCCACCAACCCCGTGAGTTGCTTTGCTTGCCCTAAATCGCTTTTTTATATCAGGGCCCTAGTTAGGTCCATGCTGTAATATCCCAAATTTTAGGATTAGTGTCTTGCAAATAAGCTTGAATCAAGTTAACTGCTAAGCCTCGATGTAGCAAGTGTCCCAGGAATGTAAACTTTGCTACCGGTGTGATTTCCTGCTTGGCAGTGAGATTGTCATGTGTTTTTGAATAATCAAATGATGTCCAATGACTGTGAAATATTTCAAAATAAAAGTAGACATATCAAGCTTTAATATGATAGGTCATATAAATCATTTGAAACTGTACACAAAGAGTTATGAATTTTTGAAGTTAGCCCAGCGAAATTGACAAGCTTATGTGATAGCGTCCAAAAATGGAAATTTTGATAATTATGAGCCTCCAGTTGGCTAAAGGCTATATTTTCTCCTAACAATAGACTTAAGAAGGGTCACATGACCTTTAGAACCATACCAATTGGAAATCTGTACAATTAGATATGAATTTTCAAAATTTGTTGAAAATTCTGCCAAATTTTCAGTAAGGTGTGAAAATGGAAAAAATGCATGGGCAAAATAGTTATTTGGCTAGATTTAATCCAAAACCCACAATTTTCCCTTTCTTATGTGCTCTTGGATGTCCAAATGAGGAAGCAAGAAGGGAGTTTAAATACTTGGTTCATATTATGCTTCAATATGGAGGAATTATGGTCGAGTGAAAAGTTGAGTTGAAAAGTTAACAATTGTAGGCACATTAAAAGCAATATTGAAGAGATAAAATTGTGATAATTTAAGAAACAAATTCTCTTCCTTTTCTTAATGGATTTCGGTCAAGAAAAATAGAGAAAGAGAAAACAATGGATATGACCCAAAAACAAAAGACGAAGAGGAAAAGTCAAAGGATAAGAATGTAGGGAAAATTGCCATTAAAATAATATAAACAAAGGTGGTGGAGATGATATTTTTGGAACTCATTAAACCTCTTAAAGGCTATGCCTTTAAGTCCAAGTAATGGAGAGAGAAGAAAAGATGAAGCTTAAAGTAATTGGCATGTGTTTAATACAATGAAATAATATAAATTGAGGAGGTGGATGTTGATATTTTTTTAAAAGCTTCTCTCTCTCCCTCCTTTGGGCATATTTCGTCCAAACCAAGAGAACAAGAGAGAGAGAGAGAGAGAGAGGGAGAGAGAGAGCTCATACAAAAATATGAAGAACAAGGAAAGCAAGAGAGCTCAAGAGAATTCAAGAGGAAAACAATGTAGGTTCAAGGTGCTTTTCCACTTGTTTTTGCCTTGAAATTCATGACAACTCTCCAATTTCTATTCCTTCTTGAATAGCATATGTAGCAAGGAAAAATCAAGAGGAAGAGAAAGGAAGTAGAATGGTTTTTAGAGAGAGAAAGAATAAAACAAAAGGTAATCACCAAAACCTTAATTCTCATGTTGATTTAGGCTTGCTGTTGGTGGATATTGGTTTTATTGTTGATTGTTTGGTTTGTTTACTTGGTTTTATGATTTTGGGATGACCAAGCCCTAAGGGGAGGTGCTGATTAAATATGTATTAATCATGTGTAAGAGGTGTTTAATGGGTTAAACATGTGATTAGAGGTGAAAAGGAGGTTTATGGATTAAAATCAAAAGAATGCATTTTCCCTAATTCTTCATGTTGTTCATAGTGTAAGAGCTGAAATTTCATTATTTTGATGATTCCATTGGGTTTAGAAAGGAAAATTGTGTAGGAATACATGTGTTCATGATTTTTGGAAATTTGTATGCAAATCTATAATTTATTGAAGTTAAGAGTAAGTGCTTTTTTGATTTGTTTCCTTCAAGGTAGTCTGATTGTGCAATGAATTTCATTAGACAAACCAAGTCCAAATATTATGAAACTTGGTAGGATTAAAGTAGACATGTAGAGCTTTAATTTGATGGGTAGAACATGATTTTTGGATGAGCATATTAAGAGATATGATTTTTCAAAACTGTGCTCTGTTTTTGGAATGCAATCTGGAACATGGAAAGTTTGGCAAATTTCTAGGAATAATATGATAACATTGACCAGCCAAGGGTATTTTCCATGAAAATACACTTAAAGAGCTTTACATAGACTTTGGAACTAGTCAATTTAGAGTTTCATAGAATTAATTAGGATTTTCCAAAGTCGACAGAAAATCTGCCATTTTTCTGAAAAATTGTGAAACTGCACTTTGTAGAATTGTACTATGTAGAAATTGCCAAAAATGTGATAGATAACCAAAAAACTGTGATTAAAGGTAGTTATAGTTCAAGTAATAACCAATTACTTGTAACTTAAATTTATAGGAATTTGCAATAGCTAAAGGTGAATCAAAGGTATTGAACGGACAGT
Source organism: Inga oerstediana (assembly GCA_963210345.1). Classification (NCBI taxonomy): domain Eukaryota; kingdom Viridiplantae; phylum Streptophyta; class Magnoliopsida; order Fabales; family Fabaceae; genus Inga; species Inga oerstediana. The sequence continues at coordinate 48,593,732 of OY723399.1, forward strand.
AGAGCTGGAAAGGGCAATTCCAGGTAGTAACTCTTTCTTTCATGCATTATGTGATTATTATATGTTTGTATATGCCATCTTCTATAACATGAGCACAGTGTTTTGGACACACACATTAGCCTAGTTGTGGTCTGGGACCTAACGGAGGCGCAGAGTTAAGCTAGGGTTGCAAACAGTCGTTTGGCCTTGGACAATGTGCACATAGCATTCTATTATTTCACATAACATAGTGCATGGTATATTTAACTTCACATCATATGTCTGATTGTATGTTACTTCTAAGATTCTTTGAATCTCACTCTTTCCATAAATGTAAAAAGTTTTCAGCAGCAGATAGTAGCTCAGAGGGCATAATCATAATTAACAACAATGAAAGGTTCCGGACCAGTACAAGAGGAGACATTGGTCATCTGAAGGCCTTTATTATTTTAAGGTCTATAAACATTATGTACACCCCTATGGGGAAATTCCTATAATATAATCAAGCACATTGTATCAATAATATAAGTATTTTTATGCTATTCTTGTGTGCATACCAAACTGCACGCTAATACTCTGAAAAACGTGAAAATAAGATAAAGTTGTTACACATGCTCTCTTTTCCTTATTTGTAAGTATAATTTCTTTTCTGCATTTCGCATTCTCTATTCTCTATTCTCCATTCTCCATTTTTCACTTCGTCTTGTGTAACCCCCTGCCGTAATTATATCCGAAATACGCGATTAAGATGAAATAGAGACCAATAAGAAACAAAACTTATTTAAAATCCCATCTTCACGATAGGGTTTTCACAAATAACTTTTGAAATATAATTTACCTGGTCTCATATTCAATTTCGAATACAATTACATTACGCGGAATATCACATTTATACAAATATCATAGTGTACAACAATAACTTCCCGGCAACTCCCGGGTTTATACCTTTACATAGAATTCATAGGGCACATTCGCCCTTTACAATTCCTCAAATAGGGATTACACAAATCTCATCTCCATACATAATCAAATATACATCCATATATACACATCCAAATCCAAATATGAATATCCAAATATACATCCCAACTATGATAACCAACTACCAAACTCAAATACTCCAAGGAGTCTTCACCGTCCTTGAATGCCTGCACCATCCTCGTTCTTCCTTCCCTGTCTACAATGTTGATAGGGGAGGGTGAGATTCGAGAGAATCTCAGTAGGAAACAAATACCAAGATGCATGTATGATAAGTGTATAATGCATGACATGCTTGTAATACATATCACATGTCCATACCATGACACATCTGCATGCTCAATATTTCAACAACACACTCATGGGCATAGCATAAATAGAAACAAAGCTTCAAACATCATATATGTTCCACATAATCAAGCATAGCAATAACATGCATCAACACATTAACACAATATCATATACAGGCAAAAGAGGTAAGTTCCCTACCCTCTTTCCACGTAAGCTCCAGCTCCGGCTGCTCACGATCAGGGCGGACACCAAATCCTATAACCAAACAAGGATATAGGGTTAATCCCTTTTCCAATTCCTTAACTCTCAAACACTTAAGTTGGTTATCATTCACGACTTTTAGGTGGCTAATCAAAGCCCAAACATATGCCTAAAGGCTTGGGAAACACTTGACCAAAGATCACCTTTTAAAAGTCCAAAATGCTGATTTTTGGGGGTTGGCCGCGGCCCACTAGTCCACTGGCCGTGGCCAAAAATTGCCCAGAAACATCTGGGCCGCGGCCCAGAATCCACTGGCTGCGGCCAAGAAAATCCAGTTTCTTGGCTGAACTTCCAAAACTCATAACTAATTCCACAAAAATTGAAATGAGGTGATCCCAAAGCCAAATGAAATCTATTCAAGTCCTCTACACAAGAAAAATATTGGCCTTTACTAGAAATCACCACACAAATACAGAATTTCCCAAAACTCAAGACTGTCCCAAAACAGATTCCATTTCGACCTCAAAAGTTGGACAGCCATAACTCACAGAAGACAAAATAAAATGGCACAAATTATGTGTCCATTTTGAAGCTTGGGATGTGAAATTTAAGACTGGAAAGTTTCATAATTTTCTAACTTCATTTGCCTAGTCAAAACGTCCACACAGCAAGACTGCCCAGACAGAATTTACACTGGACAGAATTTCCAGTTTTGCACCATTGATTCCAATGGTTCCCAAATTCACACCAAATACGATTTCCACATAAATTTGCCCAAAGAATCCATTGGAAACACCAAAACAACCAAATTCACATTATATGGACATGTTTTACCAACAATCACAACATGTCATCACAAATCACAACACAAACACCACATTGCCATTCTTTTCATTCCAAGTTCCCAAACCAATTCCAATGACCAAATACCACAACATGGCACCATTTTCAACATAAAACACAACCCAATTCATCCAATCCAGAATCACAAGAAAATCAAGGCAAAATTCGAAATTCACTAAACTTATCCACAAATCACAAAACTTAGATCAAAAGGCTTCAAATACTCACCTCTTCCTCTTTCTCAAACCAATTCCTTGATTCTTCATCTTTCCAAATTTCCTCAAGCCATCAAACACCTCCAATCAAGAATCTAAAACTATAGAGATGAAGCTCTTATCACTATGAACAACATTAAAGAAGAGTGTTTAAGCTAAAGAGGACCATAAACCAACCAAAATCTCACCTCTAGTTTTCTCTTTCCTCCCCTTGTGCTTGGCGAAAATGGAGAACAAGAGAGAGAGAGATGAAGATGAAGATGATGAAGTGAGGATCAGTTTTTTGGGAGCCAAAATCGACCACATAAAGATAGGAGAGAGGAAAAATGAGGTTTGACACTTTGACCTCATCCAAGGGCTCACAAAGTGCCAAGTGTCACCATCTTGACAAACCTCACATGAGCTCACATAAGCTCACACACATGTGATTCCACCCCTTGATCTCTTGCACAAATCAATCCTAACCATTGATCTTGAAGTTACCAATGAGTTTCCTCTTCGGTAACTGACCAATTGGTCGGTAACTTTACCGTTTTGCCCCTAATTATGGCAATTCTTCTTGAATCACCACCAAACACACCATATCATTCCTTTTCTTCCACAATGCGCCCTCCCCTCTATTTTAAGTCAATTTAGATGTTAATCCATAATTGAATTTAAATACAGGGTTTCGGTGCTGCTCACAGCACATACGAACCACATCCGAAACTCAAAGCACATCATATTCTCCAAAAGGGTTATTTATCACTAACCACATCCACTTTTGGAGTCATTATCTCTTAATCACAATTTAGGATCCTGTTAAACCAGGGCTTAGCAGTCCACTAATCTCAGGCTTATTCTCTAACCTCAAGTCTCAAAATTCAGGGTATTACATCTTGCGTAGATAGATTTTAACCTTAATCATGCTCATGTTTGTTTTTGGAAAACCTATTGATCTATTCCCTGTGGCTGACTAAATGAGTTACGTTTTCCAGTTAAAATGACCAGTCCTAGTGGCTCCAGCACTGATGATACCCCTAATAAAACCAGAAACATGACTTGGGAAATGGAGATAGAAAAAGTAAACAACATTGTAAAAAAGGGTCGCTCTTTTGTGCACCAAGCAAAGTTTGATAGGAGAAAATATTATGTGTGTTGCAACTTTGATGGTCAATGTAACAGACCATCCCTACCACTAGTGGCCTAACCAGGCTGGTGAACCAAACCCACCACTAGAGGCCCAACTAGGGATTGTTAGACCTCATGTTTTGATGATAACAAAAGTATGGTTTGAAAGAGAAATGATTAATAATCAAGTTTGAGCTAAGTAATGACAGGAACAAGGTTTACTTGAAGTTAGCATGGAAGTATTGAAGATTAGCCAAGAGAAAATGCTGAGGAACTTGATCAGAAGTACAGTTTCTAAGGCATTACTCGAGGCACTACTCGAGTAATGAGACAAAACTTGAAGTAACCAAAGAAAACTTCCAGTAACCTGACACCATTACTCGAGGAGCTACTCGAGTAACCAGGTAAAAACTTGGAGTTGCTCTCGGCCTGCTAATGTTACTCGAGGAGGTACTCGAGTAACCAAGTAAAAACTTCCAGTTGCCTTCAAGTTTTCCCAATGATACTCGAGGAGCTACTCGAGTACCTGTGTTTCCTAAAATGTGGACCTCTCGGCATTTTGTACCACTGCTAATGTTACTCGAGGAGCTACTCGAGTAACCCTGTGAAAACTTCCAGTTGCCTTCAAGTTTCCCCATGATACTCGAGGAGCTACTCGAGTAACTCTGTTCTGAAAATATGTAACTCTCGGCACTTTGTACCACTGCCAATGTTACTCGAGGAGCTACTCGAGTAACAGACTAAGGTAAGTGAAAACTTGAGGTTGGTACCCGATTAACCTGAGCTCTCTTTGTTTCATCTTCCTCGAGTACTTACTCTAGTATACAGGTTTTTCATGGTTTAATTTAAGTGGATTCCTCGAGTAAGTACCCCAGTATGCACAAATATTTTCAAAGTAAACTTCAAGTCATTACCAGAGTAAATCATGCTCAAAAGTCTTAGTTACTCGAGGAGCTACCCGAGTAACCTATGCAAAAATGAATGCATTACTCGAATCCCTACTCGAATAACAAGGTAATTGCTCTCGGCCTTGAAATCCTGCCAACATTACTCGAGTAGAGCATCGAGTAATCAAAAGTTTTTTAAAGGATTACTTGAGGTGTTACCCCAGTAATCTATGAAGTTGCAAAAGCATTACTGGAGTAGCTACCCGAGTAAATAACTATTCCCAAAGGTCTGAAATTTAATTTACTCCATGCACTACTCGAGTAATCTTGTTTCTCTTCATTGAATTTCAATTAAACAAAGATTTCTTGATGTTACTCGAGGAGCTACTCGAGTAAACTTCAAGGGTTACTCGAGGAGCTACTCGAGTAAGCATACCCAGAAATTTAGAAATCATTCAAACTTACATTATATTGTTTTCTATATGATTAACCTTTCATTGTATTAGTATTCTTAGTCTATTTACAGATAAATAATGAAGAAATCATATCAAGAGATGAAAGTCAAAAGAAACGTTCAAATGCCAACCACCGCCCAACGGATATTTTTCAAAAACTTGAAAAGTCAATAGTGGCTGCGCACTCACCAACGGACGAAAGAAAATGTTCCAACGGTTATCACCAACATATCTATATATATGGGAACATCCAAACAGAGAAGAACAACCAAGCACACATACGAACGTATTATTAAGTTCATTGCTCTGTTTTCACATTGAAATTGTATTTCTATGCTTCAGTGATTATCATTTACTCTGTAAGAGAGATATTTCATTCAAACTCAATATTTGTTATTGAGATAACTTAAGGTTGTGGAACATTGAGTTGGGATTGGATTACAACCTGTAAGGGGGAGCGAGTGTCCAGGTGTAAGGAACTTGCTTGTACTGAGGTGCCAAGAACCCACTGAATCTTGGAAGCTATAGTGAAACTCTCAGAGAAGCTCTGAGGACTGGACGTAGGTCAAAGTGGTTGTGACCGAACCAGTATAACTCCCGGTGTACACTTCGGTGATATTTCTCCTTCCTTATTACTGTTTTAATTCTTTTGTCAAAGTTTTATATTTTCGAAAGAAATTTCAGTATCACCCAATTCACCCTCCCCTCTTGGGTGAAACGCTTGATCTAACATTTGGTATCAGAGTGTAGGTCTTCTTGTTAAGGTTTAACAGCCTAAGAAGGATCCAATGGCAAGCATAGGTGAAGGAATTCTTCCCGACGGAGCGTCCATCACTAGACCCCCTGGTTTCAATGGAGAACACTTTTCTTTCTGGAAAGCTAAGTTCAGAGTGTTCGTGATGGCTACTGAATATGGGCTATGGGATGTAATTGAGAGTGGAAATTATCAACCTACAAAGACTGTAGATTCTCAGAAAATTCCAAAGACGCCAGCGGAATATGATGAGAATGACAAGAAACTTATCACTCTCAATAGCAAAGCAATTCTGATGTTACAAAGTTCTTTGAGTCAAAATGAATACTTCAGAATTTGCACACTTCTAATAGCAAAGGAAATGTGGGAAGCTCTGGAAATAGCTCATGAAGGAACTTCGGGAATAAAGGAGAATCGAATCAACACCTTGATTACTGAATTCGATCTACTTTGAATGAAATCAGGTGAGTCAATTTCTGAATTCGAACTTAGATATACTCATCTTGTTAATCAACTTGCAGCACTTGGTAAAGTCTATGATCAAAATACCCAAGTACGAAAGATTTTAAATATTCTTTCTAAAGAATGGGAGGCCAAAGTCACTGCGATAGAAGAGGCAAAAGGAGAATCAATGAGATCAGTTGCTTCTCTATTTGGAAGTCTTTCTGAATATGAAAGCAAATTAAAGTTCAAACGTGAACTAGACGACATCAGTGACAAAAGAAAGAAAGGTCTAGCACTAAAAGCGAAAGAGGAAAATCAAGATGAAGATGAGGAGTTTGATGATGAAGAAATGGGCTTAATCATAAAATGATTCAGAAAGTTCTACAAGAAAGGTCAAGGCTTCAAACACTTTCAAAAAGGAGGGACTAGCAGCAAAGACCATATCATTTGCTACGAATGTGGAAAACCAGGACATATCAAATCAGAATGTCCAGAGCTCAATCAAAAAAGCAAAGAAAAGAGAAAAGGCAAATTCTTTAACAAAAAGAAGGCCTTTGTATCTGCTATATGGGGAGATAGTTCCTCTGACGAAGAAAGTGATGTAGAAGAAGTAGCCAATATATGTCTTGTTGCTCAAGAAGAGACAGAAGAAGAGGTAAATGATTCTGAACCTACCTATGATGAATTACTCTCTGAATATAATGCTTTACATTCTGAATTCATCAAAGTAGTTAAAGAATTAATTGTTTTCAAAAAGAAAAACAAAGCTCTTGAAATTAAACTTAAAGAAAGTTTAGAAAAGAATTGTGAAAATTGTTCTTCGTTGAAAAAGAAAAACATTGATCTCACAAAAACTCTTGAAAAATTTACCAAAGGAAGTGAGATGCTAAGTGTAATTTTAAAAGAACAACGATTTGTAAATGACCAATCTGGTATTGGATATGATCCAAAAACAGATAAAAGGAAAGGTAAAAAGAAAGTAGGAGGAAAGCCATATTTAAATTATTTCCAGCATTCTGTGCATATATCAAATCCTTTTGCATTTTGTAATTACTGTAACAGAAAAGGTCATTATACCTCTTCATGCATTCATAAAAAGAAAAGAACAATAGGAACCTACAAATGGGTACCTAAAGGCACATATGTTCAGAAAATCATTTATACTAACCCAAAAGGACCCAAAAAGAAGTGGGTACCTAAGACTTAGTCATTTGATTGCAGGTATGTCTTAAAGCATCCAAAAATAACAAGTGGTTCATAGACAGTGGATGCTCTAGACATATGACCGATGATTTCGAAAGTTTTACCACATTGCAACCTAAGGAAGGAGGAAAGGTAAAATTTGGAGGAAATCAATCCGGAAAAATAGCAGGAATTGGTGAAATAAAAAATGACAAAGGCATACAAATCAAAGATGTATATTACGTTGAAGGCTTGTGTCATAATTTGCTGAGCGTAAGTCAAAGTGCAGATAAAGACAACTGGATAATATTTGATTCAGAGGAATGTCTAATTATCAACAAGTGTGATTTACAGCTTGATAAGAAGAATATCAAGGCTAAGCTCAGAGCAAAAAGGGAAGGTAATTGCTATACCTTAGATATTAGTAGAAATGAATCTGAAAACTGTTTTCTGAGTAATACCGATGAAAGTTGGCTATGGCATAAAAGATTGGCTCATGTCAATATGCATCAACTAGGGAAATTACTCAAAAAGGATTTAGTGCTTGGATTACCTAAAGTTAATTTCAAAAATGACTTGATTTGTGATGCATGTCAAAAGGGTAAACAAACTAAATCATCTTTCAAATTAAAAAAAAATGAGATTTCAACAAATAGACCATTACAATTACTACATATGGATTTAGTTGGACCAGCAAGAGTAAAAAGTCTTGGTGGCAACTTATATTCATTGGTCATTGTTGATGATTTCTCTAGATTTACATGGGTTATTTTTCTATCATCAAAAGATGAAACCTTTGAAGAATTTATTATTTTTGCCAAGAAAGTGCAAAATGAGAAAGGTATGTCTATTGCAGGTATTAGGACTGATCATGGTGGAGAATTTGAAAATCAAGCCTTTGAAGAGTATTGTGATACTAATGGCATTGATCACAATTTCTCTGCTCCAAGGACGCCCCAACAAAATGGAGTTGTGGAACGCAAGAATAGAGTGCTTACTGAAATGGCTAGAACAATGTTAAATGAAAAGAACATGTCTCAAGTTTTCTGGGCTGATGCTATGAGTACAGCATGTTATATTTCAAATAGAGCCTATATCAGAACGAAACTTGGGAAGACACCATACGATCTATTCAAAGGAAGGAAGCCAAACATTGCTCATCTACACATCTTCGGTTGTAAGTGTTTCATTCATAATAATGGTAAAGATAACTTAAGAAAATTTGATTCTAAAACAGATGAAGGAATTTTCCTAGGATATTCTAACCGAAGTAAAGCATATAGAATTTTCAATAAAAGAACTTGCGTTGTTGAAGAATCAATTCATGTTGTATTTGATGAATTTGTATCCTCTGACAAAACCATTGATGAAGAACAGGAAGTTGTTTTAAATCAAGAAAATGGTCAATCTATTTCTAAGTCTCTTATTCCAGAGGTTGATGAAACTAAGGAAGAAGAGCAATCTCTAGGTCAACCTAAAGCCTGGAAATACAATAGAAGTCATCCCTTAGATCAAGTCATAGGAGATGTGAATGAAGGAATCAAAACCAGAAATAGAGTTTTCAATGAAGTAAGTTTTTCTGCATTTATTTCTGAGATTGAACCTTCTAACATTGATGAAGCCCTATCAGACAATGATTGGGTCATAGCAATGCAAGAAGAACTTAATCAATTTGAAAGAAATCAAGTTTGGGATTTGGTGCCCCGACCCAAAGATCATACGATCATTGGTACTAAATGGGTATTCAAAAACAAACTTGACGAATCTGCAATTATTGTCAGAAACAAGGCAAGATTGGTGGCCAAAGGCTATAATCAGGAAGAAGGAATTGATTATGAGGAAACGTATGCTCCAGTGGCTAGATTGGAAGCTATACGTGTACTTTTAGCCTTTGCATGCATCAAAGGATTCAAACTCTACCAAATGGATGTTAAGAGTGCCTTTTTAAATGGTTACATCATGGAAGAAGTGTATGTAGAACAACCTCCAGGTTTTGAGGATGTTACTAAACCTGACCATGTTTTCAAACTTAAAAAGGCCTTATATGGTTTAAAACAAGCTCCTAGAGCCTGGTATGAAAGGCTTAGTAAGTTTCTCATCGATCAAGGTTTTGTACGAGGAAAAGTTGATACAACATTATTTATAAATCGAAAACGTGATGATATTTTAATTGTTCAAATATATGTTGATGATATTGTTTTCGGTGCTACTAATGAATCTCTGTGTAAAGAATTTTCTGAGATAATGCAGGGAGAGTTTGAGATGTCAATGATGGGAGAATTGAATTTCTTTCTTGGTTTGCAAATCAAACAAAGAAAGAATGGAATCTTCATATCTCAAACAAAGTATTTAAAAGAGCTATTGAAGAAGTATGGAATGGATGAAGCAAATGGCTCAGACACGCCTATGAGCTCAACAACGTTGCTTGATGCTGATGTCAAAGGGAAAGACTACAATATCACAAAATATAGAGGAATGATTGGATCATTACTCTATCTCATGGCAAGCAGACCAGACATCCAATTTAGTGTTGGCATATGTGCAAGATATCAATCGGCGTCAAAGGAATCACATGCTGAAATGGTCAAACGAATCTTTAGATACCTTGCTGACACACCAGAATTGGGTCTGTGGTATCCCAAAGGAAGAAGTGAATATTTAATTGCTTATTCAGATTCTGATCATGGAGGATACAAGACAGACAGAAAGAGCACCAGTGGACAAGGACAATTTCTTGGAGGATCTCTTGTCTCGTGGTTCAGCAAGAAACAAAATACAGTGTCTCTTTCGTCAACTGAAGCCAAATATGTTGCAGTCTCAAGTTGTTGTGCACAAGTGATATGGTTAAAACAACAACTACAAGACCTTGGTATTTATCTCAAAGAAATACCAATCTATTGTGACAATACTAGTACGATAAGCTTGGCAAAGAATCCAGTTCAACACTCTAGAACCAAGCATATCGATGTCAGACATCACTTCATCAGAGATCATGTCCAAAAGAAAGATGTGAAAGTGATATTCATTCCTACTCATCTTCAACTAGCTGATATCTTCACAAAACCCCTTGCAAAAGATCAATGTCTATTCATTAGAAGAGAATTGGGAATGGTAAATCCCAATGAGTTATAAGAAATTCAAGTATTTCATAATATTAGATGAAGTCACTTGATAATGTTTTGATGATTACTAACTTAAGCATCGGAGTATATAGAAACGTGTTTTGCAGGAAGAAAGAAACTCTGTTTTGGGAAACAAAAACAGAGATTATCAGAGGACATAGTTACTGGAGTAACAACTTGAAGTTATGGACAACAGAGAAGCATTACCCGAGGAGCAACTTGAGGTAAAGTAGCAGTTTACTCGAGTATGTACTCGAGTAATGGCCCCCAAAACTGGAAGTAACGGATCAAGTTACTTAATTTTCAAACATAACGGTCCAGTTTTCAAAGAAATGAAGAGTCAGAAGTTGTAAAGCTATTTACTCGAGGCAGGCCTCGAGTAAACTTGAAGCTTACTCGAGGAAGGCCTCGAGTAATGTCGGAGTTCAGATTCTCAAAGTGTTGAATAATGACTCAAATTTGACTCAAATGAACTATGAATGATCGAGGGAACATCCATGGATAATTACTATATTATTCATGCCAGGTACGCAATTTAAATGAATTATTTTTGAATTTTTCTGTATGATCACTCGAGGAAGGCCTCGAGTAATCTTGAAGGTTACTCGAGTAAGGCCTCGAGTAATGTCGGGTGTTAGGTCTTTATCTTGCGCAAACTCGGTCATTTCCACAAAATCTCCTCGAGTAAATCACTATACACCCTTTCAAAAACTTTTCCCAATCGATTCCTTGCCTCATTTCCGTCAAAACCCAACTGATTTCAAGTCCAAAAACTTCCTATTTTGTTCAAAATCCTTGTGCCCTAAACTCGCGACAGTGACCCTGTTTTTCTGAGATTCTTGATTTTCTGTGTTTCAAGATGGTTAGAACCAAGAATCTCAACTTCACAGATTCCTCTGATTCACAACAAAACCCTGATCTTCTTTCTCCTCCTCCAACAAAGAGAAGAAAGTTAATCCCAAGACCAAAAGCCAAAATTCCTCTTCAACCTCAATCAAAACCTAAAGCCAAAGGAGTGGTGATCAAAGAGCCTATTGTGACTAGGGCTCAGTCTAAAAAGAGCACATCTACTGGAAGAAGCAAAGGTGCCAAAACTCCCTCACCTTCTCACTCTGATTCCTCTACACCCTCTTTCACTCCTAAGCCTATCAAAAAGCCAAAATATGACAAAAATGTGGCTAAGGCAATGGCTAGGATCATTGACCAAATGGAGAAGGGTCAATCTTCCAAGAAGTCCAAGATTCCTGAAGCAGAGATCACTACCCCTCCAAAGGGATTCAATGTGGGCAAACTGGTGGAGTCTCCCAAGTACTTAACACAATTCTCCAGAAGAAAAGTGTGTAAGACACACTATGTGGATCTCAGGCTACTTCAGGAGGTATTGAAGTATGATCTTAGTCCTTATCTAGATTCATTTATGCCCTGGTTGTCCATTAGATTGCCTTTTTGCACAAAGGTAATCACTCATTTCTATTGCAACCTAGAGATCATAGATGAACCTAACCGAACCTCAGTAGAGGAAGAGATGACCACAACTGTGAGAGGTCAAAAGATTTTAATTTCACCATCCAAAATTAATTTATGGTTAGGAATAGAGAACCCCCCAGATGATATATATTCTGAGCTTGAGCCAAATCAAATTTTCACTATCCTTAAGCCCGGTGAGTTAGTTGGCCCCCTTAATTTTAAACCAAGTGATATGTGTGATCATCACAGGGTCCTATGGTACATCTACTCTAGGTCCCTAGTGAACAAAGCCAACAACTATACCCACTTCTCCGATAGGGACTATAGATGGTTTGCTTCACTTCTCCTGAAGGAGCAAAAGGATCTGGGAGAGTATATATTTTCAGAAATGAAAAGGTACAAGGTGGATGGAAAGGGTACCACTCCAATGCCATATCCCCAGATTGTGTCTCTTATCCTGAGAGAGAACAAAATATGGTACTTGGATAGTAAGGAGCCAATTGAGAGGATGACCCCAGTGGGGAGAAACCAGATTGGAAAACTGAACATCGACATCCCTCTCAAAGGCCCACTAGAATCTGGGTCCAAGAAGAAGCGAAAGGCCACTGAGGCAGAGACCAGTAGGATGGATGACACTCAGTCATCGGCTCCAGCCGCTACCACATCATCACCATCCTTCCTCAATGCCACTCTCCAGCACTTCATGGAGAACATACTCAGAGGTTTCCATGTGGACATAGCCAACACAAATGCTGAGCTAATTACCAATACCAACTTCAAGATGGGAGAGCTGGTTGAGAAAATTGACAAAAGGCATGAGGAGTTGGTTAAGAGAATGGATAGGAGACATGAGGAGTTGCTAGCAGAGCAACGTGCCCAGGGAGAGACCTTGAGATTGATCCTAGCACGAATGGATTCATTGGGTCCTGGACCTTCTGCTGGTCCCTCCTCATCTGCACCACCACCACCTCCAGTTGACCCTCCTTCAGACATTCCCATTCCTATTCCTTCTCCTGAGGATGAACCATCTACCCCTCTGGTTTCTGATCCACTTGAGCCCCAAGGGAAAGATATTTTATTCACAGTGGATGATCCTGATACCCACGAGACCACACATATTATCATCGATGATTCACCTCAAAAGCCACAGCCAGAAACTACTTCTAAGCCTATTCCCTCTCCTACTCACACTGAGGAAATATCTCCCTCTTCATCACCTGAAAAGCATACACCTGAGGTTGAGATTTCACCTGAGACTCAGACCACCCCGGAAGGAGAAACCTCAACTATGGTTGTCTTCCAACCTTCTCCTCCCGGTGATGACATCTATATCCCTCCACTTCATCTGCCTGATCCAGTACCCTCTAGCTCATTTGATTCTTTAGACTCAAATGATTCTATGGTCTTTCTTGTAACACCCATTTCCATGGCCAAGCCTCCTAGTCCTCCACTTGATTGATGAAGCCAAAAAGGGGGAGAAGAGCTTGAGAATGATTTTGTGGATGTGTCCTAGCTTAATTTGGGATATTTTGTTGTATATGGGCTCTATGGTGCATTTTGTTATTAGTTTTCTTGAACTTATCTTGTAATTTGAAATTCTTAAAGTTTAATGCAAGTGTGTTTAAATTATGACTTCATTTAAGTTTTGAATTATGATACATGTTTGGACTAATGAAGTTGTTATGTATGCAAGGTATATTCAACCTTAATAAGAAATAATTAATTAAGAATCCAATTTGAAAAACCATGTTCAAAATCACCAAGTTTTGTCATCATCAAAAAGGGGGAGAATGTTAGACCTCATGTTTTGATGATAACAAAAGTATGGTTTGAAAGAGAAATGATTAATAATCAAGTTTGAGCTAAGTAATGACAGGAACAAGGTTTACTTGAAGTTAGCATGGAAGTATTGAAGATTAGCCAAGAGAAAATGCTGAGGAACTTGATCAGAAGTACAGTTTCTAAGGCATTACTCGAGGCGCTACTCGAGTAATGAGACAAAACTTGAAGTAACCAAAGAAAACTTCCAGTAACCTGACACCATTACTCGAGGAGCTACTCGAGTAACCAGGTAAAAACTTGGAGTTGCTCTCGGCCTGCTAATGTTACTCAAGGAGGTACTCGAGTAACCAAGTAAAAACTTCCAGTTGCCTTCAAGTTTTCCCAATGATACTCGAGGAGCTACTCGAGTACTTGTGTTTCCTAAAATGTGGACCTCTCGGCATTTTGTACCACTGCTAATGTTACTCGAGGAGCTACTCGAGTAACCCTGTGAAAACTTCCAGTTGCCTTCAAGTTTCCCCATGATACTCGAGGAGCTACTCGAGTAACTCTGTTCTGAAAATATGTAACTCTCGGCACTTTGTACCACTGCCAATGTTACTCGAGGAGCTACTCGAGTAACAGACTAAGGTAAGTGAAAACTTGAGGTTGGTACCCGATTAACCTGAGCTCTCTTTGTTTCATCTTCCTCGAGTACTTACTCTAGTATACAAGTTTTTCATGGTTTAATTTAAGTGGATTCCTCGAGTAAGTACCCCAGTATGCACAAATATTTTCAAAGTAAACTTCAAGTCATTACCAGAGTAAATCATGCTCAAAAGTCTTAGTTACTCGAGGAGCTACCCGAGTAACCTATGCAAAAATGAATGCATTACTCGAGTCCCTACTCGAGTAACAAGGTAATTGCTCTCGGCCTTGAAATCCTGCCAACATTACTCGAGTAGAGCATCGAGTAATCAAAAGTTTTTTAAAGGATTACTCGAGGTGTTACCCCAGTAATCTATGAAGTTGCAAAAGCATTACTGGAGTAGCTACCCGAGTAAATAACTATTCCCAAAGGTCTGAAATTTAATTTACTCCATGCACTACCCGAGTAATCTTGTTTCTCTTCATTGAATTTCAATTAAACAAAGATTTCTCGATGTTACTCGAGGAGCTACTCGAGTAAACTTCAAGGGTTACTCGAGGAGCTACTCGAGTAAGCATACCCAGAAATTTAGAAATCATTCAAACTTACATTATATTGTTTTCTATATGATTAACCTTTCATTGTATTAGTATTCTTAGTCTATTTACAAATAAACAATGAAGAAATCATATCAAGAGATGAAAGTCAAAAGAAACGTTCAAATGCCAACCACCGCCCAACGGATATTTTTCAAAAACTTGAAAAGTCAATAGTGGCTGCGTACTCACCAACGGACGAAAGAAAATGTTCCAACGGTCATTACCAACATATCTATATATATGGGAACATCCAAACAGAGAAGAACAACCAAGCACACATACGAACGTATCATTAAGTTCATTGCTCTGTTTTCACATTGAAATTGTATTTCTATGCTTCAGTGATTATCATTTACTCTGTAAGAGAGATATTTCATTCAAACTCAATATTTGTTATTGAGATAACTTAAGGTTGTGGAACCTTGAGTTGGGATTGGATTACAACCTGTAAGGGGGAGCGAGTGTCCAGGTGTAAGGAACTTGCTTGTACTGAGGTGCCAAGAACCCACTGAATCTTGGAAGCTATAGTGAAACTCTCAGAGAAGCTCTGAGGACTGGACGTAGGTCAAAGTGGTTGTGACCGAACCAGTATAACTCCCGGTGTACACTTCGGTGATATTTCTCCTTCCTTATTACTGTTTTAATTCTTTTGTCAAAGTTTTATATTTTCGAAAGAAATTTCAGTATCACCCAATTCACCCCCCCCTCTTGGGTGAAACGCTTGATCTAACAGGGATATCCACCGGATCTGGGACCTACCAACATGCTTAACACCATGCCCAGGTCCATAATATCTTCACCCTCCTTGCGGATTTCTTTCGCCTTCCCAAGACTTGAAGGCACTGCCTGGGGGTAAGTAGAAACCTTATGTGAGACTTGGTACCTTTAGTACCATAGGGGTGTTGAGCCTGGTGGTGGGTCCTAAATCCGGTAGATATCCCTGGTTGGGCCGCTAGTGGTGGGCTTGGTCCACTAGCTTGGTTGGGCCACTAGTAGTGGGGATGGTTCATTACAGTCAAGTTCTTGATCGGTCATACTTCAATAGCTACATCGGCGTAGTGGAATTGACCAACATTCCTATCACATTGCACCATAGGGGTAGGCAAAGAAAAAGTATAAAGACAATATTTGGAATAGTCTCACGGTAAGATATATATGCCTGCTAATTACTTGCATTTAATTATAAAAAATGTTAACTTGAATTATGTACTTTGTAGTCGACATATGATATAGACGCCACTCATTTGAAATTTGTCCTTAAGAAGGCTACGCATTGGCTGCGCACATTCTATCATATATTGAAAAAGTGTACTTGTAGAATCCAAAAGAGTCTGATGAGACAATAGTTCCTAATGAACTTTGGTCTATGATCAAACAAGAAGATTGGAGATATTTTATCCTTACATGTCACCAGGAGTCATTCAAGGTAATAGTTATTTGCGATTTGTAACCCCCATCGTTGTCCACACCCGTTTTCATTTCGATAATTGAAAAGTAATAAAGACGGTATTCAATGGGCATACAGAAAAGTACAATTATATTGATAAAAATATTTGTTTACAATACTGATATCGTTCTTCGACGAAATACAAAAAAAATACAACAAAACTTAATATTTACAATTTTTCTTCAGAATATCCAAAACATAGACAAAATATAACCCCTATCTTGTCCTCACCTCGTGACACATGCCGCTCACTTTTCGGTGTCTACGTCCCTGCCTTTTTGTCCATTGGTACCCGTTGGAATATTTTTTTTTGAAAAAGGGTGAGATTCTGAAGAATCCCTGTAGAGACATACGATCGGCATATAAAATGTGAAAATTAGATATGCAATGCACTATATTAGGCAAAAATGAAAGTTCGATTCGATTCATATATATTTACCTCAGCTGAGTCACCGACTACAGCTTGGATTTCTGATAATATACCTCAACTGAGTCATCGACCACAGCTAGGATTTTCTGATATACCGTTGTTGGGTAGCGAACCACAACTAGGTATTGTGCCTCTAGCACGCAATCATATCACGAAATACAATAAAAAATACATATAATTATTCACATAGTGTATGAAAGATGGTAGTCAATATCTCAAAGTTTGTTAAACCCCTTTTTCAGTGTGCCTCGTAAAACGTGTCGTTTCCGGCTATCGACTTGGTCCTAAAATATTAAATGTACCAGAAATAGGAAATAATCTTTCCAAGTATCATTTTAGACTCTTCTATAGTGTTTCTTGTGGTTATATTAGGCTATGGTAAAATTTTACCAAAATGCCCCCAGACCCCGGTCGGCCCTGCTGTACCCGGCCTGATGACACGTTTTCCCAAAATTTTGACTAAGGCTATTCTGACGTATTTTCACCCAAGAATCCATTTCTGGGCTCAAAATGGCCAAATTCATTGTGAAATTATGAAAATACCCTTGACAACCCTTATGTTGGGATTTCAATGGCGTTTTCGTAATTACGCTTTTTCGGCCTCTACCGAAAAAATGCCCAACTGTAACCCCACCTATGTTTGCCCACTGGGTCCAATGGAACCATTTATTTCATGAAAATCCAACTCCTAATACCAGTTCTGGTTCTGGCCAAAAGTTGAAGGAAAAAATAGAAAAATGGAGCTTTATGTTTTAGCTTCCAAAACTTGTACTTTTCCACTTCTAATCCTTGGTTAACTCATTTAAACACTTCTTAATCATGATTTAAAGGATTTTAGGCAGCATACCTCTTAGGTTTATAGCTTTTCAAATTTGCAAAACTAACAACAAACTACCAAACAACTCAAGAATCACATCAACCACATCAATACACTAAGAGTTTGAGGTTTTGGAGATTACCTCTTGATTCTTGGTGTTTCTCTCTCTAGGACATCCTCCCTCTCTCTCCTCAACCTTGAAGAATAGCTTGCTAAACCATGATTTCCATGAAGAACAAGAGATTAGAGGATGAATTACACAAGATAAGAAGCTTAATCACTTGAAAAACAAGGTCTTACCTTAGCCCTTGCTTCCTCTTCCTCTCTAAATCTCCAAAGGAACTCACAAGCTCACTTTCCCTCTCTTTTCCTTGCCTTGGCCGAAATATGCCTTGAAAGGGGAAGGAAAATGTTTTATTAACTTAGTCATCCATCTTCCTAGCCCTTGATCTAATCAATGGTTGAGATTGCTCCACCTTGCATGCACCATCCCTCCAACCTTACCCTCTTACTTTATGCCATCCCTTCTCATCATTTGGGTACAATTGGGTTGGGACTAGATTCTTTTTAGTTACACAAACCATCTACCCTTCTCTTTACTCCAACTAAACCCATTTCTTCTCCCTTATTTTCATGGTTGGACAAAATTTAGGGTGGAGAAGAGAAGAAAATGTTTTTCATAAATTCCCTAATTCATATAATTGTATTATGTATAATTCCCCCTAATTTCACAATTCTTGATTTATTCCATCAAGAATAATCCAATCATGCATTTTTCCTTTATTTTCATTGATTAATTGAAATTAACTCCAATTAATTGGAAAATAATTAATCTTGGGCTAAATTGGCAAAATTATAATTTTGCTATCACCTTTGTAATTTAATTCAATTCTTGAATTAATTTGCTAATTTCCGTATGAATATGAATATTTCAAAATTCACAAGATCCTAAATTCATGAATATTCACCATTTTATTGAATTACTCAAATAATTACAATATATATTTGGTGAATAAAATTTGGGGTGTTACAATCGTCATCAAGGCTATGATTAGTGTTTAAACACGTTTGATAAATAATTGAGAGATCAAGGATAATTAAAAATTTTTTACAAAACCTATAAAATAAGATCTCCATTCATTTTTAAATAAAAACGTTTCTCCTGTTCGGTTTGTCACGTACACAATATCATAGTGCTAGTAAAATTCCCGACATTCACCCGGGATAATATCATTAATCCAAGAGTTTTACAGGGTATGATTGCCCATCTCGATTTCCCATACCAAGTATTACACAATAACTACAAATCTATGGTGAATCCAATATATACAATTGTCCAAAGTGATAACCAAGAACCAAAAGAAAACTAGGACTACCACCAGCAATTCTAGTTACCCTTTTTCACTTGTTTATCCCTCGATCTGCTTGCCCTAGCTAAAATTGTTAATTGGAAAGCGTGAGATTCAAAAAAATATATGTAGTAACATTTCACGTATATGATGCATAATTAAATAAAGCAGGTAAGCATATATCACAATTCAGCAATAAAGCATTCAAAGCCGGGCTACCTGCCACAACTCAATCAAACATTCAAGGTCGGACTAACTGCCATAGACCTGATCAACAACATTCAAGGCCAGGCTACCCGCCATGACCCAATCGTTCAATCAATGATAAATACAAACATACATTGCATTAAACATGATATAGGAGAAAGTGTCACTACCTTGGTCTTTCTGTTCTTGTTAAGGCACAAGCCTTCTACATTCCGGGCAAATATCAAATCCTATAATTATAATTAAGGAGACAAGTTATCAATTATCCCAATACTCAAATGACTTCAACACACTTAGATTTGGTTATCATTAAAGTCCCTTCAGTAGCTATGAAAGTTTCTAACAATAGCTTAAAAGGATTGGGAAGTACTAGTTAGAAATCACTTTTCAAAATCCCAAAGTGTTGAAAATAAGGGTTGGTTGCAGTTAAGAAATCATTGGTTGCGGCAAAAAACAGCACAGAGAGTTTTTGGCTACAGCCAAGAGTCTTCTGGCTACAGTTAAAAAGAGGTTCGAAAGTTTTTGGCTGCGGCCAAAAGCAGGATAGAAGCTTTTGAGCTGCAACCAAGAAAATTTTTGTCACTTAGCTGAATTTCTAAAAATCATAAATAAATGTAGAAAAATCAAAATAGGATTATTCCAAAGCCAATGGAAATCTATTTAAGTCCTATTTATAGGAAAAATATGAATCACCACTGACGATATTCACAAAAATATAGCATTGCACCAATCTCCTTGTTGTTCCAGATTTGATCCCAGATTTAATATCAAACTTTGGAAATGCACAACTTTTAACACATACATCAAAATGACACAAACTTTATATCATTGGAAAGCTTGAAATGTCTACTACAAAACTGTAGAATTTAAGAATGTTTCAATACCATTTGCTATTTCAAAACGTCCATGCAAAACAACTGCCAACACAGAGTTTCCCTGATACAATTTTCCAATTTTCAACATGTGTTTCCAATGGTTAAAAAATTCACATCCAACACTACTTCCACACCATTTTTCACAAGGAATCCAATGGCAACCTCAAAATGACCAAAATCATAACCTATCAATATGTCCTCTTTTAACCAATACGCAAAACCAAACACAAAGTTGCCAAACCCAACATTCAATGATTTAAACCAATCCCTTTGTCCAAAAGACATCACAATATACCATTTCCACAACAAAGCAACATGAAACTCATGAAATCCAAATACAAGTGAAAATCAAGGCTAAATACCAAAAATCCAAAATTCAACCAATAGTCACAACCCATATACCAAAAGATAGCTAACACTCACCTCTTGAACTTTCCCCAGCTTGGTTCTTGTTCCACCAATCTCCAACTTTTCTCAAGCACAAAACACCTCTCCTTGAGATTCTAAAACCATAGAAAGGAAGCTCTCAACAAGGGGAGCAACTTTAAAGAAGGAGATTTTGGCATAGGAGTTTATTTGGAGGATCAAATGACTTACCTTATTCCAAGCTTTCTTCCTCTTTCTGCACCTTCAATGGCACACAAATGTGTGTGTGTGTGTGTGTGTGTGTGAGAGAGAGAGAGAGAGAGAGATGTTTCAGATGATGATGATGATGATGAAGGAGGAGGCAGAATTTCTGCCCCAAGCCCATGCTCATACGCATAAGAGAGAGGGAGAGAGAAGAAATAAAAAAAATGCTTAAGTTGACTTTCTTAACCAACTCTCTTCATATATGATTATTTGTGCCACATGTCACCATCCCTTGCAATCTCACCACATGAAATCCTCCACTTAGCTACACTAATCAATTTCATTAGCTAGTAATTAAGTTCTTCTTCAATTGCTGACTAATTGGTCGATAAATTCTCCATTCTTCCAATTTTGCCCCTGATTATGGAAATTCTTATTGAATTACCACACAACACATTTTTCTCATTCCTTTCAAAATTTCATGTGCCCTTCCCTCTTATTTTAGCCCAAAGATTACTTTGCCACATAATAATGCAAAAATCCAGGGTGTTGGGTATTTCCAATAATTAATTCAGGTCTCAAATCAACTTCAATACACAAAATTATTCATTACAACCCACTAAAAGGTCATTAGCCCTTAATCAAAAATTTGGGGCATTACACAATTCATAAGGCTTGTATGTATCTATTCAATATTAACTAGAGTATTGTGTGTTTGCATAGAACATAAACTAGGGGAATAAAGAGAGGGTGAAGAAAAATGTGTATCCTTACTGAATAGGGTGAAAGTGTGAGCTAAGATATTGTTGTTGAGGTCTTGGATAAGAAGATGACAAGTACAAACTCTATCAACTTCTTTATTAGATATTTCTTCAACTGTGAGTATATAGTTAGCTACTTAGAACTTTGATTATATTTTGATATGTTGGTTTCAACATTTTAGGCACATATACCAAACTTCCATCCTCCTCTACAGCCTCTATTAAACGATCAAGTTCATCTGCCCTAACAATGGCAATAACCAAAGTAAGGGCATGAAGGAGGAGGTGATGCAATCTCAAGCGAAATTTCTGGCAGATAACTTAATTAGGAAGGTTCTAGAAAAAAGTGACACTTACTTCTTGACTCCTTATATTGAAGGGTGGGTACATCATTAACTTTTCTTAAATTATTTTTTTTAATTATTTTGTAATTGTCTTGATGCTGTGATTTATTATTGTACTTGGGAATCATTTGATGCCCATAGTGGTAAATTCATATCGTAAAAAGATTTGGTACTATGACACTCTTGGTAGGGATCTGCAAATAGGTCATTCATGTAGGAGACATTCAACCAGTAAGTTATCCATTCTTCATCTTTTATAATAAAGTTCAACTAAAATGTTTATAGATATATAATTTTTTATTGTCTCTTCTCATTACAGTGTACAAGTGCCAGATGCAAAATACCTTGAATGCAACAATTGCAAGCTCACCGGTGCCACTCTAAAAATGCCTTCCAATGACTGACAACAAAGGTATATATATCATTCACTAATAACTAGAATCTTAAATTGAAGCATACATACAGTTTATTTATGACTGATTGATGCATTTTTGTTTTATTTTCTTTATAGTGCCCATGACAATCAAAGCATAATAACGATTGTGGGTATTGTGTGATGCAGTTCATGAAAGACATAATCACGCATGATTGATGATATTGATCTTGCAAAGGTATATATATGGTCATTTATTCAAATATACATTCAGTTAGCTATATATTACAATATCTAACTTTATCTATTGTTTCCTTTTGTGCACAGTATTTTGAGGATGAGTACTACATGACGTATACCTTGTCACAAAAGGAAGAAGTGGTTGAAGAGTTAGCAACAACGCTTCAACTTTAGTGGGGCAGGGCAAAGTAGCTTTGAATGACTGTAAATATATAAAACAAGTTGTTTGTTTTAAACTTTTGGTTTTAATAGTGTGTATATATATACATATATATTTTTGTCGGAAAGTATATATATTTATGTGTGTGTGTGTGTACTATAAATATATTCTTATTTGTTGTATTATTGTATATATAAATTAGTATAAATTTATATTCTGATTCATTTTACACAAATGTATATGCAGGGGTATATCGAAACCAGAACCTCCCTATTTTTTTAAAAAAATTTTAGCTTCGATAGATTACAATTATTACTTAACAACCATTATTTATGCATTTATATATAACAGTTTTTTAAACAACGGCATTAACATTACTATAAATAGGGTGAAATCAATATGTATACTGAAGTTGTTATTAGTAATACCTAAGTTGTTAGTGACACCTGACATGTATGGCTTCAAAATATTACCTTCAAGTTTGCTGGGATTTGGGGAGGTCAAATAGTCAATATATATACTAAAGTTGTTATTTGCGATTCTGAAGTTATTATTATATATACCTAATTTTCTAATGACTCCTGACAACATTTGTGGAGGTCAAATAGTCAATATGTATACTGAAATTGCTATTTCCAAGTCCAAAGTTGTTATTATCTATACTTAAGTTGTTAATGACGTCTGACATGTGTAACTTCAAAACTTACACAGGGGCAGATTGGTCATTTGGAAATATTTGGAAATCCCAGATTCTTCCTTGAGGTATGACTTGAGATTTCAGATATTGGCCTCTTTTATTTGTCTTTTTCATATTTTAACATTATTTTTTTTGGATTTTCGCTTTTATAGGAAATACATGATTTGATATTTTGTAATTTCAAAGTTCTTTTTCTATATTGGGCTGAACAATGGGCGGGTTGCATAGCTCATGCCTTAACTCATAGCCTGCCTATTTAATGTTTCATGGATATGGGCTAGCCTATACCTATGCCGCAACCCATTTAGCATGTGTTAAGTAGGTTGCAGCATAAATGGGTGGGTTAAAACGGGTTATAGGGAACCTACTTATATCTTAACCTATTTTTTTAATAAAAAGAAACATCATAATCATACATAATATAAGCATCAATCGATGATCCTAAATTTATAATCTTCAAAATTCAAAGTTCAATTATCATAGTTTACAAAGAAGAGCTTAAATTACCAACGAGGTTGGATCTAGCGGAAATAGTTAGTCCCTCACAACATAGAAAATCAATGTTTATTTCCCGCTAGGAAAGGTGCCCACATTTAGTATCCGACAGTGCTTGGAATAGGATTGCCTCCAATAGGAGAATACCTATACTTAGCAAACAGAAAAGCTTAAATTCATACTAATACCATTAATATTTTGATAAGTAAAATATTTTCATAGTTATTTTCCCTTATATGATGATTTTTTGGATGATATTTGAGCTTAATTTAATGAATTTGGATATAATTGATAAATAAAGAATAATTTTGGCATAAAATAGAATTTATCAAAAAATGCTAAATTTTAACCTTGTTTCAGTTTTCAGGAAATATTTGGAGCTCTAGATGTCAGATTGGAATGTGTTTATATAGATAAAAAGCTAAGAAAAATCCCTACAACTTTTATGTTGAAGCCAAAAACCAGCTCTGTCTTCAAGAGTTTCAAATTTTGCTTAGAAGTTGAGAACATGGAGTTGTTCAAGTCTAACCTTTACCCACTAATTTAACCATAATTTGAGTTGCAAATGTTGAAATGAGGAGCTCTCACATGCGTTTTCAAGCTAAGACCCACATCCACAACTTTCATGAAGATAAAATGTGAGAATCCACCATTTTGACTATCAAAATTCGGTTGCAATCAAGAAGCATGGTTGCCACAAGGTCAACATTGGTGGCTTAAAGTCAAGGTTCATACCTAACAAGTGGAAATCTTTGCACCCATTCATCTATAAATAGAGGAGTGGAAGACACAAGGAGACACACAATCTTAGAGTTTAATTTCATGCATTGTATTTTTTCTTGCATGCCTCCCTCTTGGAAGGCTTAGGTTGACCTCCTTTATGGATGGTATAAGTTGCCACCTATATGGAAAGTTTTACCTCCGATAAGGAAAGCTAGATTTTTCCATTTCATGCATCTTGTAGTTTTATCTTTATGTTGTAAAATTTAATAATTAAATTTTGTGCAATGTTTGTGAAGTTTTCAATTTATTTTGGTTTTATTTTTAACTTCATCATAAGCTAAATTTTCATTTTCCTAGGGTGATGATGTAGCTTACTAATAACTGATTGAATCTTAACTTATTAAACCTATTTTTAATTTTTTCCTTTATGATTAAGTTTTAATTATTGTTCTTAATGCTTTCAATTGATTGGCCATCTTTTGAATGATTTCAATATGTATGTTGAGACCGAAAGGAGATACATGTGTGTAGATCTTATAATCAAAATTATAACTTGCATATAAAATAGAAATATATTCATCTGGGTTATTTAGTCTTAATGAGTTCTATAAATTTTAATGCATGATTAATTATTTTAATTCATATAGGAATATATTGGATTAGCAATTAATTATAGAATTGCTTGACCTTGAAAGAGGCTGGTAATTAAATTAGGGAAACTCAGCTATCAATATTGTGGAATAAATTGGATTAGAATAGATAGGTGATTCAATTCAAAATTTGCTAAGTGAAATCTGATCCATAAGACTTTTTCTCATAGTTGTGTTCATATCAATTACATTCATATTTAATCATTTTTATTTTGTACTCCCAATCACCAACTGATCGATCGCCTAAATAGAATTAAGATTACCAATAGTGATCAATCCTTGTGAGAACGATATTCTACTCACTTCTATATTACTTGTTTACGACAGTGTACACTTACACTTTTTAACAAGCCATTTATACCAGTAACATAATATATATATATATATACACACACACACACATATATTTCTATGTTATATTGAATTATATGTTATATATATACAATTTCTTCTATAATTTAGAACAATATGAAAAAAATTATATCATTTTCCATCTTCCCTTGAGTGGTGAGTTAGATCTTGTGATTTGATGATAACAAAGCTTAGTAAGGTGTTTTTCAAAAGATACATTGGTTGGAAAAGGTTTTGAAACACAGTGGCTAATTACTGTGAAAATCACTATATCACTCAAGTGACCACTTGAGTGATATGTTAAAACTTGGTTACGTTATTTGTTAAATAGTGATGAAGCATTTTATGAAAATTTCTAGTTGATTACTTGAGTGAACATTTGAATTATGTGTTTTTGAAATAGCTCATCACCACGGTGCCTACGAGAAGTGTCAAACTATTCACATTTATGATCACTTAAGTGATGCACACATTTGCTATCACTTCCACTTTACAATGGTGATCTAGATAGTGATATTATTTCTGAAAAATATTTTTCTAAGAGATTACTTAAGTGACCACTCGAGTAATGAGATTCCAATTACATCACTATCAGTCCACCATAGTGAATCAGCTAGTGATTAGTTTTCTAAAAAGAAATTTCAAAATTGATTACTTAAGTGATGTATCAAAATCTTCATCACTATCACTTTACCATAGTGATATGTTCTAGTTATCAAGTTTCCCAAAACTAAGTTTAAAAAGATTACTCAAGTGACCCTGGCATTTTGCATCACTAGCACAGCACCACAGTGAATCAGTTAATGCTCAGTATTTTGAAAATATTTTAAAGAGAAGATAACTCGAGTGACCGCTCGAGTAATGTGTAAAAAGTGCATCACTACTACTACATCATAGTAAGTTAGCTAGTGATATGTTTTTCTTTGAATTAAGATGAAGCAAGATCACTTGAGTAACCATTCGAGTGACCCTATCTGCACTCGTCACTATCAAGTTTTTCAAAATCTCAAAGTGAAGATCACTCGAGTGATTATTCAAGTGATGTAGTTTCAGAAATAGTGCAGCGTATCAGAAATCTCGATATTCATTCCTATCTATTCTAAACTAGTTCTTTTTTTTCTAACTATTTTACCACATCATTATATCAGTGTTTGATTGCATTACAAGTACTGAATCAAGGATTAACACAAAATTAGCAAAAAGCACTTTATGTGTCAGAAGGATTAAATGCTTCGAGCTTCAAATCCTCTTTGTCTCCAATGGCTAACTCAAAAAACAAAAGGAACAATATAACATACTCAACTAATAGAAGTAATGACCTCACATTCACAACAACTACATTCAAGAGCAACAGTCATCGACCATTCTCACACTATAAATAGAAGAGAATTGAAGACAAAGCAACTACCACACTGTTCACATTTACTATTACATTCATTGCTAAGTATTAAGCTCTATTTTTGTGTGGTTCTGTACTTCAATTATCATTTATTTACTCTTAAGAGCGCTTTTACTAAATCATTTGTTACAATTAAGTTACTCAAGGTAGCGGGACTTTAAGAGGGCATTGATTGCAAAGTGTATAGGGGAGCGAGTATTCTTTGACGAAGAACTTGCTTGTATCGAGGCACCAAGAGCCCTATAAATCTTAGAACGATAGTGAAACTCTCAGAAAGGCTTTCTAATGACTGGACGTAGGTCAAGTGGATTAAACCGAACTAGTATAAATCTCTTGTATCTACCTTCTATGATATCTCTCTAACTCTATTCTCTTCATTAAGTTTGTGTTTATATTTAAACTTTTAATATCATCCAATTCATCCCTCTCTTGGGTGAAAGGATTGAACTAATAGGGTGACATATAAGTGATCAATTTTCTCTATTTCTTTATCTCCCCGTGCGTGAATCGTATGTTTGCAACAATAGGGACATAATTTTCTCAATTCCAATTGACTAGGCGTATTGTGTCAACTCTTTTGAGTAATATATCTAGAAATTAACATTGTTTCAACCACAACTGGTATATTCCAAAATAATCTCTATTCGAATATCTTTACCTTTGGCCATGAACCATATTCCAAAATAATCGTATTAGTATGAATTTAAGCTCTTCTATTTGCTAAACATAGTTATTCTTCTATTACATACAATCTTATTCGAGGCACTATCGAACACTAAATGTGGACGCCTCTCTTAACGAGGATTCAAACCTTGGTTTGTCGCATTGTAAGATATTAACTCCTTCCGCTAGACCCAACCCTTGTTGATATTTTTGAAATATATATTATCATTGAACTATAAATCCACATGGAAAAAATAATACACACATGACCCTATGTTATTGGAGAACTTACTATAATGAATATAAGAAACTTAACTTAAGTTTTGTCCAAACCATAAACACTACAATCACAAATTTAATTTGGTCGGTGATCAGATGAAGGGATTGGTGGGGTGTCTTTAATTTGGCCAATAACACTCAAGTTTTTGAAAATTATTTGTTCATCACTTCATTTGCCATGTAATTAAGCCCTGCGTTCTGACAATTACATTACCTGCTCTATAGATGTTAGTCACAAATATATGTGTGTATATTAATGGTCGACAGAGTCTAGACTAGATAATAATATTTATAATTTTTCATTAAAAAAATTAAGTAAAATAATCTCCACTGACTTCCGTATAACAGCCTCAAATTATTTAATTTAAATTTACATTTTATGCACATTATTTTCTATAACATTAATAATGGAACAATAATATATTGTCATAAATTATCAGTTTCTTAATAGATATTAATATCCCATAATACATAGGCTTGCAATAGTTGAATCTATAATTTTTGTCCCAAAAAAGAATCTATATAGATTAAAATATAATATATAGTTGTTGAAGAATTATTGTACATTATATTTCACTTTTCATATGGGCTTCAATTATTTTCCCCCCCAACATATTATGTATTCAAATTGAAATTTCAAGTTTAAATCTAGATTAACAAAAGTAAAAATATTGCATCCTATTTAGAGATATTATATATATAAATATATAATTTGAACTTTATATATTATTTTTAGACACATTTTTCATACATTACAAAGAGTTTAACTAAGATTCATCAATAAGGATTTATAATATATATATTAAAATGTTAATTGATTCAAAATTTCCCAGTGCATATGAATAGTAAATCTACCGTATTTATAATTTTTACCACATTATGATGTTATATGAATTTTCTAATTTACATTCTAAAGAAAAAGGCTCCTGTTCAATTGCAATTGGAAGTACTAATATTTTAAAACTGAAATTCAGTCCTAAAAAATAATTGGAATGGATTCAGTTAGCATCTCAATTGACTTCTTTTTTTTTAATGCAAATTAAAAAATGATAATAAAAAACCTTTTGAGAGAATCACTAGAGAAAATTAAATTTAGAATAAAATACTCTAACCACCTTTCTGTTTTGCCTTAATAACACATACCACCCTTTTATTTTAAAAATATATATTTAAGTCCAAACTATTAACTCCATTAAGAATATTCTAAAAAATATAATTTATATAAAAAAAATTATTTACTAATTTACCCTTAATAATAAATCCCAAATTTCAATTGACACCTTGTAAATATCATAAACTTTTAAAATTTGAGTAAGTTTTTCAAATGTTTGTAGAAAAAAATATAAAATTATAAATTCAAATGACTTATACAATCTCTCAAAACCTATAAATTTTATTATATTTGATAGAAAAAATGTGTTTGATATATATTTTTAGTCATTTAAGAAAATAAAAATAAATAAATTTTAATAAATATGGTGAAAAATTAAAATGATAAATTTTATAATGTATTAGAATTAAAATTTTGTGGTATAAATTTTTGGGGGTCCATATTTAGTGGTATATATGTTTAAATACTTATAATGTTAAATAGGGGTATTTTGGTAAAACAAAAGTTCAGAGGTCAAACTTAACAATCAACTAACAGTTTAGGTAAATGGAAATATAATCTCAAAATAAATTATATATATAATCACCATGTGGATATCATTAAATAATATCACTTACGAGGGAACCAAATTAAGAGGATGTGTTCTTTGTCTTTCATACTTCAAAAGAGATAACTCTCCAACTCTGACGCCTATAGAGGATACTTCTAATCTAAAAGAAAATGTATGAAACTCATATTATTTTTAGAATTTTAAAATTTGTATCCAAATAAACAATAAATATATTTAAAAAGAAAGAGATGATTAGGCCGTGTTGGGTTACCTTAATCATCATGACAGTAGCCAGCTTAGCCATAGCTATCACTTACTACCAAATAGCAATGAATAATAATAATTGTATTAACAATTTGTTAATTGATGTGGTAAGCAGTCTCATTTCTATAGAAAGTCGAGCACAAGTTCGAATTCTAATAATCATAAAAGCAAAAACTATTTACACTCTTGTAAACCACCAAAGGGGCTAGTTTTAAGTTCAAAGTGGTTTTGGAATATCCTTGATCAAATAAAAATATTAATAATAGCAATTATAATAGTATTTTTTTTTTATAAATTTAATATTTTATATGTGATCATTGATTTTTTTTATTTTAAAAAAGATATCACTTTCATGATTTATTAGTTTGAGAAGTCATTATAAGAATTGCACAAAATATTTACTACGCGTATACTATACAATGCACATGCGCCAACACATTGTACAGAAAATTCAATAAAAGATCCTTTCTATACTATGGTTACTTCAATTAATCAAAGTATCAAACCATTTCTTGTTACCATATAAATCACATAGTTAATCAAATTAATTAAAACTTATATATAATATTTCATTTTTTCCACATACGTACGGACATACCTGCTTCTACGAAGCTAATTTACATTAGATTACTTCCAAGTAAACAATAAGTTCAAGTAATTTAACACCTATATAAGATCGTGGGCTAAATACTTAAAGTCTTAAAAATAAATAAAAAAACATTAGCTTTAGAGGTTTATATTTTCGTAGTTTAAGTCAACTCAATTCGATTAATTATTGAGACTTATTAATTAAAATAATTTCCAAAAACTGAATGGCGTGTATAAAAATTTAGAAAAAATAGGGAGAAAGACATAAGGACTATAAAAATAGGGTTAATATAACTTTTGGTCCCTGAAGTTTGTTTCAATTTTGGTTTTGGTCCCTCAAGTTTGAAATATGTGGTTTTGGTCCCTGAAGTTTCATGCGATTTTGGTTTTGGTCCCTCAAGTTTGAAATATGTGGTTTTGGTCCCTGAAGTTTCATGCGATTTTGGTTTTGGTCCCTGAAGTTTGAAAAGGACTTGGCGACCCAATTAAAAAACCCGACCCGACCCAGAAAAAAAAACCAAGTCCTTTTCAAACTTGAGGGACCAAAACCAAAATCGGGTGAAACTTCAGGGACCAAAACCATCGATTTCAAACTTCAGGGACCAAAACCAAAATCGCATGAAACTTCAGGGACCAAAACCACATATTTCAAACTTGAGGGACCAAAACCAAAATTGAATCAAACTTCAGGGACCAAAAATTATATTAACCCATAAAAATATGATAATCCCTCAAAATGACATATTTTTTAAGAAGTTCCAAGGAATATTTTGAAATTAAGTTTTTGTTTTTGGTGTAATAACCTAGTTGTTCTCGGTGAAATTAGTTATCACAATATCTTAGTTGTTACTATTATTTTTTGAATTACAAAGGTAAACACTAATGACTAAATATTAAAATTGAGATTGAACCCAAAACCTCTCACTTACTAAAGAGCTTCCATATCATTAACTCACATGGGCATTGGCCGTTGTTATTATTCCTCGTATTTGATACTACTCTAGTCATTATAATAAATTTATTTTAATTAATTCTCACATAAAAATAAATGACAGCTATGTCATTAAATATGTTTTAAAGTAATAAAATTTTTCAGGTTTACAATTATTAAATTTTCCCCCCTCTCTACCATTAAAAATCATTCTCACTTCTTCCCCCCTCTTTTCTTTTTTCGATGAGGATTAAATAAGGGTAAATTAGAAAGGAATCATCAATAAGCCTATAAGTGGAATTATATTTAAGACCAAAATTTTCTTTCAAAATTGACTTATAATAATAAAGACTAGAATGGTATGTTAAAGTTATTACTTGTTAAACTATTGTTATCATTTCCTTTTCTCAAATTAAGGGCACGCATTTAGGTGATTCTCCTACCAAATTTAATCTCATATTAGTTCCTAAGAACTTCTCAATAATTAGGGTGTTTTGGGATATTGAGTTATTCTATAATTTTATACTCTTTCTCCAACAAAAATATGTCAAAAGCATTCAAGATTGAGAGAGATGGCACAATTAATAATAAAGCGAAAAAGCTTTCGATTCCCTAACTTATAAGGCTTCTTATACTTTGAGATGTGATTGGATGGTCATCAATTGTCTGATTGATTCCAGTCTGTTCTATGTTTTCCATCACGAAATCCTTTGTTCTCCCAATTATATTGCTGCTATATATATATATATGCACACCCACCTGATGAATTTATTGTTTTGTTACACTAGAATTGAATACTTGGTGCCATTATAATTATTTTTAAATCATTATATAATGTAAAGTCCTTTTCATCAAATTCGATCGACGCATGTTGGATTGTGTGGTAAAGGAGTCAAATCTTTAGGTGGGATCAGGGATTTTGAATCTTATTGGTGGACATTAAAAGAAATATATGTAGTCCTATTTTAGCACTCACTTATATAAAAACAGGAAAACTCAATGGGGAAATAATAAGAAAACGATAATGAAAAGTATCAAGAAATTATATAAAGAGGAAAAACAATTAGAAATGGTTAAGTGAATTTAAAATAAAATGTCAGTTCATGATCAAAAATAAAAATGTCTGTTATAAAAAATTTAAACGTCAAGTAACAAATTTAGTAATTTTTTTTATTTAATAGATTCAAACATTAAAAGGATATTAAAAGTATCATATCAAAGTTCAACATTATTTAAATTTTAAGAAAAATAGAAAAATGGGAGATGATATGAAAGTGTATATCACGCCTAATATAATTAAAGTTCGCAGTGTTGGGGGAACAATGATTAATCAACTTACCGGACTTGATTTGGACTAAAAATCGTTTTTATGATTGAATCAAGTCGGATTAGAGTTGAGGAGGATATGATTGAATCGTTTTTATTTCATATATATATATATATATATATATATATATATATATTTACAGTATATAATTAACCAGTTGAGCCATGAAAACCGAAATCCGTTGGCCTTTTCAATTCAATATACTTTCCAACTTCTAAAACATTAGAAATAACTGAATTAAAATAAAACAATAAGAATTCTGATTGTAAACAAGTTCTTATTTTAATTTATATAATATTCTTCCAGACATTATATTCTCCCTTGCACCGGTCGGCATGTTATCAAACTTCTGCAATTTAATTGTTTTTAAAATCATAACAAAAAATTTAAACATCTTATATGTAATGGCACTCAAAGGCCACGGAATTTAGTGTATATGCCTGCTCCATACATTGATTTCAATATCCTATATGACTTGTGATGCACGTAAGCGAGTAAGTTACAACCATATATTTAGATGCCTATGTATACACACACAGACACACACAAAGTATCATTTATTTTTGGATTGTTTGGCCAATCAAGTTTTTGGTATTTGTCAATTTCATGCCAAAAGAAAGACATGCAGGCATGTTATCTTATCTTCCCTTGGAAGAAATACAAATAATATTCAAGGAGTTGCTAGGTCAGGATTTATCACATTTAATTTTTCAGAAAGTTAAATTTCTAAATAATTTATAGTTGATTACTTGTTTTATTTTCTTAATGATCAAGTCTAAACTATTTTTTAAAATGAATATGGCCACTTTTTTAATGATAAAAAAATAAACTTTGAATTGAATTTTACTTCGTAATATTTAAGGGTAAGTTTAAAATAATATAATAAACAACTCAGTATGATAGATACTTCTTCAAGTCCTTTTTACAAGAGACGAATAACTGATTCTCGAGGATCAACAAATTAAATGTAGTTAAAATTATTTGGATTAATAAATATGTTAAAAATATAATTTTTTTTTCTGAAATGCCCTTATTTAATAATTAGTTTGTGAATTTTTAATAATTGATCTCATTAATAATTACTCCTTTTTAATGACGGTATAAAAGAAAAATTTTAATAAATTTGCTCCAAACAAGAGGTTGATGTTAAGAAAACTTTAAAAAATTCTCTTGTAAAAGCACTAGAGGGAGTAGTGTAAGTTAGTGTTCAACTCAGTAAATCACTTCTCTAGTCTTAAGGGAAGTTGGAGTGTTAGAGACTTTATTTTTATCCTTCACTAAATCAAAAAATTAAAATTTATTTTTTGAAAAGTCTTTGCTTCTCCTCCTTTATAACCTTCACCAAATGAATCATAAAAATAAATATAGGAGTTTAAGATAAGCCTAAATACAATATCTAGTCTTTATAGTTTGTCTTCGCTTTGGTTTTAGTCTCTATAATTACAAAACATAAGTTTTGGGTTCTAAAGAAGCTAAATGGTTCAAGTTTTTATTAAAATATAGAGACTAATATTTTAGATGGAAAAAAAATCTAAGGAACCAAAACCTATGATTTGATATTATTGGGACCACAACCAAAATTAAAATAAATTATAAAGAACAAATGTACGTTGCCTTATTTAATGCCACATAGTAGTTTTGAAAAATTTTATAAAAGGTCACACCATTAATATTTTTTTCAATTATTAAATTTTGGTGGATGCCATGTAACTAGGTTACTAAAATGGTACTGGCTGGTGAGCAGGTCGAGATTATAATTCAAGAGTTAAGGGTTTAAGTTGGTGTTAATTTGGGGTAAAACTACTCATAATTAAATTAATATTTAAATACTAAAGACATAACTAAAGTAAAAAAATCATGCATAACAACATATAATCCAATAAAATAGAGTTACTAGAGTCCAAATGATGGATTGATATTTTTTCAAAAGCTTCAAAATGATGTCATTTTAACTCAATATGAGAAGAAATAATATAAAATCTAACCCAATTGATCCGTCCAAAACTCTTGATTGAACTAGTTAACAGACTAGTTCATTAGTTTGACTAGTCAATCAGGTTGAGTTTTAATACCATACGTGTAACTTTGTTTTTAATTCATCAATATTTTTCTATCAGTACAAAATATCATATACTTATTTCAAAAAAAAAAAGTATATAATTTGTCTATCTATTTTATTTTTAATAAAATTTAATTGTTATAAAAATGAATATAAATTTCAAGAAAAAAATTTCAATAAATTATTACATATATCTGGTGTATATATATGCACGACGCGGAGAGAATACATCTAATTGTTACAAACTTA
This sequence comes from Inga oerstediana, assembly GCA_963210345.1. Lineage (NCBI taxonomy): Eukaryota > Viridiplantae > Streptophyta > Magnoliopsida > Fabales > Fabaceae > Inga > Inga oerstediana. Next base: position 48,628,578 of record OY723399.1, read on the forward strand.
CAAAAATGCTACAAGAAAAAGATTAGTTTTCGTTCTAGTAATACATATGGAGCATGTTGAAGTGGCGTACGTATGAAAAACAGCTGTTGTAGTATGGCCAATCAAATTTCAAAGCTAGAAGGGCATTCTTTTGTCAAAAATTCCAACCTTTTATAGTTCAAACTCAAATTTTCCACGTTTCTCTCTATACTTACATTATGAGCATGCACATGTAAAATCATCAAGTCAAGATTTTATTAATTTTTTGTTTGGTGTTGATTTGTCTGTTATGCGTGATCTTCTTTTGCCTAACAATTCCATTTATATATGAATTAATAGTGAATATTATAATTTACAACACTTCTTATTTAAATTGTGGAAATATTTTTTTGGCCAATTTGTATCATGAGGCGTATGTTCATAGTTAATTTCTTTTTCTATATGTTTTTTGTGGCCTTTGGATTTTTTAAGTAAGGCTTTAAATATTAGACTGAACTATTCGGTTTAACAGGCTGAACCAGGAATTGACTTAGTGTTCAGTTTGATCAAGTCAAAATATTTTTAAAAATTTTTAATTTTAAAAAATTGAAATATTATTTATAAGCTATATTTTATGCGTATCTATAGATTATATGCAATAAAAAATAAAAAATAGTGAGGAAATTAAAAGGTGCAAGCTGAAATAAAAGTATGACAGAATTACCTTCACAAGCAAAAAGGAGATGAAAATCAAGAAAAGTTCGCGATAGAAAAAGGCTTTGCAAAACTGTTTGCAGTAAATTTTAGACTAAATTAAACATCACTTGGAGAAGTTTGTTTTGTATGTAAATAACCTTTGTTACTTTTAAATCTTTATTATAAACTCATTAAAATTTACCAATAAAAAAAAGACTCATTAATTTTTACATTTATGTAAATAACTCACCGATTGTTAACTTGTCCAATATTTCATTAAAATAATATACATGAGGTTATCTACACAGTGCAAAGTTTGAGGGATTATTTACACAAAAAAATATTGGGTCATTAACATGTTATGTCCTAATAGCGACACAATATAATGGAATAGTATACTGAAAGAAAATTATATGCACATATTTAAAAGTTTAAAGCGTTAGAGTTATTTGTATGAGTTAAAATATATAGGAGACAATTGTACAATTCAGCCTAGATTCTGTTACATATCTGTTCAAAATTTTCATCGCAAAGACAAATTTTGTGATGAATTTAGAACTGAATCGCAAAATATCTATTTTGCTGAAGTGAATTACACATGCATCTATTAATTTTTATAAAATAAATCATGAAATTAGAAGTTAAATAATTTCCATTGTTTTCTCTTTCAATGTCTCTTTCGTAATAGCAACCTATGTTTCTCTCGAAGTTTATGAGGTACAAGAATTTTTCTTTTCATTTTCCTTCCAAAATTTCTTTTCATGTGTACCAAATTAATTAGCATGAAATTATTCTCTTAGATAGGCTAAAATTTTGTTTTGATTTCTATACATGTGGGAATTTTTTAATTTAATTTTTATGTAATTATTTATTTGATTCAACCTCTTACAAATAAAATAATTTTAACTTCGTCATATACTTATATATCTCAATTAATTTTGTTCATTAAAACAGAATATTTTAATTGTAGTTATTATCATTTCATTGTTTTTTCAATAGGAATAAGTCTCTCAAAGACATAATTTACATTCACACTTTGATATTTTTTTTATAGGAGCGGAACATTAAATTAAAAAAGTACACTTTTATAGCTATCAAATTGATTATGTCAATTTAAGAAAATAAATGGAGAAATGTACTTAATCTTTAAAACAACCATAAAATAAAAAAATTAATTCATTTTTATTAAGAAAAAAACATAAAATTGAAAAAATTAATTCTATTAAGGACAAAAACTGAAAATATTTCATTCAATTATGGGATATTGAAATGGGTTTTTAATTTTTTGGCCAAAAAAGGGTGTTCAATTTCATTATTTAAGAAAAAAATTTTAATTTCTCTTATTAGGTTTTGGTTATATTTAAATTATTTTACCATACCTTAATTTATTTATATGTAAATGACTTTTGCTCCTTTGAAGCTTTTGTTTATGTTTGACTTTATTTTAGTAAAATATAGGAAATTAAGAATAGACCCATATTCTTCATGGAAAATCTAGGAAAACAAAGTATGGGCTTTTCGCCTTTTTGTGACCTTACTACGTTGTTTGAAATAAAGTCAAGAATACGATAACTGATTTCACACTTTAGAAGGGACAAATCACAAACTGAAATGTAGATGAACGATTTCACTTTTGAATTAAAAAATAAATAAATGTCACATCTGATGAATTTGATAATACGTGCAAGTTGTTCTTCGGGTGGATGATTTCCGATTTTTCGGATTTGGACAGAGTTATTCGGTGGATGATTTTCGGATTTGGCTTCTGTTCACTGCCTAGCAATCCGCTGTCTATCATTTTCTCCCAAAACTATACCGCTTTTGGTATACTTTTAGGGTAAAATGTTGGGTTAAGATTTTTTTTAATGGTGTCTAATATTTTAAAATATTTTTTTGGATGTATTTAATATTTTAAAATATTTTTTAAATAATGTGCGGTATCATAAAATAATTTTTAGTACTTTTAATCCCTTAAAATATTTTTTTAGTTGTACCCAGTTTATTAGCAGACTTCAATTTAACCCTTTATGTATTTTTTCAACTAAAAAAATTACTTTAAAATATTTTTTGGTCTTTTTAATCCTTTAAAATATTTTTTCACTTATACCTAGTGTTTTAAGAGATTAACTACAAGTTTTCCATTAATGTATTTTTCTTAGTAGTAAAGAGCATCCAAACCATAGAACATTGATTTATTGATTTCCACCTACTCTAAAATATTTTTTCAGTAGCATCTAATATTTTAAAGTGATTTTTAGAGTTAAAAAAATACATTAAGAGTTAAATTGCAATTAATATGCTAACAGAGTGGGCACAACTGAAAAAATATTTCAAGAGATTAAGAACATTAAAAATTATTTTAGGATACTACAAGTTACTTAAAAAATATTTTAAGATATTAGATATATCCAAAAAATACTTCAAAATATTAAACACCATTTTAAAAAAAAACGAAATCAGCTCCAACGTTTTATCCCAAACCTATACCAAAATGGAGTGATTTTGGACGAAAATGATAGGCAGTGAACCGCTGAACAGCGAACCCAAGCCAAATCCATGATTTTCGTACCAATATAGACAAGTTCAAACAGTGAACGATTCCTAATAGAAAATTTGACTAAATACTTTCCACTGTGTAACATTTTATTGTTTTCACTGTTTATAGTATCTGAAAAAAAAACCTTGATTGATTTTTAAAAAAAATTAATAAAATTTTATTTGAATAAAATCTTATATTAAAAATTGAAAGTAATATAAAATTAGTTCTTTTTTGTTTTTTTTGGGAGGTGGGGGGGGGGGGGAGTGAAGGTAGGTAAAACAACAAAATCGAAGATCACCCCTTGCACTGGGGCAACTTCAAATCGGTGGAATATTGTGAAAAGATTCAAATTCACATTCAATATCTGAAAAAGTTGAGATGTTGAAACTTCAAATGAATAACTAAAAATATTTAAACCTTCAGAGTTAATCTAAAATGTTTAAATTTTGATTTTTATAAAAAGGCGCACAGAGAGAGACTCCAAATTAGATATTTTTGGATACAAACGACCCAATATCAAGTACTCCATTTTATCGTGAGTGTAATAACCATTAAAGAAATTTGTTTTAATTTTAAATGTGACACTTTAAATAAATAACTTAACTAATATTTACATAATTAACTTAATTAATTTCTTAATACTTGTAAATTAATTATGTGGCTTCTATATTTCAGAATTTGAAGAATAATAACCACTGGTCCTATTTAGCTGAGAGAGAAGGAACTTGTTGGTTTTATTTATAAGCTGTTTAATTAAATTTTTTATATAAATGTATAATTTTATTCTTTATTTGTGATTATGTAGACGTTGTTCTCATGAGGTATTGTATGTACTTCCTTCGGTCCTATTTATAAATAACTTTCTTTTTCATAAGACTGGTCCCTTTTATAAGCAACTTTCACTTTTTGTCTGAAAATCTACGCTTCTTTTTTCTATTTTACCCTTATTAAATACTCATTCTTTCTCATATATTATACCACTCTGGTCCTATTTATAAGCCTTTTTTAACTAATTCTCACATACCAATGAAAGTTAGTTAACTCATTAACTATGAGTTAAAATTTCAATTTCGCCCTTATATATGATTGGTTTCAAAAGTCAACCTAAATAAACTCTTTTTGTTTATTGCAATTAATAGGGGTAAAAAAGTACAAAATGCATTTACAACCCTAAAACTGAACTTATAAATAGGACCACATTTTTTTGTCAAAAAAGACTTATAAATAGGATCAGAGTAATACTCATTATCTCTCATACTTTTTATTTATTATCTCTCCTGTATTTTTTTCATAAATAGGGGCATATATGAAAAAAAAATGACATTTTTGACACACTTATTGTTTTTAACTATCAGTTCGTTTTACTCAATCAAGAAAAAAATTACTTATAAATAGAACTGGAGGGAGTATTAAATAGAGATAAACTTAAAAAGTTCTTAAATTTTAAAGTATAGTTATTAGAAATTGAGATGACGCTCCCTCACATAATTTTAGTTAATGAAAGTAATTTTTTTTTAAGTGAGCAGAGAAGAGAAGAAAGGTGGTTAATGTAGATGGTCTACCAGGCACGGACACCGACTTAGAGAAGCAAACTCAAAGAAACGACAAAGTCAAAGGCACAACTAACTCAATTAATTTTGCCTTTTAAATACAAAGCATATAATCACCATGTGCTCCTAGCCGCCTACCTTCATCTCTTTCTCTCTTTAGTTCTTCATTCCATATTATATAATATTTCCGTCTTTGTTTGGCCTTCTTGTTATCTGTCTTTGTCACTTGTCTCCCTTATGTCACCTTTATTTCTGCCCCCTTTCCGTCTCCCTTTCATATTCATCATAAGAAATCACTCTCTTTTGTTCAAGAGGGTTGGAGTCAGAGACTGAGTTTAGAAGACATGCATAACACAAAATTCATATAAATATTAGGGCTGAAAATATATGGATTATACTTGCATTAAGTTTCTTATATTCATTACATTAAGTTCTCCAATTAAACATGACCATGTGTCCTATTTTATTTATATGGGTTTATAGTTAAATGATAATAATTCAATTTTATTTATATAGGTTTATAGTTAAATGATAATAATTCGAATGTAAGACACACGGTCACATATGATTGAAGAACTTGATGAAATAGATAAGGAATTTGACCCAAGTATTTTTCAAAATATATTTAATACTTATACTTCCTTCGGTCTTTTTTATAAAGAACAACTACCAAAATCACGTTGTTTAAAATATTAGTTAAATGCAATAAATGTTTAAGATATGTATTTTTTTTCCAATTATACTCTTTATGAAGAGACAACATCAGAGATAATAAGTGAAAATTTATTTTAGAGAGATAATAAGTGGACAAGTGACATATATTTAATTAGGGTAAAAGTGGAAAGACTAATTAAGAATTTCTAACAAAAATGATTTATTCCTTATATTAAGGACCACCCATGTGAGCGAGATTGTTCCTTATAAAATGGATCAAAGGGGTATAATGATATTCCATCTGACCATATAAATAATTTGTACTCATCTAATCCTATTTATAAGGTAGATGGAAAGTGCATATATTAAACGGTTATGGTAATAAAATATCAATGAGCTTTTACTAAATGTAGGTAAAGTACCATATACTTTTTTAAAGGTGTAAAAATACTCATTAACATTTAAAATGAGAGTAAAAATATTAACACCATTAAATATAGCATAACACCATTACATATGCATATATAAAAAGAGTGTGGGTCCTACTATAAAAGTAACAATATTAAGTTAAATTTAACGATATTGATATTTTTGTTTCTATTTTGAATATTTATAGATATTTTTACACCTTTAAAAAATATATGATATTGGATACACTTTTGGTAAAAGTGTATGGGTATTTTTGTACATTAACCACTTATTAAATAAGGTAAAGTTAAAAAGTTTTTAAATTTTAAAGTAGAGTTAATTGAGTTTTGACAATTTTTTTTTTTTGGTTTTAGTGCCTTAATTATCATTCACGCTAATTAAATTCTGGTTTTTTTGTTTTTGGTAGTGAACTAAATTCTGGTTTTGGTTGCGTCAAAGTTTGCATTTTTAGGTAATTTTCAAACCTTTCATCTTGATTTGGTAGCTCACGGCTTGATTTGGTCATCTTGGTTTGGTCAATCATGTCACTACCTTTTGATTTGCTTTTGTCGACCAATCTTATTTAGTACTTTCTTTCCCTTTATTTTTTTGGCTAACCTTTTCTTCTAGGTTAATTCTTTGAAGTGAAATAAAATTAAAAATAGATTCGGTGGAAAATATATAAAGCCAATACTCACATCAAATTCATTATTTTCATTATGTCAAGTCATTAAATCACACAGGAGCATATATCATATTTTTTCTTGTGGGTTTATAATTAAATAATATTATTTTTAAAATAGGATACTTAATCATGTGTAATTATAGAACTTGGCATAATAGACATAATAAATATACTGTCGGTTCGAATGACCCCCTCCCCTTTCATTATAATAGCTTCAATTAAAAAGATTTTTTAAAAAAATTAAATAAAGTTTAAATTTATTAAACGTTTATAAAAATGGGTCAATGTGCAGACCCAGAAGCACGTGAAATTTGTCCAATTTTCTGTTAGTATAGTGAATTACTGAATTCTAGTTATACTTTTGACCAAAAAAAAAAAAAAGAATTCTAGTTATACAGGCCGACCATTCGCAAGTATTCACATCAAAGGCATCAATTTTAAAGTAATCAATCAATATCAATTGTCAAACTCGCCGTTAATACTATCCGCCTTTCATCCACATCCACAGTTATGTGACAAAATTTAGTCTTAGTTAGCTTTTTTTTTTTTTTTTTTTTTTGGCCAGCCAGTATTAGTGCTTGTTTGGAAGAGCTTATTTTTGGGCAATAAGTGTTTATAATTCGTAATTCACAATATACGAGGTAAGTATGTGAGAGGAGTTTTTTTCTCGACTTGCGTAAATTGGGCTTATTTTCTCAAATTAAGCTCTCCCAAACATGCCTTTAGTTAGTTGCCAAGAGCTTAAGATATGTGACAAAATTCTTTATTTATTTTTTTTTATCATAATTCACACGTCCATTTATTCGAATTTGAATTCACAGCGCCACACTTAAAAGAAGTTCAAGGAGTTAAAAATAAAAGTTAAGATTCATAAAATACCCTAAAGTATTTTTTTTAAATACGTCTATCTTAAAGTATTTTTCAATGTGTTTAGCCCTCTAAAGTATTTTGTAGTTCATTCAGCATCTTATAATATTTTTCTAGATGCATCTAGTTTCATAAAAAAAAAAATACTGAAAAATACTTTAAGAGCTAGATGCATCTTTGCTTAAAGGAATTACCAACGAAGTCAAGATTACTCCTAAAAAAAATACTTATAGGGCAAAATTCTCCTACAAAAATTAATACTTCAAGGGAAAGCTCCACCATAATATACTTTAGGGCATTGGTTGCATTTAAAAAAATACTTCAGAGTTTGATTAACTATAAAATACTTTGAGATGATGGACATAGCTAAAAAAATATTTCAAAATGTTGGATAAACCTTAATCGTAAAACAAAAGCACATTTAATAATGTTAAGAGTGAAATATATTGATATATACACCTTCTATTTACTTTAATTACATAAAATTTACTTTATTTTTAGAATATATATAAATTTCTCTTAAAATTAATAGTTACATGACACAAACCTCCCATAAACTTTTTAAGATTCTATTTCCATCTATTCAACTCAACCATTAAGTCATATATTTCGGACAAAAATATCCTTATTTAGTGGATAACAATGTTGACGTATAAATATGTCTATTTAATATCCGTCTTAAATATCCCTATTTAACATGAATATTGCTTAAAAATTATTGAGGTTTAAAAAAATCTTAGCGCATACCTAAAATAATATTTCAAACATATATGCATAGAGGAACTCAATGAAATTGGGATTTAAATTATTTGTTATATATATTGTCATGCTTAATTATTTGAAGTTGGATCTTTACATTGGGGAACTAGACAATCAGATTATGAGGGCAAATCAATAATTTAAAATTTCCAACATGATTTAAAATAATAAAATTAAGTATTTTTAGAATTTTTAACCAAAAAAATCTTAACAGTATTAAAAATTAAAAATTGGAAACAATTTTGAGAATGGTTAGAAGATCTATGTAATTTCAATAAAAGAGAAGGAAAGAAGTTGTAGTTTACATGGAGCATACAATACCGACATTTAATTCCCCACAAAACGTATAATTGTTAATTTTGTTCCTGATGCTGAAATTGTGCTTGCAATACGTTTCCCTTCTAGACGTTCCTTATCATCAAATTTTCCACAACTTCGCTCTATTGTACACCAACACCCAGGGGAAAAACGGACGAAAAAGGAAAAGGTAAAATTAAAAGGGAGAAAATAAATTTTAAAAAAAATACAGATTTATTTAGTCCTGGAAGTCACAATTACAAACCAGCAGAAGCTTGAAATCAAAATGAAATTGTAAGAATTGAATTAGAAATTAACGGCCAGCAATGTAAATCTATAGATTATCAGGGGCTGCAATCACCTTCACTTGCTACGCCTTCTTCATGGGCTGTAAATCTATGAAGGCCTCACATTTCCCAAACCTCATGTAACATTAGCCTAATGATGATATAACATAGGCTCTTAAAAACGGATTAATATCATAATTATTCCATATAATTTGATCGAATTTTAGTTTTGATCTTATAGTTTCAAATAATTAGTTTTAACCCATATAGTTTCATTAGAACTTTAGTCTAAGTTTATCAACTTATCCCTTACACTTTCAAGGAATTTGTCACTGTTTAAATTCAGACAAATTCTTTATGAAGCTATAAAAAACAAAACCAACGATTTTCAACTATAAGGACCAAGTCCAAAATTCAATCAAACTGTAATGACTAAAAATGATATTAACCCTAAACAAATTCACACAGACCAAAGAGCATAAACCAAACACGCCCATCATTGTTGTCAAAGCCAAAGAAGGAAAACTAGCAGAGCGGCCATTGTATATTCTTCAACCAGATTCCACCCCATATTAAAATATGATATGGCAAGTAATTTGCTTATTCAAGACTTGTAAATGACTTGAGAAAAGCTAAAATGTCGGCTTATAAAGATATAGATTCACTAGGATTGCCACCTTGGTCATTTTAAGAGCATACAACAGACGAATCCAAAGTAAATTAGCATATTCATGAAGAGCAACAGAGATTAAAACTATACAAATTGGGAAACATGTGGGTGCAAGTCCTCAACTGGGATCAATATGTAATGCGCGTGCCAGCCCACACGATCAATTAATCCTCAAGGCCTTGAATGGACATTTATCACAATCAACGCTTACATCATACCAAATCTAATCATTGGGCTTCAGAAACAAGGAAGCACTAGCAACTATCTTATTTCTTGATTGTCTAGTCTCATCATATTGTAAAATGCAAACTGTAAAACCGATCACTCACCAGTCACCACTAATGAGTCAAGGCAGCTAGAAGACGAGATGCTTCAACAGCTTTCAAAATTGCACACGGTCTTCTATTGTTCTACATAGTTCACTGAAAGGTCCCAGTAGTGACCAACACTGGCATCAGCAAAAATTTTACGCGCAGCTGCTTCAGTCATGCACTCGTGGACAAAAAACCTATTGAAACTTGGTTTGGCAACACTCCCTTGCCACACTAAAACACACTTGTTGATGGGCTTCTCGTCATCCGATTCTTCATTTTCATCATCCTCTTTTGAAAATTCACTCCAGTTTATGCGTCGAAGCATAAGTTTCCCATATCTCTTAATTGACTTGCTCCCACCTTCAACCACTACAATGCTCATGCTATCAGAAATCACTGCACACCCAGTCAAACGGTTCTCTTGAGCATTGACATCAACTCTGAAACGAGCTTTAGGATGTGAAAGGTCATTGATCTTGTAAACTGAGACAAATGTCTCCAGAGTATTAGGGTCATCAAAGAGCTTCTTCTCCTTCTTTTCCCTGCGCTCAGCAGGAGTAAGCTTGCGAGCAATATTCCTGTCTATGTGAGCCTGCTCACGTTCAGCAGCAGCACTACGAATTTCCTTTTCAAGCCTGGTAGGATCCTGAGTTGCCTCAGAGCCAAGAACTTTCATTAAATTGCTAATCTTCACTTTTGGTTTTGGGGGCTCTATGACACCCTGTCGTATCATCTCTTGTCGCTCTTTCTCCTTAGCCAAACGCCTCTGTGTACGTAGTTTCTTTTGCTCTTTCTTTGTTAGCTTTAAAGGTTGAGGTGGGGGTGGAGCAGGCTCAACAGGTGGCTCAATTGGACGAGGATGCTCAACATAAATAGTGATTTTTTCCATCTTTATCTTATCCTCACTTATGGTTCCATCAGCAATGTCATCATAATTTCCAGAACGCAAAAGAAGCGTATCCCTAATCAACACAAAAGATAAGTGAATATTGAATTGAACATGTGAAATGCAAGGTATTAAAACCCAGACCGGGTATTGAACCGGTCGGGGTACTGAGTTAAGGGTCAGTGGGTCAGACCGGAGCTAAACTAGGACCAAATAAGTGAGAAATTAAAGATTTTAGGCTTATAGTATAAAATTCTAAAGAAAAAATAATTTTTTTTTTTAAAATTAGTAACCCGGACCGGACCGGTCTGTCGGCCAGTTCGCCGGTTTCCGGGCCGGACCGGCCGGTCCGGGTTATTGAACACTGGTGAAATGGGAAGAAATGACATTAAATATTCCAATCACAATTTATAGTTATAAGTATTTTAGCCTCAATAGCACAATTTTTATTCCCTCTAAGGATCAGCAGAAAAGGAGACAAGGTCCAGTGGCCATAATTAATTTAGCCAATAGTCACTGATGTCATTGCTAATGATCGAGTAAGACATACAAGCCTTCACAGTTGTTCCCATGTAGTTTCTTTTCAGTGGTGAGTTTTGCAGTCTAGGTTCATTTGGCTTATTAAAATTAATTTTACTCAAATGACGCCAAAAGCTGAAGGCAATCTCCTTAATGCTGATGATACTTAAGAAATGATATCAGTCCAGCAACTCTTCACAACATAGGAGATGCTTCCTTCAATCAAGTACCATAAGGTGGGCCCTATTGGCGCTTTTTCCATGTTCAAGGTGCAGGAATTGTGATAAGGCAACAAGGAAAAACATGAAACTATAAAACCCAACCTCAGAAGCCGAACCACAACCTAGCCCAAGTTAAAAACTTGTTTTTAAAAGAATAGCATGTCAATTTCCCCAACAAATTTATGTCAAATTACATTTCATATGTTACATGAGTCTATTTTTAGTTATATAGCTCCAGAAGACTATGCTTCTAGCTTATCTCTTTTGTCCTGACATCCTAAGTTCCTAACTACACACACAGAAGAACAGACTCTATAGGTGTTACATTTTGTAATACGAGTTTCATATCTCTTAATAGACTAAGTATGATTTCAATTGAAGACCAATTGGCTAGAAGTGTTTTTAGCCATCACCACTAAGTCATTTTACTGATTATCATCAGCATCGCCAGAAAACCAGCTAATCCACCATCTAATTAACAGATCCAGCTCATCAGCTGCTTTTGACAACACTTGTCCGTATGCGCCTGTCAACTTATATTCATTCATAACCCATGAGGTCATTTTACTAATTTATTATCTATTATCAGCATCGACACAACCAGCTAATCAGCCATCTAACAGACCCAGCTGACTCTAATCGGCTGTCAACTTATATAATCAAGAAATCATGGTCATTCATAATCATAACTATAATATATGCACAACGCTAACTAAGAATAGAAAGTTATCAGGAAGGGTCATAATAACAACCAAAACATAAAGTAAATGTTTTCCCATCATTCAATTTTCTACACTACACACCATCTACAAAAACCCCAGGCTTACTCAGGCAAGTATATTTAAAAAGAGATAGTCCCAAGTATCCATAAACTTACCACCACTCAATTTCTGGAATTTGCTCCTTGGGTTTTTCTTTGATCACTACTCTTTCTGTTATTTCAATTAAGTTAGGATTGATATCAGGTGCCGCTTTAGCCTTGGCCAATTGTGCTTGCTTTGCTTTGTGCTCTTTTGCTTGAGCTTCTCCAAATTTACTCTGCAAGAGTCAAATTAACAGGATCTCACTAATATGTTATATAGAAAAAACAGGAAATTCCCAATAGTTAGAAAGGGAAGTAGAACAGAAAAGGAAAAGGAACCTTCAATTTTATTGTTTCAGCCTCTTTTGACCATTTTCCTTCCTCTACAAACTGAAAAGTCATCCTCTTGGGCCTCAAGAGTTTTGTTTTGTTGATACCCATGCTTTCATCGAAATGGGGATTAGACTCAGGATCGACATCCAACACAGGTTTAAGTATTTGGAATGAATCTTTCTTCTGCTTGTTGATGTTGACCTGAAAAGTTCAAAATCATCCTAGCTTTAACACTGAACCCAACCAAAAAGGGCAAACTACCCGAATATTGAAAAAACCACGTACCTTTAACGTGCTAAGGTTGCTTGGCTTAGTCACATTAACAACATTTCCATGTTCATCTATTTCCCTGCCTTGAGCATCAAGACGAAGAACAGGGGCCTTGGTGGGTTTCTGCGGGGCAGCAATATCAGTTACCATCTGCCCAGGGAACATATTTATGAGAGGAGCAAATTGTGGATCCTGACGGAAACCCATCCTAGCAGCAAGCTCCTGGGCACGTCTGACAGCTTCATAGTTCGGTACAGCACCAATACCGGCAGCAGCAGCAGACATAACAGTTGGCGGCTGTGCCACAGCTGCAGCTGCAGGAAAATTAGAAATATTCGCAACAGGCCCTGCAGAAGCTGGTGTGGCAGTCATAGCTGCCACTCCAGCACTAACAGAAGACATCTTAGATTCATCCTGTAAACCTAACTGTGTGCTTCCTTCCACCTTGGTAGAACTCTTGTTCAACTACACAACCAAAAGCATACTAATTAATGCATTCAGAGGGATAAGTAAAGCTAATTTCCAAAGGGTATGATAGTACCCGAGAGTTATTATAGGGAAATATCAAACTAAAAGCAGATACAAACGAGCAGAGGATTTTGGACAATCAACACACTACCTGAGAAATTTTCTTTAGCTTCTCTGACAACTCCTTCTTCATTTGCAAAGCTTTCTTAGCCTTAGCTAAGGCATCAAGAGAGATGTTTCCACTTTTTCCAGTAGTTGAAGATGACCCATCTGTACTAGATTTTCCAGTAACCTCATGAGATCCGGTAATACTAACGCCCTTATTTTCATGGGTGGTAGAAATCGGAGATACCTTGATAGTAGGGGAAGGACTAGGAACCAGAGATGCTTCAGGCACAGTCCTTGAAGTGCTAGCATGAGATCCCAGGTTAAAACCCTGAAAATTGAAATTATATTCAGCAGTTGATGGATATTTCAAAAGGAATAAAAGAAAAAAGCAAACTACAATTTTGAGGAGTGAGCAAAACTGGCATTCAAATCAATTTCAAGTTTCAACCAAACAAAAATTCTAGCAATTATGGATGGGTAGAAGAAGAACAAGTCTAAGAAATTGACAGTCAACCACCCAATTAAGAAGCAAATAAAAAACAAGTTTCTTATTCAATACAAGTTTCTTATATGGCATTGACATATGACTTCGTAGCAGGTTAGTTGAATATTGACACAGAAAAGCAAATACAAACATGCAGGCATTTAACAAGCAGTAAACATTTTTTCCAGTCATTATGATATAAAAATATAAATAAAGCCATATTCTAGTCTTAAATCTTAGATTTAAAATCTGACACGCAAGGACATTATGGCATTTTGCAGATTGGGGTTGGGCAACAACCCAAAAGCATATTCGTAAACATCTAGAAAGCATTCATCCAAGTATAGACAACACTATCCAACTTAAAATTTTTGGGATTTCAAAGCACGGACAGAAACATTCGAGCTATCAACCTATCATTAAAAGATTAAAAGAGAAAACTCACACTTCCAACTGAAGCATTTCCATTGGCAGAACCCTGGGCATTGTCAAACTTCTGATCATCGGGTTCTTCCTTCACTCTCACCTCATTAACCTTCACTTGGTTCCCATTTTCATTATCTTGCAGATCCTCTTCCCTCTTCACTTTATCCCCAAACTTGACCTTCACTTGTTTCCCATCTTCATTGTCTTCCAAATCCTCTTCCTTCTTCACTTTATCCCCAAACTTCCTCCTCTCCCTCCTTCCTTCTCTGCCCCCACCATTCAACTCCTTGCCCTCCTCAACCTTGTCCTCGAATCTCCTCCTTTCCTTCCTCTCTTCTAAAACCCTAGTTCTCTTTTCCTCTCTATCATCCCTATCCTTATCTTCATTGTGTTCCCTCTCTTTCCTCTTGTGCGAAAACGATGAGTGCCCTCTATCCACCGACTCTTCCCGCTCACTCCTAAACTCACGGTCTGAATCCCTCTCCTCGTATGATTCCCCGCGCTTTACCACCCGATGCTTGGGCCTCTCTCTGCTTCCCTCCCTCTCACTTCCAGGCTCGTGAGACCGCTCACGCTTCCCGTCCCTATCGTAAAACCCATCCCTGCTCCCTTCTCGCTCATCCCTCGAATCATACGACAGCTCGCGCGATCTTTCACGCCTGGATTTGTGCGAGTGCGAGTGCTCGCGCTTGGAATCGTTGTCGGATCGATGATGGTGATGGCGATCGGAATCGCGGTGGCGCCTTTCATCGTCGCCGTGGCTCCGGTGCTTGTGGTCGCGATCGCGTTCGCGTTCCCTGTGGCGGTCTCTTTGATCTCTGTCTTCTCGAGTTCTCTTGCTGGATCTTTCCTTCTCTACGTGAGCGTCCATTCTAGGGTTCAGAAATCCTCTCTCCCACCCGCTCTGGACTAGAGCCGTTGGAAGATGTTGAAATGTATGTCGATTTCACGGTGCGGACCAATTAGGGTTGGATTCAGCGTGCGTTAAATGTTCTCATATACTGTGCGAGATATTGAGATGATAATAAACATGAGGAAGAGAAAAGGTAGGCAACTCTCCCTATAAAATTTGTTTATTTGGTTTTTGTTTTTACCCATCAAAAAGGTATAATTGTGAAAAAAAAAATTTAGTAGGGATTTAATTGTCAAATGGGATCTCGGTATGCAAATGATATTCTAGGTGTATAGAATATCCTCCCCTGTGCGCATACTATATTCCTTGTGTGCAATATTCTTCCTTATATATATGAAAAACATCTTCCTCTGTGTGCAGAAGATCTTCCTCTGTGTATAGACTATCTTCCTAGGTCTTATTTAGTAATTAATTTGCCAAGTGAGGTTTTTTTTTTTCATAATTCTCCCAGGCAAAAAAAGCATAAATTAAATGAGAATTATCTGGTCAATTAAAGTAAACAAATCAAGAAGGATTAAATAAATAAATAAACTGAGAATTTATTTGATCCACTTGCTAAACAAAAGTTGGTAACACTTGATAACATGTGGGGAATGCCTATACAAATTTTGTAAATGATATGAAAATGTAGATTTATTACTTGATAAACAAAAGTTGGTAACACTTGATAAAATATGGGGAATGCCTATACAAATTTGTAAATGATATGATAGTATGGATTTATTACTTGATAAATAAAAATTGGTAACACTTTATGGAATGTAAGGAATACCTTAATAAAACTTATGTATGACCTAAATTGTGAATTTGTTATTTGATAAACAAAAGTTGGTAACACCTTATGAAGTGTGGGAAATGCCTTAATAAAATGTGGCATCTTATGTAAATTGCTAATTTTACAAAACCCCCTAACCTTTGATCGATCACATATAACCCTTGCACTTTGATTGATTTTCAAATAACTCATTGATATTTCAAAATTTAAATTTAGAATCCTTGAAAATTTGATTTATGATATTAAACAACCACGTGTCATTACTTTTATCATCCTAATAATTTTATTAAGATTTGTATTATTATTTATCAATTAAAATAGCTTTTTTATAGCAAAAAATAGAATAATAATAATAATTAAGAAAATATAAAAATAAAACGTTGCAGATATTTTCTTAAATAAGAGGTTCGACATTTTATTTTTATATTAATCTGCAAGGTTTTATTTTTATATTTTCTTAATTATTCTTCTTCTAGTTTTTGTTATAAAAAAAGCTATTTTAATTAACAAATACTAGTAAAAAATCTTAATAAAATTATTAAGATGATAAAAGTAATAACATGTTTAATATTATAAATCAAATTTTTAAGGGAGTTAAATTTAAATTTTGAAATACCGGGAGTTATTTGAAAGTTGAAATCGATAAAAGTACTGGGAGTTATCTATAACTGATCAAAATTCAGAGAATTATTTGTAACTAATCAAAGTTTAAGAGGGAGTTTTATAAAATTAGTATGTAATTTACATAGGATACCACACATAATTAATGCCACGTGTCACTGTTAATCTGACATGGCAATTTCCATTAAAAACATAACGGTCAGTTAATGGTAAGGTGCTTATAATCAAAAAAATAAAAGGTTAGGGGTTAATTTCAAACTTTGAAATGTCAAGGATTATATACAACTGACCCAAAGTTTATGGAGGTTTTGTGTAATTTAACCAATTTTTAAATATGATATGTTAAATTTGTGCCTTTTTTTTATTACCAAAAAAATGTTGTACCGTTGTGTTTTTTTTGAAAAAAAAAGAGTTACTCAACTTATCGGTGGAGTTATTATTAATATTTTCTTTACGTAAAAGTCACTTAAATTTGTTAAATATACAAAGATTACTAAACAGATAAGCAGTAAATATTAAACTAACAAAAGGTAAATTAAAGATTTAGTATGATAGGATTAAAACATGTACATATAAGAACGCATAAATGATAAAAAGATGTACTGTATTTGTATTCAATGTTTTTAAATTACATAAAAAAAATTCAAGAAAAATAGCAAGAAGTTAATTTTTAGCTTTAACATTTCAGGGGAGAAACAACATAAATATCCATCTAATAATTACAATTTAAAATTTTTAAATATGTTTTGTTAAACGTGTGTCTTTTTTGAAAAAAATTAATGTTTTCCTTACATAAAAGTCACTTAAATTTGTTTAAATGTACTAAAATTATTAAACAGATAAATATAAATATTAAACTAATTCTCAAAAGATCAATTAAAGATTTGTTTTTTGCCACTTTACAATACAATTTTTGTGAAATAATTATGATGACATGGCATTGTTGAGATGCCAGCCTCACCAAAATCTTCAAGACAAACACAACACTGATCATTAGTAGTATATTCTCGAAGGCCAATTGTGTTGAGCGATTGGATGGCTTCTTCAGAGGCAGGAACCATGTTAATGTTTTGCATGGACTCCTCCTAACCCATTCTTTCCAACAAATCCACAAAATCCATGCTCATAGCAAATCTCACGGGAATATCAATAGCTAAAAGGAATATAGTGATCCCATCACCTTCAAGAACCAAAGATGAAGGGCAATAATCATTAAACCATCCTTGAGCTGTGGACATGATTCTTGGTATCAAATCATCAAAGTTTTGAGCACGGATTAAAGGGTGGGGTAGATTTATCCGAAGTAAACTCGAACCAGTTTTAAAAAATTCTGCACGTGATATGTAATGAGAAGAAACTGGTGGTGAATAAACCCTTGTGCTCCCAACTATCTCACCTGATTGAAAACTAAGCTGGAAACAAACACAGAGTTTGACAATAAAATTGAGTGTCCCAGTTTGGTAATGACTTTGGATAGGAAGGTTTTGAAAGGCTTCAGGATAATCAGGTTGACTAGAGACATGGTAGGAATACGATTGCGGGGGTTGAAGAACGAGAGGGAATATCTCAGGACAAAAGAAATGAAGAAGAGGGAATATATGTGAATTATTTAAGAGCACGAGACGATACAATACATATATTTATACACTAGATGTAGCAGCCATCCGAATGGGTTTAAGATCAAGTATGATATTTATTAATCTTATCCAAAAAGATATTGAAAAATCAAATTCAAACATATATTTTGTGATAATGAAATTGAAATAGAAATATGGTTGGATATATATTTCTTTTTGGCCAAGAATACCATGAAAGATTGATATATTTAAATTATTATTAAGGTAATATAATAAAATTTATTAAAGAACGTCAATCTTGATGAAATGTTAATTATAACATTTTCCTTTTTGATTTAATTTAAGGCTAAATTATAGAAACACCATGAATTTTATGTTGGTTGCATATAACTCCTAACATTTCAAAGTTTAAATTTAACCCCCCTAACCTTTTATTTTTTTGATTATAAGCACCTTGTCATTAACTGACCGTTATCTTTTTAATGAAAATTGTCACATCAGATTACTAAGTGTCATGTGGCATCCTATGCGGCATCCTTTCTAAATTGCTAATTTTACAGAACCTCCTAAACTTTGAACAATTGCAGATAACCCCTTGAACTTTGATCGGTTATAGATAACTCCCTGAACTTTGACCGATTACAAATAATCACCTAGCATTTTAAAATTTAAACTTAACTCCCTTAAAAATTTGATTTATAATATTAAACCACATATCACTACTTTTATCATCTTAATAATTTTATTAAGATTTTTATTATCATTTGTCAATTAAAATAACTTTTTATGACAAAAACTAGAAGAATAATAATTAAAAAATATAAAAATAAATTATCGAACCTCTTATTCAATAAAAAATGTACAATTTTTTATTTTTAAATTTTTTAAATATTATTCTTCTATTTTTTGCAATAAAAAAAGCTATTTTAATTGTTAAACAATAGTAAAAATATTAATAAAATTATTAAGATGATAAAAGTAACAACACGTGGTTAAATATAAAAAATCAAGTTTTTAATGGAGTTAAATTGAAATTTTTAAATGTCATAGGGATTATTTGTAATAGATTAAAGTTCAGCGGGTTATATGAAACCAATCAATGTTCAGGAGGTTATCTATAACTAATCAAAGTTCAAGGGGATTTGTAAAATTAATAATTTACATAGGATGCCACGTGTCACTTGTTAATTTGACGTGACAATTTCTGTTAAAAAGACAATGAAAAGTTAATGGCAGGGTGCTTATAATAATAAAAAAAAGGTCAGGGGTTAAATTTAAACTTTAAAATGTCAGGGAGGCTATATGCAACTAACCCAAGGTTTGGAAGGGTTTTATATAAATTAGCCTTTATTTTTCTATCCACTTCACAGGCACAGTCCCAAGAAAACCAACAACACCTGCTACATTTTTCTATCTTTGAACCTTTTCAATTATGGCCAACTATTTATGAAATTCCAATTGGATTGTTAACACATCAATTAGGCTAATAGCTTTGTTGATGAGAAAAGGTCTTTTCAACTTGGTATCCGAGCCATGTGTTTATGATTTTTTGGCCCTATTTGTGCGTTGCATTTAGAGTATGGCAATATATAATCTTTACATACATGCTTCTCTTTATTGTTGTGTTTTGTTTGTTGCTCCTACTAATCTCTCTCTTGTGTGGGTTTCCATCCTTAGGTGGGGAGAGAGGATGTGAAACCAAGTGATCTTGCGCACGATTAATGTAATTGTGCTTCTAAATGATGCAATCAAGTGGTGCATAATAGTTATTGTATGAAATTGAGTAGGGATTATGAATCCTAAAAGAGAGAATAAATATGCGAAGATGTCTTAGTAACCTTAATGAAGAAGAATCCTTGGTGGAAGTAATGATGGTGAGACCTCATGCCTTGTGGATTGGCAAGATGCAGCTCTGAATGTGCCTTTGTTTATAAGGTTGGGACCTTGGAATAAGTAAACTTATTTACTCTTTTGGGATAAAACGAGGTCAAACTAGGTTTTTCTCAAGGATATGTAATGAATTTGGTCCTTTAGGTGAGTGGTATCTTAATACATTCTTAGCCAAATAATTGTTGTTGACATTTGTCAATATGTGAGCAAATATTTTCTCATGTTGCAAGTCACAGTCAATGGTTATACGTTTGTGGTCAATAGTTATACGTTTTACACGAAGTCCCTTGATGATAGGAGCACCGTCCAGAACAGTAGGATTATGTTAGTGGCTGAATCTATGTACTTCTCTAGTTCAAAAGATAAGAATCCTATATTGGCAGCAATACCTTATTATGGGGTGATTGAAGAGATTTGGGTGGTTGATTATGTTAAAGTTAAACTTCCCATTTTCAAATGCAAGTGGGTTGATGTCAACAATGGTGTGATGATTGATCAGTTGGGATTTACATTGGTTGATTTGAATAGTAGAAGTTTTAGAGATGAACCTTTTATTATGGCATATCAAGCGAAACAAGTGTTCTATGTTACTAATCAGGAAAACAAAATCTGGTCTGTAGCTCTCCAAGGAAAAAGGGTCATTGATATTAATCAGGAAAGTCATTCAATGAATGATCTGCTTGAGACTCCTTCTTTTTCTAGGGGTTTACCAGAATTGAACGAAGAAGATGAAGCAGATAATAAACACGGCACAAGAAACGATCATCATGAAGGGATATGGGAGGTTATCCCTTTATAAAACTACATTGAAGGTTAGTTAGCTAAAATAATTATCATGAACTATATTTGAATTATGTATATTGTCATTGGTATATATATATAACTACTTTTTTTGTTTTCGTCACAGGAAAATGAAGGATATGAGATGTACATCTTAGTGTAGATTCTTCAAAGTCAAGCCAGCTAGATCATCAGCCTGAGAAGAGTGTGTATAAAGTATTTTGGCCCTAATAAATAACAGCATTGTCATTAATGTAATTTAATCTTTGATGTATGTATGTAAGTGAAAAGATAAGGAACTTGGTCGAAACAGCATTGTCATGGTTGTATGATTTCCTTGCATTATGATTCTGTCTATAATTGTGAGTTTATTATTCATGGTTGTTTTCCTTACTTCTGTTTCAGCCAGCACTGTTTAAGTACAAGGGAGTTGAGTTTTAATATGTTCCAATGAGTTTTGAGTCTCTCACATGTCATTAAGATGTTAGTTATATAATCTGTAAGAGAAGATTTATTTGAATATCGTTGAACTGGCTGCTGCTTGCTAAGTGAAATGTTTTAACAGGGGAAATGGCTTGCTGGGTATATCTTTTAAACAAAAATTAAAAAAAAAATCAACTTTAAAGACCGGTTCTCTCCAAAATCGGTCTAAAAAGTGCATTTAAGACCGATTTTGGAGAAAACCAGTCTAAAAAGTTCAACTTTTTAGACCGGTTCCTCTGATAAACAATCTAAAAATATTTATTTTTTGACCGGTTTTATAATAACCTGTCTTAAAACGTTTTTTTAAGACGGGTTCCGTAATCGGTCTAAAACGTAGTAGACCTTTTAGACCGGCTGTATCAAGAACAGATCCAGAACCGGTCTAAAATATCTTTTTTAACTGGTCTTAAAAGTGATTTTTCCAGTAGTGTATTATGCATTTATTGGAGTAAATAAAATTTACCCAAAGTATGATTGATATAAACAAAAGGAATTTTAAATGATAATGGATTGAAATTAAAAATAAAAATGAAATGGAAAAAAATGAAAAGTGAAATCAAATAAAATTTATGTTATTATTATAAAAAAGATAAAAGAAGGAATCATTAAAAAAAAGAAAGGAAACTTCAAAGAAATATATATATATCCATAACTAAAAGGGCACATAGCCCCTTTAGTATGTCACGTGGGGTGGGGATTTTATATTACCCACATGTCATTTAAATCCCATTATGAACAGTAAGGGATGTTTAGATTTCAGAGGCGGCTTTTTTTTTTTCCTTTTTATTTTCAGGTTAGGGTTCAAGATTTAAAAATCATGTTAATGCTCAAAATAACCTCTTTTCATCAAACTCCCTTCATGAAAGTTGCATGTATTCTTACCTTTTTAATGATAGTAATATTGTACCGATTAGAGTAAATTTTGGGGTTAGGATTTTAGAAGAGTTTTGAGTTTTAACATTAAATTACTACAATTAGGTAGAGGAAGATTAATAGTTAATTTTTATCAGTTTAGATTTTTTGTTTGGTTGTTGTTGGATTTTATATTAATTTTTTTATATAAATAGTTTTAAATAATTTTATATAGGCCATTTTACATATTAAATTTGGATTAAACAATTTATTTTGAGTTATTGGAAGTATTATTGAAATTTTAGTCGGTATAGATTATTGGATAAATTGAACATTTATCATTTTTATTCTTGAAACCCTAAACTTTAAATTGAGGATTGTGTCTAATAGGATGAAATGGAGGGTAATTTGGGATTCAAATGAGTTGTTTGGTTAAGGCAAATATTTGAATTACTGCTAAAATGAATAATTGGGAATATAGTATGTAATTGAAATTTTTAGGTAATTAATTCAAAACTTTAAAATTATATAATTAAGTTAATTGTTTAATTTATGTATTAAATTTATTTTTACATTATTATGTAGATTGATTTGTGACCATATTGTGAGTGGTGGCTTTGTTTTTCAAGGCTTGTAAGGGTTAGCTTGGAGTTGAGGTAGTCGGGATTAATTTAATTTATATGCTTGTCCTGGACAGAAAGGTGTTTCTTAAAGCTTACCTTCTTCATGAAATTTAAATGGAATTTGGAAAATCCTTTGTACTTTTGTATATGAACTTAGTTCATTGAAGCAGTGTACTTTCAAACTGTATATGGGTAACTGGAATCTATATATGAGATTTTGATTCTTGTGCTGATGGATATAATGTGATAAAAAAGTATTTGAGGTGTTATATTGATGTGAAATTTTTTTGAAAAATATGTGTGTATTATTTATGTTCACTATTTTGGGGATATTTTAGGACTGTGTGGTAGGGTGATAGAGAATCTGTGTGCCCATTGACTCTATCATTCCTGGCCGGATTTGAGTTCAATGTTTTTGGCAGACACCTCCCTATTACGGTATATTGGTGGTGGCATAAGAGGGGGCAGTATTCTTGAAGTGACTGCTAAACTTTGGCTGGGTATACTAGCACTGAAGAGCTGTACCGCATCCATGAGGTAATAGGGAGAAGTAAGGTGAATGGGTGGGATGATTTATAAATATATAAGTGTATGTATGTACATGTGTGTGTGTTGGTACATTGTTTGTTGAGGATGATAAATTGAATATATTTATATATATAGGGAACTTACCAGAGTTGTAGCGAAAGTGAGTCTTCATAGGGCTAATATATATATATAAACCTGCTTCTCTGACTTGTATTCCTATCCTGCATATGTTATAAATTGATTTTGGTTAATAGGACTTTGTGTCTCATCCATCGTTGATTTAATTTTTTCAAGCAAGCCTATATTTTTTATTAAGGGCAAAGTGAAGCAAAATGAGACATAAGCTTAGGTAGCTTATGTAGGTCTCTTATTTTATTGGTTTGTAATGATTATCATATTGCCATCTAAGGCCCACATCCTTATATTCATTATGAACAATGTTTTCGGTATCTGTGAAGATTTTATTAGGCCTGAGGCCTTAACTTGTGCATTCAATGATTTCGTGGATCACCACATTATTATTATATTCTGTTGTGGTAAATACATTTTTGTTGTAGGTTCAATGATATGTTACAATACAGGCTAGTGGGCTGGGTTTCTAACCCCTATTATGATTATGCCCTTAGTCTTGTATTTGGTTTACTGTAGAGGGTTTGTGAGTGGGTTTTGTGCCTTGAACCTCGATGAGTTAATCTTGAAGGATTTGTGGACAAATGTGTTTTGACTGTGTGAAGGATTGAGATGGATGTTTGAAATTAATGATAAACTATTTTCTATCATGGTTTGTTTCTAATTATGGATTAAATGTTTTTAACCTTGGTGGTGTTTTGGAAGATGTGGTTTAAACCTTTTCAATTATGGTCAACTGTTTATGAAATTCTAGTTGGATTGTTAACACATATTAATTAAGCTAATAGCCTTGTTTATGAGAAAAGGTATTTTCACATACTATGTGTAAGCCCAATTCTTGTGTAATGCATGGGGGTGAAGGTCTTGTTATGTAT
Source organism: Inga oerstediana (assembly GCA_963210345.1). Classification (NCBI taxonomy): domain Eukaryota; kingdom Viridiplantae; phylum Streptophyta; class Magnoliopsida; order Fabales; family Fabaceae; genus Inga; species Inga oerstediana. Next base: position 48,652,825 of record OY723399.1, read on the forward strand.
TAAAAGGCATTAGTTGCCCAATGATTTTGGCCACCAATGTTTTTGATATGCAAGTAGGATGGAATCAAATCTCATCTCCACCACTTGCCAAAATAATTATTCCTGCATGTGGTTGATGTTAGTACAAGCGTTTCACCCAAGAGGGGGTGAATTGGGTAATACCAGAAATTTAGTTGCGTATATAAAAATTGACTGGAAATTTAAAGCAATTAAGAGCAAGGAGAAATATCACCGAAGTGTACACTGGTAGTTATATTGGTTTGGCTACAACCACTTTGACCTACATCCAATCCTTAGAGCTTCTCTGAGAGTTTCACTATATCTTCCAAGATTCAGTGGGTTCTTGGCACCTCAGTACACAGCCACTGGACACTCGCTCTCCCTTACACATTGTAAACCAATCCCCAACCCAAGGTTCCACAACCTTAAGTTGTCTCAATAACAAATATTGAGTTTGTAATGAAAAACTCTCTCACAGAGCAAATACATAATCAGTGAAGTACAAATAATGAATATAAGAAAACATAGCACAAAGAATATATTGATCGATGTGAGTTTGTGTTCTCAGTTGTTGTATTCTGTTCTTCATTGGATGCTCCATATATATAGATGAATTGTGATGTCCGTTGGAAGCATTTCAAACATGTCCATTAGAGTCATGCAGCTTCGTTTGACCGTTCTTTAAATTTGAAAACTAGCCGTTTGCGGTAGGTGAGCGATTCGGATGTTGAGAACGATATGTTTGACTTTTCTCTTAATGCATGATCTCTTCATTGTTTCTCTACAAATATACTTAAGAAACTAATACAATGAAAGATATAGAAAACAAATCAATGAACGTTGGATTAAAATCATGCTTTCTGTACTACATTACTTGAGTAGCTACTTGAGTGATCATGCTTTATTACTCAAGTGGCTATCCGAGTGAGCCTTTAAAAATCTTGGCAGAGAGTTAAGTCAACGACTATGATCTAATTACTGGAGTGGCTATTGGAGTAATCATTATCCATTACTCGAGTAGCCCCTCAAGTAACCTCATTAAAAATATGCCAGAGAGAAAGTCATTCATTTTATAAAGCTTTGCATACTTGCTTACTCAAGTGATACCTCGAGTAAGTATTTCTTTTCATCTCTGATTACTCGAGTGATCCCTTGAGTAATTCTTGCAATTCTCCTCTCATTACTCAAGTAATCCCTCGAGTAAAAGCATCCAAATCTTGGCCGAGAGTTACTTCTCGTTTGCTTACCTGATTACTCGAGTGATCCCTCGAGTAGTATTTCAAATAACTTTGGAGATTAATCGAGTGGTCCCTTTGAGTAATGTCATTTATTTCTTGGCTGAGTGTTATTGCATCATTGTTGCTCTAATTACTCAAGTGATCCCTCTAGTAATGTTTTAAGTAACTTTGCAGATTACTCGAGTGATACCTTCGAGTAATCCAATGCAATTTTTGACAGAGAGCTTTCTGGAACAATTTCTCACATATTACTCAAGTGATCCCTCGCGTAATGAAGGCCCTTACCCGAGGGCTCCCTCGAGTAATCCTTCAAAAAATCTCACAGTGTTCCTTTCTCTTGTACTCTGTCTTTCAGCTCTTATTCATTACTTAAGTAGTCACTCGAGTAATAGTCTTGCTTGCCACCAGAAACTTAGTTACTTTGTTCAAACATTTTATTTAAAACTTTTGTAATATTCATCCAATTTTTTTTATCATCAAAACATATGGGATCTAACAGTTGAAAACTTTTTTCAATCATTAATGGGCATTTTCGTGTTTTCCCTTCAATTTTGTCCATTTCCTTCTTTTATAAAATCCCATTTGGAACCTAGTATCTTTACTAACATTATGAATATTAGCAGCAACTCTCTGTTCTTGTATAATTTTCAGGCTTTTTATCTTGGATTTTCTTATTTATCTTTCTTTTTTTATTAAGGTTATTAAACTCATACCGACGTCTAAACCAAGCAAGCCAAGGGTTACCGAATTAGATCGGAGTTAACCCCATAGTCAGACCAGTGAGGAATAAAAAATTAAAAATCATTTAAATTCTCAGCATACTATTAAAATACAAAATAATCATATATTTATGCAAAATTTTTAAAAAATTTAAAACACATATTCTCATTCACTCATGTTTAAAAATATTTGCAGTCTTAAAAGCAATTTTTTCATAAAGCTTTGCTCCAAACTCATTTACATGCATTAACCTAACCCTTATTACTACTATAATTCCCTACTTTCCTTGTTGCGGTCGACACATCACAAAGTCACAAAAAAGGATACTCTCATAATCTTTTTTCTCCCATTCTTCTCATAATCTCATCTCTATCTTTTAATTAAAAAATAGATGATTTAGACTTAATATTTTATAGCTAAAGTTTAAATTTAGTCCTTTATATTTGCATTAGGTTTCAATCTAGTCCTTTAGGTTTTTAAAGTATACTTTTAGTTATTTTATATTAACACCGTTAACTTTCACTAACGGAAAATGATGACTCGACAATTAAAGGTTGATCAAGTAGATTTAAATTTTAGTTATTTCATATAATGATTTTTATATTCTAAAATTAAAATGAATAAATAAATAATTGTATTCCCCTCTATAACAATGGCGTCTCCTGCTCTGAATCAACGCTCCAAACACACAAAATCATAATGGATTGAATTCTGTGATGTTGGGAAATTGATAGGAATATTGATCGGCTTCATCCCTATCAAAGGGTGATCTCCCTCATCTCATCAAGTCTTTTTGTGCTGACCATGCGCATAAACTATTTGGTAGGTTCTTCATCTATACTTTAAAAAGTGGATTCATCTAGTATTTGATATTTGTTCCAGACCATTAAGGTGACCTTATAGTGTATCTCTCTGAAATTGACCATCTTAGATGATGATGATGATGCTATTTGGTATGGGATTTAGGATGACTCATAGACGGCTTGTGGCAGCTAATCATTCAGGGAAACAAGTGAGCACCATAACACAAAAAATTAATCAACGAATGCATTATTTTCTCTCTTTTCTCTTAAAAATTGCTAATTTGAGAGACTCAAATGCCATATGCCACAATAAAACCCTAGGTGCCCACATTGCATCGGTGGAGGGGATGTCATTATCGTAGAGAGGAAAACACATTTATTTATTTATTTTAATTTTAGAATATAAAAATCATTATATGAAATAACTAAAATTTAAACCTGCCTTGTCAACCTTTAATTGCCAAGTCATCATTTTCGTTTTTAGAGTTAATAGTGTTAATATAAAAGGACTAAAAGTATATTTTATAAACTTAAAGGACTGAATTGAAACCTAATGCAAACATAAAGGATCAAATCTATACTCAGCTCATTTTATAAAACTATTATAATATTTTATAAATTTAATTTTTAAATTTTGTCTACATTGCATTTATGAATTATGTATATTAAACTTTAACCACTTATATTTATTTATGTTTAAAAAAATAATTTTATAAAATACTAAATATGAACCATCAACTTTTAAATTTCATGGTGGATATAAGATTATAGGAAGTAAAAGATAGAGCTTAAACCCCTAAAGTCACAGCTTTTCAACTTCATCTTGTGCACAACTCGATCTGTTCTATGGTTTGTCATTTGCTATTGAAAATTAAAATATTGTTTGACAAAGAAGAAAGCATGGTTACCAAGTCTTTGTATTCGACTATCACCGCCCCCACCAGATTTTCACAGATCTCAAATTTCAGTAGCTTCGTCTTTCTTTTTCAACTATCAAGATTATTCACTCCTCTTCTCCCTCTTTTGTTCATCTCTCATCCCTTTCTTCTTAATCTCTTCTGAACTAGATCACATGCTTGAACTCCGAAGGCAAAACAAAAAATAATAATAACTTGAGCTACTCACCCTATTTGGCGAGTCACTCAAGTTAGGCTTGTGTTGTCTTAAGTCACCTTGATTCACACCCTGAGCCAGCTTTTCCTTGAGTTAGGTCTTAGCTAGACCAGCTAGTTGACTGTTTCAAGTCAATTGGGCTGGTTCGATTTGAGTTTAATAACCTTAATTTTCATTATGGCATAGGTGGGTTTCTAATACATCTTCCCTTTAGGCCAATTAAACGTTGCCTATTTGGACTAGCGCTTATGTCTAAGCAGGAACCACACACTACATATACATGCCCTTTTAATTAGGCCCAAATTATCATCTTCTTGGTCCAACTCTATTGCAAAACTCTAGCCTTCACTTGATTTGGATCACAATACCATAGACACAAGAAAAATACATGATGACTTCATCATTTGGGGGATTGGCTTCTCTTTTTTTATTTCCCTGTACGCTCCTATCCTTTGCCCCCTTCATAACTATTGGATCAAGATCGAATGGTGCACATTTAATATTCCCATCCCTATCTCCATTTCCTTTACATCCTTCACTCCATTGTAATAATATTTTTATAAAATATTAACTGTGGACCATTAGATCTTGATCCAATGGTCATGAAGAGAGCAAAGATGGGAGCAGACGAGAAAAGCAAATGAGTAAAGCCATGTCCTCATTTGGGAGCTTAAAGTCGCTTCATTCACTTATCCTCATCTCTAACTCATTTTTTCTTCCTTTCTCTCACCAAATCCAAGCTTTCCTCCCTTCCTCTCCTTAAATTGATGAGTGGATAGGATTCTTTCTCTTTTAGGATGGGCATCATGCTTTGAGTCCGGAAGCTTAATGGGGAATATTTTAGGTTATAAAATTATGTATTGTGATATTAAGTTCCCATTTGGCTGGTTGAACTTATGGTTTGTTGCTTTGTGATTTGAATTGATGATGATAGCTTGGTTATGACACACACACAGAGCTTTATATATGCTTTCATGTGTGTTCCTCTATTTGGTGTTTTAATAATCACTTTGTTAGCATGGTCATATTTAATGATTAGATTATGTTGTGTGTCTTTAATTCAATATATGTATTGGTAAAGCATTAATCAATTGAAAGGAATTAACTACCCTAATTGATCTATGGATTCATCCTTTTATTTCCCATATTGTTATAAATATTGTCATATTTAGGTGAATGTTTATAGCCTTCAAAGAGTGTCTTTAAGGTTCTCCAATTAAATCGATATAACCTACAAATGAATAGCCTCCAAGAGTTTTTTATGATTCATACACGTAACCTCCCATTGTAACATATTTCACAATTATATAGATTTATTTGCTTGTGTAACTCTTAAAATATAATTTAAGGTCTTATGGCCTATAAATAATAAGTATGTACCAATTGATTGTAAGCTTAAGATGAATGACAATCACTCCTTATTTTTCCTCCTATTTTCTCTTTTCTTCTCCATCTCTCTTACCTTTAATCTCTTATATTTTTCTTATTTTCATAACACATTATCAGCACGATTTCGCTTTGAAAATTGAGAAGCGTAAAGCCTCATCATTAGTAATATTAGGTAATTGACTATTCATAATCACTGAGGTAGATGCTAATAGAATTGAATAAGCAGTTTTTGCATCTCAAAACCTTATCGACAATGATCCAGTACCTATGGGGATGAAGGGCTCCTAGTAGCAGAGTTCATGCCACATTAAACTCTAGATAATCATCTCTTTCATTAGGAGGCATAACCCATGAAATGGGCAATGAGGTAGAGGGTGGCCTTGTACTTAGCTCAAGCTCTAAAGCACTACAACAATAAAGTAAGGGCTTTATATCATGATCTCAATGAATGCCTATAGGATCTTGCTTGATTAGGTATAAATGTTTTGTAAAATGTAACATCCTAATTTTTAATACTGAGGTTGTGACATAATTAAGAGTTTATTAGTAAAAAAATTGAGGAATTTGTTAGTCAAATTTGGGTGTTTGAGGCTTAGAAACACTAAAAATGATATTTGGAAGCCATATCTTTAGACCTTTATGAATAGTTTTGGAAATCATGAATTTTTGTGGAATAAAGGTTAATATTTTTGAGTGATTCTTTTTGTATTAGGAAGTAGACTTCTTAAGCTTTCCATAAAGTGCTAATTTGTAATCTTTGGAGATGTGTGGAATTAGTTATGAATTTTCGAAACAGGACATTTTCCCTTTGTGCCACTTGCCGAGGCCAGTGACACAGAGATGCATTATGTGCCACTTGCCAAAGCGAGTAATGCACTCACTGAGGCCAATGCTCAATTTTATAAATAGTGCTATCACGAACAACATTCAAAAAATTAGAGTTTTTGAGGTTGAGCTCAATTTCTCTGCTAGGGTTTCATCATTTTTAAGTTGAGGAAGCATTCTTAAGCCTTAAAACACTTGGGTAGGTGTTTCTAACTCATTTCTACTAATATTTTATTAGATTTTCATATTTGGAATTTTGAAATCTTAGGATTCTTGAGATTTTTGAAATGGGTGATGATTTCACCGATTATTTTGAGTTTAAATGAGTTATTTGGATTAAATAAAGAGTTTAATAGGTTTAGTTCTGTTTGATTTGAGGTTATATGGATTTTTGAGCTAGTTTGACTCTAGAGGTTGATATTTGCTAAGTTATGATAATGTGGCATTTGAAAATGAGTTTTTGAGACTGGGTTATGTTAATATGAGTTAGATTAAAGGTTTAATTGGCTTAGGTTGTTGCCTAAGCTTGATTTTGAGAAATAGCTATTTTGAAGGAAAATCCTAAGTTATGAAATTGGGATTTTTGAATGGTTTGAGTAATTGGAGGTTGTTTATTGGTTTGTTTGAGTTTTTGAGCTAATGGAAACCTCTTGTTGGAATGACTAAGTGTGGCCTATAGTGGAATTAGGAACTCTAGAGGGGATTAAGTCCCTAAGTCATTTTTTTTCCACCCAATTAGTTAGTAAACTAATGTGTGGTGGTGTTGATTGTATAGATTGAATTGTGAATTATTGGTGTTGAGCTTGGAGTTTAAATTATTGTCGTAAACTTAGCTTTGGGGAAATGTAACCACTTTCCACTTATTATGTGCGTTGGTATGTTGTTTGTGAGTATTTTGTGAAATGAATATGAGAATAAAAATAGTATATTGATATTGATTAAAGATTTCAATGAGTACTTTGAAATGTTTATTGAGATTGAGAAAGTTATCCTGATGTTGATAAGTATTTTGATAGAAATTTCCTTGTGGAACCTAATTGTTATATATACATATATATATAAGCTGATAATTGAGATATCATGGCATGTATGTGAAGATGATTTGATTATTATTATAGGAATGTGAAAATCTCAAGCAATTCTCGATAAGCTATTTATTGATAATTATTATTATGATTAGATTTGGATGAGATGGAGTAGTTTATTCTACCACGTGGTATAGCCTCCATTACTGCATGATGGTTGGCTTTCTATTGTCCCATTGATTCAAAGAGGGACTGCCCTACTAGTTCAATGAGGGGCTGAGACATCCCATTAGTTCAATGAGAGACTATCCTGCTAGTTGAATGAGGAACTGCCCTACTGGTTTAATAAGGGGCTGCGACACCCCACTTGTTCAATGAGGAGAAAAGACCCATGGTTTGGGTATGTGCTCTGTGGATTTTAGCCAGTCCTCATCATATGACCAGTAAGCTTTTTAGTGGCCAGTAACATGGATAGTAACTTAGCCCATGGGTTTAGTCGATGGAAATAAGGCGGTTCAATTGGAATGATGGGAGGCAACTTGGGAATCGTGATATGTTGTCATACGAAAAAATGAGAATTGTGATACAAAAAATTGTGATATGAGAATTGTGATATGGAAATTGTGATATGGAAAATTGTGATATGAGAATTTTGATATGAGAGTTGTGATACAGAAAATTGTGATATGAAAATTGTGATATGAGAATTTTGATATGGAATTGTGATATAGAGTTTATGTTATGAAACTTGCTACATGGGATTTTGTGAATTATATTTCTAATACTTTGTTATATAAATTGTTCCACTTGGTACCTCATGAGCATATATTAGCATGTGTAATAAGTTGGATGGCTGGTTATTGAGACTTTTGTCTCACCTCGTTTCTCTTAACATTTTTTAGGTGATAGTTCCAGTGATGGGACTCGGGGAGAGCTCCTGAGGCTTGATATTGAGATACCTCTCTATAGCCTCTTATGTTCATTTAGGTGTTGTAAAGATGTATTTTGACACTCATAGGGCTCATTTTGGATACTCTGATTAATTTTATACTTGTGATTAACTGTGCTAGCTAATGAGCTCGTAGAGGGCCCTAGGCCTTTAAAGATTTTGTTAAATGTTGTTGTGGATCCACAAATGAATATTTTCATATTTCTTGATGTTGAAAATGGGTTTAATATTATGTGAAAGATGGTTTAATTAGTTGGGCTTATGGTTGAATGTGATATTCTGGGCTTCATAAAGCTCAATTCCCAAATGTTGTGATCATCTACGATAAAGAAGAGTTTTGGTTGTGAAACCATTAGAAAGGAGTTTTATTATCCATGATAGCTCTTGAATGTTTAGTTTATCTCCTTTCTATCATGGATAACTTCGTTGGGCAAAAGAATCTTTTGATAACAATATTTGATATTTAAAAGGTAAATATGAGAATCTTTCTACTATAGTAGACCTTCGGGGTTAGCTTTCTTTTTTCACTATTGTATTATTGATTATCCTGTGTTTTGATTTAACAGTATGGATAATCGAGTGTTAAGGAAAGGATTGTACATTTTGGTATCAAATTCTGAGATTTTGTGATCTGTGATATATTACACATAGTGGCAATATACTCTTTCATACATAATCTCCCTTGTGTTTTTATATTATATTAAGTTGTGTTGTTGAGCTTTATACTCTGTTTATGGTGGATTGCATCCTTAGGTGGGGAGAATGGTATGGTCAAGAAGGACCTACCTCGGTGATGACCAACCTTTACATAGACTCGAGCAACCTTAGTTGTTAAAAAGTGATGCTCTTTAGAGGCATATAGAAGATATGTATATTGTCATAAGGTATAAATCAATAAGGAAGCATAAGTAAGATGAGGCTAGGGAAGAAGAAGAATATGAAAACCTCGATGATGAATGCTTGATGGAGCTAGTAAAAGCCTATTAGTATGGGTGGTCTAGATGATTTGAGGACCATATGAGAGAAGTTTAAGACCATAATCCATACCTTATCTAACTCTAGCTGTGGAACACAAACTCTAGCAACTAAGGGTTTTGTGAGATCTATTTCAACTTTGATCCTCACAAAATCTCATAATAATAGCTCATCTAGCTACACATCTTCAAAGCAAATCACCTCCCCTATCACACTTCCAATCTTGACTAAATTCTTCCTAGTCATGACCTCCAAAGGAAGACCATGAACCTGTACCCAATAAATACACATACTTGTCAAAACTTTATTCACTATTAATAGTGGCAACTATGGGTATAGATTTAGAAGTAAGCCATCTACTGCCCGTGGGCTATCACGAAGAATATGCTCATACTCCTACTTATCCTCAAACTGGAATGTATAAACATTGTCCTTTGAGAATTCAATCTCCAACTTACCTTTCACATTCCAACTCTTAGCTATCAATTTCCTAAAGGTGGTTCGGTTAATCAACCAATTTAAAACCAGCTAGCCAATTGGCCCATAGCCCCTAAACTTAGACTTTTCATCCTCCCAATCCAGTATACATTCATTCAAATCCTTTATAGTGACCTCTATATTGCAATTGGAAATCAAGAGTATAACTAAACCCTAAAACATAGATATCCTCAAATCAAAACAAAAAGAAAAATAAATAGAGATAAGGAAGACCAATAAAAATAACGAAGAGAGAACTCAGAGGATGATCTATGTTGGTGTTGATTTATACCTTTACATGCTTAGGAAGGATAGGCTCGTAATGAAGTGTGTTATCCTCCACGCGGTTGAACATGTGGCATGTTGCGACTATATGGTGTCCAAGGCTATCGGCAAAATACTCAACATCCACCAAGCCCTCGACAGATCAGGGCTTGGAAATGTGTGGCTGCCTTTGATACTTGGGTTGCCATTTCCCCCTTGCTGCTTCGTACAATGCTCCTTCAACAACTCTTGTGTGAGAAACAATATTTGTTTATGCATTTTATCAAAATATTTCTAGAGCTTTTCATATTTTTCATCCCTGTTATTTCTTCAAGGTTGCCGTTGACCATAATATTTTGTATTGGTCAATCTAAATCTAATACCCCTAAGAAGACTGGGATGGTTAGGCCCCAATGTCTTGGCCATGGCTTGCTCTGCATTTAACAATAATGTTTATATTGATAGTTAATTAAAGCTATTACTTCTATGAATCAAGAATGAATATTAATGCTTACCATTTTATTGACGACCTTCTTCACCTGAGGATTATCATAAGTGCCATATTTATTTTGCCTCACCACCAACCAAAGTTCATGATGGGGGAGGTCACTATCGTCTCCACTCTTAGCATCCAACTTTTGAGCAATTTAAGCACATCCTATTTGCCCTCCCTTATAGGGATACTTATTATTCTTCACCCTCTCCTTATTTACCCAGCTTAATTCCTATGAAAACACAACACTCCATTTAATATTAAACAGATACATAGAGGTCTTATAGATTGCGAGAAATAATCACCTAGAATGCCAGGTCAGAACATGAGAGGACAAGTTCTCTCTAATCATCTAGTTTGATGGTGGACCAAAGATACTCAAGAATTTTCATCTCATCAGCCTCTTCAGGATTTTGCAAATACGCCTTCTTCAATGCACAATAAAATGCGCTTAGTGATTGCCCAGCCTTATTAAGGATATATATATATATATATATATATAATGCCTTAAATTATGTATAAGGGCTTATTGATGCCTAGAGGATATGTAATGAATGTAGATGAACACTTTCAGGGAATAAAGTAAGAGTTATAATCCGAATTAGCAGCAGAAAGTGCCCAAACCCAGTATTAAGTTAAGTTATGGTAACAAAGTCTATATGGGACTAAAAGAGAAGGGGAGGGCACATGGCAAGAGATAAAGGGATCAAGTAATATGTCACGTGGCAATCTAGTTAAAATTGCCATATTCAGGGACAAAACGGGAAGAAAGAAATTTATCGGCCAATTAGTCAGCAATCGAAGAAGAAATTGACCATCAACTAAAAGAGTAAGAGGCGTGACTAAATGTTTAATGGAATTAATTAAGGTAACTACATGGTTACTTGCTTTTGATGGAGCCATTGGGTTTTGACACTTGGTATCATTTGGACTAAGCAATGAAATTGAACAGTCAAACAATTAATTTCCAAATCCTCCCTCTCTTTTCTCCAAGTTGGCTAAGTGCATAGGAGGGCTAAAATAAGGATTATTTTTCACACTTCTCACTCTCTCCCCAAGCTCTCTAGTCATCCAAGGCAAGAAGAAGAAAGAAAAAGAAGATTTTGTGAAGGTGAGTTCTTCCTCTTGAATTTTGACCTTGAAGATGACCTCTATTGCTCAAAACCTCTTTCCTAACCTTGTTCCTCTTGATGAGAGCTTTATTTGTATGGTTTTAAATTTTCAAGAGGAGGTGTTTTGTGTACTCAAGAAAACTAGAGGTTGGAGAATCAAAGAACAAACTAGAGAAAGTAGTAGAAGTGAGCAAAAGCAACCCTTTGATATATGAATTGTGATCATTGGTTGAAAACTTTAGCTTGTGTAGTTTTGCCCTATTTTCGTGTATATTGGGGTTTAGAGAGTTTATGATATTTTGATGATAGTAATGGTGTCTTGTGTTGTGGTTTGGATAAATAGAATTAGCTTGAGGCCTGAATGGAAAGTTTGGAAATTGTGACAATTTGTGTTTAAATTCTGCCCAAAATAGAACTTATGCAAGGAATGGGAATGTGATTATTTTGATGTTTCCATTGGATCCTATGTGAAAAATTATGTGGGGAGTAGACTCGGTTGTGAATTTTGACTATTGGAAACATATGTTGAAAAATTGGAAGTTTTGTTAATGAAAACTCTATGTAGGGCAGCTAGTTTACATGATAGTTTTGAATGAGTAAATGTTGTCTAAAAATTTTGAAACTTTCCAGTCTAATAGTAGACATGTCAAGCTTTAAATTTATATATAAGTTGTGTCATTTGGAGATGTGTACTGGGAGTTATGTATTTCCAAAGTTTGAGGTTGAAAACGGAATCTATTTTGGAACAGTAAGGAAATTCTTTGAATTCTGTATTTTTGTGGTTGTATATGGCAATGATTCATATTTTTCCTGTATATAGGACTTAAAAAGATTTAAATAGGACTTAGAATCACTCCATTTCGATTTTTGTAGGTTTAGTTATGATTTTTAGAAGTTTAGCTAAGAAACAGGAATTTTTCTTGCCGCTGCCCAAAAGCTTTCGACCTATTTTTGGCCGTAGCCAAAATGCTTTTGACCATTTCTTGGCCACGGCCAACCCCCAATTTCAACATGTTACATTTTTGAACGGTGGTAATGGGTCTAGCTCTTCCTAATCCTATTAGGCATTTGTTTGAGCTTCTAATAGCTACTTAAATGCTCAAATGATAACCAACCTAAGTATTTTGAGTTGTTAAAAAATGGGAATAGGTAATAACCCATTATCCCTAAATTCTAATTATAAGATTTGATATCTGCCCTAGGTGCAAGAGATCAGTACAAGAACAAGGCCGGAAAGGGCAAGGTAGTGACTCTTTCTCTTATATCATGTATAATGCTTTGTATATATGTGCATATCATCTATTGTTATAAATGTCATGAATTGTTGTGAATGTCATGAACTGTGACGAATGTCATGAATGTGAATGCTGTTGTGTATGCTGCTATGAATGCTACTGTATATGCTTCTTTGTGATGATTGCTTACATACTTTGTAAAATTATATATTATATGAGTGAAATATTACTATTAAGATTCATATAAATCTCACTTTTTCCAATAACTAACCTACAGCCAGGGCAAGAAGATCAAAGAAGAAGTAGGTAAACAAGGGCGGCAAGTGCACAGATAGGAGATTAGGGTTTTGTGTTGGTTATCAAACTTTTGGATAAATGTATATGATGCAACTATAAGTTCATTGTAGTAAAAGTGGACGAATCTACCATAGACTTGTGTATTTGTATGTAATCCCTGGTATGGGAATTAAGACGGGCAATTATGCCCTACAAACCCTAATAGTGAATGAATATAACCTGGAAGTTCGTCAAGAAATTTTGTTAAGTACTCTGATATTAATGAATGGAACAGAACCGAACAGGCCAAATAGATTCAAAAAGTGGAAGTGAGACCTTATTAAATAGGCTTTGAAAAGTTTTTGAAAACCCACTTTATCACATGACCGAATCCTGTCTTGAAGTCGAAACCTCTAATGAGTTGAAAATTATTCTTTGGTCTCCAGTTTAGATTTAAGACACGTTTTCGAACTATATTCACGTCTTTCAAGAAAGGGGGTTACAACATATTTCCTGGAAGATTGGTCTAGATGATACGTAGACTTCAAAGCACATAATCTAAGTTAACATTTTTTACAAGTACATTAGAAGTAATTAGCAAGCATATTTACCTTACCCTTATATTGTCCCAAATAACGCCTGCGTAATTTCTCTATACCTAATGCCATTTACTTGCCATGATAGGAACATTGGTCCTTATCATTATGCCAATGTAGCTGATGAAGTGTGATGACTCAAGAGCTTGATCGTCATTATTCCACGTCACATGAAATTTTCTCCCCAAAGACTTTACTTTGATAACAAAAGTCAAGGCACATTGGCCCCTCCTTACAATATCTCTCAATCGTTCTAACGCATATTTTGGCATCTCGTTTCTACTTTGCCTAGGGACAACATCAGTACGAGGGGCATTCTCAAAACTAGAGGCATCATATGTGTTAGAAGAAGTAGGATTAACCATTTTAACTAGAAAATAAAACTCATTCAGTCAGCCACAGGTAACAGAGCAATGGGTTTTCCAAAAAAATATGATGCATGACAAAAGTCAAAACCTAGCTAGGTAAGATAAGGTGATAAATAAGGAGAATACATAATGCAAAAGAGAAATCATATCATAAAATAAGGATAACAAAGTGCATAAAACAATGTGATCTTGCTAGGGCTCCAAAATGAAAAAGCGAGTTAGGGCAATCAAAGCAACTCATGCAGCCGTTGAAATGAAGTTCAAAGAAAGCAATGGAGGATGTGGTTTTCCTGAAAGAAACTGTCAACAGTTGGAAAAGTCAACTGAAGCTGTGGAGTTTCGAGGAGGGTGGGTAACATTCTACTAAAGACAAGTGTGTTAATTGTAATAACTTAGGAATGTGAAGAGATACGAGATAACAGTTGTTTTAAAAGACTTGACAAAACTTTCTCACAATTGTAAGTGTAGAACCGTTATGAAAGTTGGCCTTTTTCTTATTGTTTTTAATTTACAATCATAATGAACCTCTGAAGGAAAGTTCATGGTTTTGCATCTCACAATCGTTAGGTTTTGTCAACGATGACAGTTTGTTCTAAACAACAGTTTGCTATTGGATATAGTATTCTAAAAAGTGATAGGTATTACATAATAACCATCACTTATTTGACTTTTTTTTAATAATTTTTGAAGTTGATTATTCAACCTCATAATGCAAACAAAAAATTAAAAAATAAAATGAGAGTGTGAATAAAAAAACAAAAATAAAAAAATTATGAGGATGAAGGATTTGCTGCATCATGAGATTTATTGTTCTCTAGTAATTTGTCCATCTTCTCAATCTATAAAGCTAATGAGAGAGGTCAGTTCCTTCAAACTTGTTCATACGTCCTTTAAAGATCATTTCTTGTTAATTAAATAAACGTGGAATTGAAAGGGTTTCATGGGTTATCAAGCATAACATGTCCTTTGGTAATGGTTGATTAATAATAACCATGAAGTAGCAATGGTTTTTTTCAAATAGTTTTAGGTTGCTTTGCCCTAATGTAAATTTTTTTAATATTAAAAAAATTAGGAAAAAAAACAATAGTGGTTTTCAATCATCGCCATTACTGTTATCCACCTCCTCCTACCCCTTCCCCTCACTCAACACATCATCGACATCAGAGGAAAGATATGAAGGGTCTAACTAGAAGTGATCATATACAACCTGATTGTGATAAAAGATGAGGTCCAACTTCCTATTCAGACCGTGGGTGTGTGTACCGAGACACCTTATGGAGTGGTCAAGGCTAGCCAACATTTGCAATAGAGCCTCCATTTGATGAAGAGAAAGAAGAGGAGGAGCTTGTGTGGACGTAGTGGTAGAGGAGGCGGTGGTCGTAACACCCTTGTTTTCAAAGCCTATGGACGACTTAAGTATAGTAATATCTTTAAGAAGGGAGACCGGCAATCTTTTGTAAACAGTGGGAATCCCAACTTCAAGTAGAGTGTGGAGCTGTACTTGAGTGGGTTTTCAAAAATCTTTTCGAAAGTAGTTTTCAAATTTGGTCCATATTATTTTACGATTCATTAAGTCATCCATTTTATGTTCATTTCATCATATCAGAGTTTTTACCAAAACGTTCTCTACTAGAACCAACTATTATGATTAATTAATGGCCCTAAATGGACAGTTGTTCACTACTAGTTCGGATGTTACTATGTGTTTACTTATATATAGGTGCTTACTTAGATGTCCACTGACTTGCCAGTATGGGACTGACATCACTTAAATACGGATTAAGTACAATTCCCAAAAATAAATAGATAACCAATAGAAATTAAGTTCTAAGTTCTTTGCTTCATTCGCCCATGGTTACCTTCTTGCCTGAGGAACTACATGCCTGAGCTGAAAATTTGTCTTTGGAAAAATAGGGTGAGATTCAAAGAATCTCAGTAGTAATGGGTATCCATATAAGATGCATACATATAACATGCATTGTCAATTAAAGTTTTAATACAAGCAACATATTCAATATTCAGAGATAAATTCATGATATGCGGAGAGCATAAAGTTACCAATTCAAGGACAACATTCCCTTGCCACAGCGCTAATAAATTCTACTAGGCCTGAACCCTTCTCATCTGAATGCTTAAGTTCACAATAGTACAAACATGCATATAACATATTACATAGTATGTGAGGGATAAGTTACTACCTAAAATTTTTTTCTAAATCTTGACCTCGATTGACGTGTTTTGGGCATCCCAGGAAAATGGCAAATCCTATAAATTATAATTTACGGGCGATGAGTTATTACTTAGTCCAATTCTTTTACAATTCATTCTCTTATGTTGGTTATCATTAAGGTCACTACCTTAGGCCCAATGTATAGCTAATAGGCCCAAGGTACCCAAAATACTTAACTTAACCATCAGGGCTCAATTCTATTACAAAAACACTTTACTTTAAATTTTCGCACTATTACTAAAAGCTAGTAGAATTTTCATTAATATTTGAAAATTCATAACTTGAGCTAGGAAAATCCAACTAAGGTGATTCCAAATCCTATGTGTCACTTATTAAGTCTATTTTAAGGAAACAATACTTCCAACAGCCACCTAACCACACACATTTTCCAGTTTCCCTTTTTCCCATATTGCCAGAAAATCTGACCAATTTTAATGGTCTAACTTCAAACACTTATAACTCCTAGTGTACTTATCCAAATCCTTCATAATAGCGATCAAATTAAACATCTTTAAGTATACTTTAATTCTGGAAAATCTCATCATATCAGATGAACTTTGAACAGTGACATTTTCATCACAAAAAAACTACTAAACAAAAATGCACATTGGCAACTTAGTGAACTAAGTTTCCAATATTTGAGCTTTTTAACCAGTCTTCCAAAAAATATAATCAAAGCCTATTTTTACACAATTTTTCATGTAGAATCCAATGGAAAACTCAAAAATACCAAAATCAAATTCTTTCACCAGTTTTTACCCCTGACCGAAATTGCTCCCCAAAAACAGTAAAAATCCAAGTTTGTGTTTTTAACTACCAATAAGCCTAATACTTCAACAAGCATCATATATCACCAGTGTTCAGGAAAAGTTACTACTCCCTCTCCTTCTCTCCTCTAACAATTTTATGGAATAAAATATGATTTTTCCTTCCTCTCTCCTTACTTGGCCGAAATCTTAAAGGGAAATGGAGGGATGAGATTGCATGTTGGCTTTGGTTGCTTCTTGTGGTGACATGTGTCAAGTGATTGCTCCATAAGATGATATGTGTCTAAAAGCTATTAGGCCTTCCTTTTCTCTCTCCTAGGTGGCACTATCATGGTCAGGGGAAGGAAGGGGCCTAACAATTTCCCTAAACTCCCAACGCGGTGTTCGAGAAAGTTAGTCAGGTGACTGGACCGGAGACCGATAGATTTCCCTGACTGAGGTGACATGTGGCGTTCTCGTAGATGCCAACATAAAAGGCATAAAGTGGGTGTAATGATAAGGGACACGTGTCACCTCCTCATTTGGCCAACACAAAAGTAGCCTTGTACTTTGCAATGATTATGGGACACTTGTCATTTTCTTACTTGGCCAATACAAAAGGTGTGTCATCATAACTTTATTAAAGTTTCTTTATCAGTGCATACTTAGGATTCTACTCAGGACTTTGGCATGCATATCGAGGCATGCCACGTGATGCCCAGATCCCTCCAAACTCAAAAATGGCACCTCTGAGCCTTACAACTACTGATGAATTTTCCTCCAACTACTTACACTCATATTTTACAATCCTAACTTCTCGATTTCTGTAAATAACACGAGTATCTAGGAGTTTCGAGAGTGGCTCTCATATTATTTATAAATTTGTAGCATTATTACCATTTCACTTTTCAAGGGTAAATCCTAGTCCTAAATTAGTCGAGAATTAATTTCTTACAAAACTCTCAAAGTGATTGTACTAATACCATTTACACTGAATGTTGGGATTCGTAACCCTTACATAAATTTTGGGACATTACAATAGTGGAGGAGGAGGAGGAGGTGAATAAAAAGAGCTCTCTGGCATTTGACCATAATGAGGGAGAAAAGGACGAGGTTATGAAAAGATGCTTTTTAGAAAAATACTAGGAACAAAAGGAATAGGTCAATATAAATAGAGTTGAATACTTCGCTTTAAAGTAATTAACTTAAGAGAACTGGTACTTGGTGTCAGACTAAACGATGTTATGAAAAGGTTCCTTTTATATTTGTTCTTTACATGACGGTTGTTGTAACCCCTTACTCTTGACGTGTTTTGATGAGTCTTTACACAATGTGTATATAGACCACTAAGCCTGGTTTCAATTACACCTTTGATTAATTGGGCTTTTTTGAAAAATTTTAAACTTTCTAATGAAACTACTTAGTGGTTCCCAACTTAATGATGCCTTATCAGTTCTTAACTTCATTTATAATTAGTATCAGAATTGCTTCTCTGCTTATAAAGCCATAAATTGTTTGTTAGTTAATGGGCCTTTGTCGTATAGTTGCCTAATCTAACTTAGTGATTGCGTTATGGGAATATACCGACTTACTACGTACTATTACTAGTACTTTGTTCATGTATTTACACCAATACATAATGTACAGAGTACAAAGTATGCTAAAATGTTCTAAGTATTAGTGAAATCAAAATATAGATAACCAACAAAAGCTTAAATCCTATATTCACCTTCTTCACTTATCAGTGCTTACCTCTTTGCCCTTTGAGTTGCTAGCCCTTGCTGTATCATAATTATGGGAAAGGATGAGATTCACGAGAATCTCAGTAGTAACAACAATCAATCATATAAAATGCAAGTTCATAAAGCATGCCAAAAAAACTATCATATAACAATAATTATCACAACAACATTCAACAAATCGATATGCAGCAGATCAATAATCACATAACACAATACCACGGTGCGTGGTAATTGAGGTCTTACAGCCCAAGGCCTCTACCCCATATAAGATGTACATCGAGGCTTACTGCCATCACGGCCTTATAGCCTAGGGCCTCTTTTAACCCCCTTCCGTAATTAATATTCGGAATACACAATTAAAGTGAAATAGAGACCAATAACAATCAAATAACATTTATAAACCCATATACCAGACGGGGTTTTCACCAATACCTTTCGAAATCATTTATAACCTGGCCTCACATTCACATTCCGAATATAATTACTACATGAAGATAAATCACATTTAATATATCAGAGTATGCAATGTAATAATTCCGATAATTCTGGATTCCATTTATTAACTCAAGCTTTATTGGGCACATTCGCCCATTACAAGCCCTCATATGGGGATTACACAAATCCATCTCAAATACATAACAAATCCTCATCCAAATCATATACAGTCATCCATACTCATATTGATAATCAACTACCAACTCTTATCTCAAAGGAGTCCTAGCCGCTCCCACATGAGCCATTTGCCCTGTCTAAATTGTTGCTAGGGGAAAGTGAGATTCGAGAGAATCTCAGTAGGAAACAAATACCAATATGCATGCAAAATATGTGTTTAATGCATGACATACTTGCATTACATAACTCATGCTCACACAATGACATATCTGCAAACTCAATGCTTCAAACAATATACTTATGGCCATAGCATAACAGAAACAGAGCTTCAATAGTTCATATATGTTTCACATAATCAAGCAAAACAATAACATGCATCAATACACCAACACAAATATCAAATACATGCAGGAGAGGTAAGTTCCCTACCTCCAGTCTTTTCTCCTCGATTTGCGTGCCAGCAACTCGGGCCCTCAATTGGGTCCTATAATTCCAAATGTACCATTTAGACACTTCCATAGTGTTTTTGGGGGTTAGATGAGCCTATTATGAAAATTTACTAAAATGCCCTCAGGGAATTGGCCCGGCCCGACCCCGCTGTACCCAGTCCGGCTGTACTTTTCCCGAAATTCTATCCTGGGCTATCCTGACATATTTTTGTCCAAGGAATTCATTTCCAGACTCGAAATTGTCAAATTACAAATTTACCCTTGGCAACCCCACTTTAAGGGTTTTAGGGGCGTTTTCGTAATTATGCTTTTTCGGCCTTTTCCGAAAAAGTGACCAACTGTAACCCCACCTAATTTTCACTCCTGAACTCAATGGAACCATCAAATCATTGAAAATCCATCTTTAAGGCCCATTTATAGCCTTGGCCGAAATATACAAGTACTCCGGGAAAAATTGGGGTTTTTCGATTTCGGCTCCGTAAACGCGTTCCTTTCTACTCCTAACTACTTCATTGACTATTCCATTAGGTTAAAACTACCATTTAGTACCAATTTGGGCAGCATAACAGCCCAACACACTCATTTTCCATTTTTAAAACCAATGAAAATCTGGCAAAATTTCACTGATTAAATTATCCACAGCAGCCAGAATAGTCAATACACAAGAGTTTGGAAGTTACCTCAAGCTTCCACTAGCTTTTCTCAAGAGTGGCTGAAACCCTAGCCCTTCTTAACCATGAAAAATGAGCTTTCAACACCTTTAAGAACATGAAAGAGAAGTTTAGGAGCAAGGTTATACGCGTTAGGAGCTAGATCATTGGAGAAATCGGCTTACCTTGTGAGATTTCTCTTCTTTCTCTCTCTAAGAGCTCTCAACACACTCTCTATCCTTGGCTGCTGAACCTCACGACAGAAATGGGAGGAAGAAGAATATGGTAAATATTTTAATTCCATGCTGATGTCATCTTTTATTTTGATGATGTCATAATTCCCATTTTCGGATTTTCTGGCAAATTTTCTACCCAAACTTTGAAAAATCATAACCAATTCTAGAAAAATTGAAATGAGGTGATCCCAAAGCCCATTGAAATCTATTTAAGTCCTCTTCATAGGAAAAATATGAGACATTACCAAAAATCACCACAAAATTCCAGAATTACATGAAATTCCCTTGTTGTTCCAGATTTTCACCCAGTTTTAACATCAAACTTTGGAAAACCATAACTCCCAGTTCACAAAATGAAATAACATAAATTATATGTCCATTTTGAAGCTTGGAATGTGAAATTTAAGAATGGAAATTTTCAGAATTTTTAGAAACCATTTGCCGACTCAAAATGTCAATACAAACAGACTGCCTAGAACATAGTTTCACTGGACAAAATTTCAGATTTTGCATCTTTGCTTCCAATGGTCCCATTTTCATACCAAACATCATTCCCACATAAATTTTCACAAGGAATCCATTGGAAACACCAAATCAATCAAATTCAAATTTCATTTACATGTTTCACCAATAATCACAACATGTCAACACAAGTCATAATTCAAACTCACATTGCAATTCTTTACTTTCCAAAGTTCCAAACCAATTCCAATGAACTCACATGAACTCACACACATGGGATTCCACCCACTTAATCTCACAAAAAATCAACCCTAACAATTGATCTTCAAGTTACCAATGAGTTTCCTCTTTGGTAACTGACCAATTGGTCGGTAACTTTACTGTTTTGCCCCTGATTATGGCAATTCCTCCTGAATCACCACTAAACACATCATACTTTTCCATTTAGTCACAATATGCGCCCTCCCTCTATTTTAAGTCAATTTAGATATTAATCCATAATTGAACTTAAATATTGGGTTTTGGCACTGCTCACAACGAATACGTATCACAGTTCACATCATAATCTTCAAAAGGGTCCATTTATCACTAATCACATCCGCTTTTGGAGCCATCATCCCTTAATCATAATTTGGGATCTTGCTAAACTGGGGCTTAGCAATCTACTTATTTCAGGCTTATTCTCTAGCCTCAAGTCTCAAAATTTGGGGTATTACACCTCTACCCCATGCAAACTACTATATCAGGTCTTACTGCCTTAGGCCTCTGTCAATCACAATCTGAATGCTCTTTAGGTCTTACTGCCTAAGGACACGCTGGTCCAATATCTCTTACTGCCTCAGGCCTTTGCCTATCACAAATTTGTCTCGATGGTAACAAAATACATGAAGAATAATACATAAAATATGAGAGAAAGAGTTACTACCTGATCTCCTTTACCATGCTTTACCTTTATCAGCAAACTTCTTAGGCTCGGGAAAACTTCGAATCATATAATTTAGAATTCATGAATAGGTGGGTCATTTTTTATTCTAATTCTATTGACATAATAAAGACTATGTTCCTCTTGACCCATCTCTATTCTTGTCTTTTACTTCACTTCGTTGGTTATCTTTAGTACCCTTCATGCTATGTTTAATGCATACTCCATCTAAGACATATTACATGTTTTCCTTCCTTGAGAATTGGGTATTCAATGTGGTCCCATTAGTTTCTAAATCATGCCTATATTCCTCATGACCTTACTTATCATAATTCCCCCCAAATGCTACAAATCCGAAGGTCAACCCTAATTTACCAGATTCATCAAGCAACTTGGAAAATTCATAACTTAATCTATAAAACTCCAAATGAGGTGGTCTAAGTTCCTATGTGAAGCTTTCTAAGTCCTTTATTAGGAAAAAATATTAACCGCTATCACTTTTAGGTACAACATTCTAAAAATCCTCAACCAACAGAACTACCTCGGGATCATTCTAGATTTAATACATAAGATTTAACAAATCATAACTTACAAATTACTCATCCAAATAATACATTATATACCTCATTTTAAAAATTAAGATTTCTACTAATAAGCTATAAAATATCACAATCATTGGACAAGATTTGATCAACCAAAATTGACCCATAAGCAACATGACTTCCTTGAAAACGAATCTGGCAGCACTAACCTTTAACAACATTTAAATCCAATTTTAGGGTTTTCACTCCAATCCTTATAAAATCATTACCCTATGCTATTCCCACACAATTTTATGAGTAAAATTCATTTCAAAGCTCACATTTAACAAAATCCAATTCCTTCCTATGAACCATGCTAGGGCCAAAAATTAAGGTTCTTAGGCCAAAATTCTATTTTCTATTATGATGCTCCCGGCATCATTTTCTCACCTTTATCCCACACAATTTCTTATTCTAAACCAGTTGAAAATGTCAAAATCAAAAAAATCACATTCTTTCCTCTTGCCCTATACTTGGCTAAAAAATATGCATTAGGTCACGTAAAGTAATCTTGTAATTTCTAACCACATGACTTGCTAAATTTCTTTCCTACCATATTTAAACCTCATATAACATCAAATTCATGTTCACAAGATCATTCAAACTATAAAATTACCTCTTGACCAAAACTTAGGGCAGTACAATAACCTCATGAAAACCCAATTGAATTTCAAGATACTAAAGTCAAATAAGAGCTTATGCTTACCTCTATCCGGTGCTATAGCTCTTTCTTGACTCTCCCAATGTCCATACCTCTTATTCAGCACCAAAGTCCTCCTTTCAAGAATCTAAAATCATAGAAATGTTGCTCTCGACAAGAGGAACAAGATTAGTGAAGACTCCCAGTGCTAAAAACGCGAATTCAAGGATGAAAATCACTTGGGAACACTTTCCCTCTCTTGTTCTTCAAGAACGCACCACCTTCTCACTTCTTTCTTTTTTTATCTATTTTCTCTTATTTTCCCCCTTATTTTTTAGCCTTAGACGAAATTTAAGAGTGTGGGAGAGAGTTGGATTATTGCCACACGTACATATAACCTTCTCACTTCTTTCTTTTTTATCTATTTTTTCTTATTTGCCACACGTGTCCTAGTAGAAACCCAACCCATTCTTCCTAAAAACCCAGCTGACTCTTCCTTAAGGCCCTTAGCCGACTTTGGTGGTTAGGTGAGGGGAAATATGATGATTTCCTCTTACTCGCATATGTAGTGTAGAGGGAGGATGGACATGTGGCCATACCTGAGACTAGTGAGTTCTCCTAAAATGTACTTAAGGGCTAAATGTATTGAAAAGAATGTGACTTAATGACAGAATTGTCCTTGAAAATTTTACAATGACTTTAGTCCTGATTAGCTAGCGGTAATTACCTAATTTTTCTACCTAAAGTCAAAAATGACCAAAAACCTAATTTGAACACCAGAAGAGGAGAAAGTGGTGCCATTTATGTGAACACAAAGATGTTAGTGCAAGCGTTTCACCCAAGAAGGGGGTAAATTGGGTGATACCAGAAAAGTCGTTTCGTATATAAAAATTAACAGGAATTTAAAGAATTAAGAGCTAAGAGAAATATCATCAAAGTATACATTGGGAGTTATATTGGTTCGGCCACAACCACTTTAACCTACGTCCAATCCTCAGAGCTTCTCTCAAAGTTTCACTATATCTTCTAAGATTCAGTGGGTTCTTGGCACCTCAATACACAGCAAGTTCCTTCACTGGACACTCGCTATAATACCCCAAATTTTGATTAAGGGCTAATGACATTTTTTAGAATGATTTTGTGAATTAAAGTTGATTTGAGATCCGAATTAATTATTAAAAATGCCCAACACCCTATATTTTAGCATAATTATGTGACAAAGTAATTTTTGGAGCTAAAATAAGGGTAGATGGTGCATGGAAGAAGGAAAAGAATTTAATTATGTATTATATGGCAATTTAAGTTAATATGCCATAATCAGTGGAGAAATTGAAAGAATGAAAATTATCGACTAATTAGTCAATGATTAATGGAGAAATTAATTACTAACTAAGAGGAATGAGAAGTGTTACTAAATAGTTAATGGAGCTAGTTAGAGTAACCAAGTG
The DNA here is from genome assembly GCA_963210345.1 of Inga oerstediana. Lineage (NCBI taxonomy): Eukaryota > Viridiplantae > Streptophyta > Magnoliopsida > Fabales > Fabaceae > Inga > Inga oerstediana. Next base: position 48,677,401 of record OY723399.1, read on the forward strand.
GTTACTTACTTTTTGAGAAGTCATGAGATTGAGACAAGTGGCACCATTGGATGTAGAGGGAGTTGTTGGAAAGTCAAACTAATCATATTTTATCATTTCTCTCTCTCTCCCCCCTCTCTCTTATGCGTATGGGCATGGAAAATGGGGAAGAAATTATGCTCCCCTCTTCATCTTCATCGTCTCATTTTCTCTCTCTTGCTCTCTCCATTCTTGCCATTTTTGAAGGAAGAAAGAGAAAAGGAAAGCTCAAGATTTAGGTAAGATCTTGACCTTGAATGCCAAAATCTCTTTCTTTAAAGTTGTTCCTCTTGTTAAGAGCTTCCTTTCTATGGTTTTAGAATTTCAAGAGGAGGTGTCTATGTTTGAGAAAAGTTAGAGATTGAAAAATCAAGAAACAAGTTTGGCTCTCAGTGATGGTGTATTGTAATGAATCCCACAGTGAATGGGTTTTCTTGAGATAAGAGGTCATATAGCTTTGAATGATTCAAGTTGAATTGGGCCAAGGACTGGCATAGACAAATATGGATTGTGAATGTTGTCAGTCGTAGTGGGAGATTCCTATGGGACTCCTATTAAATCAACTTGACATTGCTACATCACAAATAAGGATGTAGACCTCAGAGTGTGCAACGGAAACGCAGTGAATGTGGTGTATTTGAGAACTGCACTGAGAAAAAGCTCAAGGCTGTAAGAACAACGTGTTAATTATGGCTCCTAGAGGTAAAACTTTGGGGCCAAGTTATTTGTGAGAAGGGGTCTTGGAAGATCCCAGTATGGCGAAAGAGTTCACGGTGCCGAAGGTGAAGTTGTTAAAGGCATCGGTGATGAATATACCCAGTTCCAGCTTGATGTGATTGTGTATAGTGAGTCCATCTCTAAACCCTGGCCTTAGAGCGTTTGCCAAGTACTGGGCCTGGACCGTTCCTTCAGGGCGGTGCCAATGGGCCGTGCCAGTAGTGGGTAGTGCCACAGGAATGTGACAAATATTTGTGAGTCTTTCACTTGCGGCCCATCGGTGGTTTCGGTGGGAGGACTGTGCCTACGGGGCGGTGGGATTATGGGGGATTGGCTATTTATGTGTCTTTCACTTGCGGCCGCATGGGGGTTCCCATGGCAGAGGACCGTCCTACTGGGGTGATAGTTTACAGGGGATTGACTATGTGAAAGCTAGAAAGGCTACGTTAATAAGCTGGGATTAGGGTATGGTTGTGTAACAGAGCAGAGCTAGTTCAGCTGATGGCGAATTTGACTACATGATTGAGGGTTCTCACTTGTAAGGGCATTACCCCGACATGGCCAGCATGGCTAGCCACCAGGCTGGTTGTACTGGTGTTGACCCGAGGCTGAAAGGCTGTGTGTAAAACTAGAGTCTACTATGAAGCTAGGTGTACTCGTTAGAGTTGCATCGCCATGCCAATAGTCCTTGAGTAACTAACAATGGTTCGGGTGATTGTTGTGTTCATTCCCGGCTGAGAAAGAGGATGAGGATGAAATGTGACCATGCTAATAGACAATAGTCCTCCGGTAGCTAACAACAGCCGTGGTGACGATGGGTGAAAGAGGATGAGGATGGAGTGGGGAGACTGAGACTCCCGGCCGGCTGTCTGGGTAGAAGAGATTGAGACTTCAGGTGGGCCGTTATAGTAGGGTGCTTCGGATAGAAGAAATTGAGATTCCGGAGTGGCCTGATGTTCTTGTTGAAGCATAAAAGTCCCTGTTACCACTAGCGGAGTCACTGGTGGGTGTATGGGTGAGGGTAATGTTGTGAAAGGGAAAACGGTGAAAGCCGAGGTATTTTTGAGTACAACGAAAGCTAAAGTATGTATGAAGATAGCAGAAGCTGTTGTTTGTGTGTAGTGTACCGGTGGTACTTATAGTTATTCCTAGAAGGGATTACTAGATTGAGCAAAGTGGTGGCCTATGCCTCCCAACTGCTGAGATCTTATGATATGGCTCATGATCTAAAGCCTCTAGCAATTGTGTTGTATGATAACAGTGTTTTGTGGCAATCGTATGAAGTGGTGGTTGCATTTGTTGGCAATCGCGTTGTGTTAGTGTTCATGTCAAGATGTGACACTATTGCCTATATGATATGACGGTAGAACCGTACGGTAACCATTAGCGCCCCAAGTATCTTGGAGATTGAGTACCATTCGGGTAAAGGCGACGTGGTCACAGATGTGTTTAGCTGGAAAATGATTTGACTTGCTGTAGTAATGATGGAGAATTTCGGGATTTAAATTTCTCGAATCCATTGGTATGAGTTAAGTACAATGTTCCCCAAGGGGGTGATATGATGATTGTGATTGAAGAGGCTTAAAGCCGGGATGAACGAGTGCAGTTCATCTGAATTATGATTGAATGAGGTGAAGACCTTTAGAGTTTGAAAATGGAAATCACAAGCTCGTGAGAGTGTCTCCGAGTATGAGAATTGGTAAAGTGATTAAGAGAAAGAAATTGAGTCACGACGTATTGGTCCGTTGAGATTCTTGCGAGAATTGGACCTGTAGTGTACTAGTTGTATAAGTGGTCTAGAAGGGATTGTTCCCAACAAGGAATAATTTTAGAAACGAAAGCCGTCAAGAAGACGGGTCCGAGGTTTATGTCATAAATGGTGTAACAAATTTCAGTGACAAAATTCATTGAACGGGGGGAGAATTGTAATGCCCCAAATTTTGATTAAGGGCTAATGACATTTTTTAGAATGATTTTATAAATTAAAGTTGATTTGAGATCCGAATTAATTATTAGAAATGCCCAACACCCTATATTTTAGCATAATTATGTGACAAAGTAATTTTTGGTGCTAAAATAAGGGTAAACGGTGTATGGAAGAAGAAAAAGAATTTAATTATGTATTATGTGGCAATTTAAGTTAATATGCCATAATCAGTGGAGAAATTGAAAGAATGGAAATTATCAGCTAATTTGTCAATGATTAATGGAGAAATTAATTACTAACTAAGAGGAATGAGAAGTGTAACTAAATAGTTAATGGAGCTAGTTAGAGTAACCAAGTGGTTACTTACTTTATGAGAAGTCATGAGATTAAGACAAGTGGCACCATTGGATGTAGAGGGAGTTGTTGGAAAGTCAAACTAATCATATTTTATCATTTCTCTCTCTCTCCCCCCTCTCTCTTATGCGTATGGGAATGGAAAATGGGGAAGAAATTATGCTCCCCTCTTCATCTTCATCGTCTCATTTTCTCTCTCTTGCTCTCTCCATTCTTGCCATTTTTGAAGGAAGAAAGAGAAAAGGAAAGCTCAAGATTTAGGTAAGATCTTGACTTTGAATGCCAAAATTTCCTTCTTTAAAGTTGTTCTTCTTGTTAAGAACTTCCTTTCTATAGTTTTAGAATTTCAAGAGGAGGTGTCTTTGTGTTTGAGAAAAGTTGGAGATTGAAGAATCAAGAAACAAGTTTGGGAAAGTGAAAGAGGTAAGTGATAGCTCCCTTTTGATATATATATATATATATATATATATATTGTAGTTGTTGGTTGAGCATTGATTTTTCTAGAATTTTTCCCTGATTTTCGTGCATTATGGAGTGTGAGAATTGCATGATGTGTTGTGATGGAAATGATGTTTGGTTGAGTTAATTGATCAATGAAAATAGTTTGGAATCTTGAATGGGGAATTTGGCAACTTTGGGGTTTTATGTTGAACTATGTCCTAAAGTAGAACATGTTAATGGGTTGTGATTTTGGTCATTTTGAGGTTTCCATTGTGTTCCTTGTGGAAAATTGTATGGGAGTATTGCTGGATGTAAATTTTGGAACCATTGGAAACACATGTTGAAAATTGGAAAATTCTGCCAAGTGAAACTTTGTGCTGGGTAGTTAGTTTTCATGGATGTTTTGAAAAAGAAAATGGTGGTTAAAAATTCTGAAACTTTCTAATCTAATAGTAGACATGCCAAAATTTAATTTTATAGATTATAGAGGTCATTTCGATGTGTGTGGTGGAAGAAATGAATTTTCAAAGTTTGGTGTCGAAACTAGACTTAATTCTGGAACAGTATGAACATTTGTTGAATTCTGGATTTTTGTGATTATGGACAGCCTTGATCCTTATTTTTCCAGTAAATAGGACTTAAATACCTTTCATTAGGCTTTAGAATCTTCTCATTTCTATTTTTCTAGAATTAGTAATGATTTTTAGAAGTTTAACCCAGAAACTGAAATTTTCTTGGCCGCAGACCAAAAGCTTCTGACCTGCTTTTGGCCGTAGCCGGGAGACTCTTGGCCACAGACAAAAACTCTCTAACATGATTTTGGCCACAGCCCAAAAGTTTCTAACCTATTTTATGCCGCAACCAAAGATCCTTGGCTGCGGCCAATATCTAAAAGTCAGAACTTTTCGCTATTGTAAGGTTGTCTTTGAGATAGTACTTCCCAACCCTTTAGGGCTTTTGTTAGAGACAATTGTAGCCACTTAAAGGACATTAATGATAACCAAATCTAAATGTTTTGAAGTCAACTGAGTATTAGAATATGTGATAACCTGTTGTCCTTAATTATGACTATAGGATTTGATATTTACCCGGATCGTAGAAGGCCTGTGCCTGATCAAGAATGGAATGACCAAGGTAGTGATACTTTATCCTATATAATGTTTAATGCATTGCTTGTGTGTATTTGTCATTGAATCTTGTGAGCTATGACCTGTGGTCACATAGGGGATCAATCTATGGTGGAGGATCGTGCCTGCGAGCCGGTTGGAATACGGGGCAATCAATGAAGAGTTGTGACCTGCGGCCACATGGGGGGATCAACCTATGGTGGAGGACCGTGCCTGCGGGCCGGTAGGAATACAGGACATACCAATGAAGAGTTGTTACCTGCGGCCACATGGGGAGATCAACCCATGGTAGAGGACTGTGCCTGCGGGCTGGTGGGAATACGAGGCATACCAATGAAGAGTTGTGACCTACGGCCACATTGGGGGATCAACCCATAATGGAGGACCATGCTTGCGGGCTGGTAGGATTACGGTGCATGATAAAAAACATTGAATGTTGTGTTGTCGATTTGTGATATATGCTTACTTGCTATGTTTCATTTTATATCATATACGTGAATTGTTACTACTGAGATTCTTTTGAATCTCACTCTTTCCGATTAACAATTTTTAGACAGGGCAAGTGAGTCAAGGGACAAGTAGGTGAACAAGGACAACTAGGATTGCCGATGGTAGCCTTAGTTTCTTTTTGGTTTAGTTATCATTTGGACAATTGTGTGTGTATATATATTTTGTGAACCATAGAATAGTATAGTTGTGTAATCCCCGATATGGGAAACTGAGATGGGCAATGATGCCCTGTAAAACTCTTGGATTAATGAAATTATCCCGGGTGAATGTCAGGAATTCTGTTAATACTCTTTTATTGTATATGTGACAAACCAAACATGCCAATTGTTTTTATTTAAAAATGAATGGAGAATATATTGTACAAGTATTGTAAAAAGTTTTTAACTACCCCGGATCAATTATTCAATTATAAAACGTATTTAAACACTAATCACGGCCTTGGTGAGGATGGGGGTTACACTTGCTCCCCCTTACACGTTGTAAACCAATCCCCAACTCAAGGTTCCACAACCTTAAGTTGCCTCAATAACAAATATCGAGTTTGTAATAAAAATCTCTCTCACAGAGTAAATATATATAATCAATGAAGTACAAAGAGTGAGTATAAGAAAAAAAGCACTAAGAATATATTGATTGATGTGAGTTTTCGTGTTCTCAGTTGTTGTGTTCTGTTCTTCATTGAATGCTCCATATATATAGATGAATTGTAATGTCTATTGGAAGCATTTCAAACATGTCTGTTAGAGTCGCGCAACTTCATTTGACCGTTCTTCTAATTTGAAAACTAGTCGTTTGCAGTAGGTGAGCGTTTCGGACGTTGCGGATGATATGTTTGATTTTTCTCTCAATGCATGATCTCTTCGTTGTTTTCTGCAAATACACTTAGGAAACTAATACAATAAAAGATTAATCATATAGATAACAAATCAATGAAAAACATATTAAAATCATACTCTCTGTACTGCATTACTCGAGTGGCTACTACTGTAAGCCCTTAAAAATCTTGGCAGAGAGTTAAGTTAACAAGTTTGACCTGATCACTGGAGTGGCTACTAGAGTGATTATTATCCATTACTCGAGTGGCTACTTGAGTGATCCATAGAAAACTTGGCAGAGACTTAAGTCAAACAATTCTGACTTGATCATTAGAGTGGTTACTCGAGTGATTAAGAAGCATTACTCGAGTGGTCTTAGAAAAATATTGATAGAGTCTTCACTGCCTAAAAACTTACCTAGTCACTCGAGGGGTCCCTTGAGTGTTCACATGTCATTACTCGAGTAGCTACTCGAGTGACACCATAAAAAAACTTGGTAGAGAGCTCATAACATCATTACTCGAGTGGTCACTCAAGTAATGGGGAATCATTACTCGAGTGATCCCTCGAGTAACCTTCTTTGAAATTTGCCAGTGCTTCTTTCTCCTATTCTGTGAATTCCTATTCTTCTTCATTACTTGAGTGCCTACTCGAGTAATAGTTTTTCCTGCCACCAAAGACTTAGTTCCTTTGTTCAAATCTCTTTTGTTTATTATCAAGACTTTTTGAATGATCAATCTAATCTTTGTTATCATCAAAACATATGGATCTAACAAAAGAGAAATAAAAAACCTAATGGCACACGAATTAATTTTTCCATGATCAAGGGTAAAAGAGTCAATTGCCACTTGATCTTGAAGTTAAAATTGGAAACTCAAAATGAAGGGCCAAGATTGGACCTTAAAAAGCAAATTAATCATGAGTCCTAAAAGGCAAATTAACCCTCCTCACACATGGTAAAATTTCAGTCAAAAGGGGTTAAATGGAAGAAAGAAGAGTTTAGTCAATAAGTCAAAGTGTCATCTAATTTTTCAACTTGGAAAAGTTGACCAAAAAGCAAAACAAGAGAGCAACTTAGTCAACATTTCCTCTCCCTTTTTGAAGAGAAATTTTGGCCAAAACAAGCAAGAAGCAAGAAGGAGGAAAGCCAACTTAAATTAACTAACTACACTTTTGTTAATTTACCACTAACTCTTACCAAGAAAAACAAATCTTGACCACACATTTTATTCTCTATTTCTCTTGGCCAATTTTTGGCCAAGTATTAAGAGATAAGGGGGAGGGAAATTTCAGATATTTCACTCACTATCTCACTTGGAAAAAACTCGGCCAAACCATCTTAAGGAAAGAGAAAAGAAGACAACTTTAAGGTAAGAACTTTCACTTGGATTTTGACCTTGTAAACCACTTCTATGGCTCAAATACTCTTCATAAACATTGTTCCCCTTGATAAGAGCTTCATTTTTATGGTTTCAGTACAATGTAATTACCTTGAACTCCAAGGGTAAAATTAATCACTTAGTGTATTAACTCTAATGATAACCAACTTGAGTGTTTAAATTATGAAAGAATTGGACTAAGTAATAACTCATTGTCTGTAAATTCTAATTATAGGATTCAATATCTTCCCTGAGCGCTATAACTAGGACAAGTACGAGATCAAAAAGGCTAAGGTAGTAACTTTTCCCTCATATTCAATGTGTCCTGTTTAATGCATATTATTGCCATTATGAATACTTGAATTGTGAACATGAATTGGGCAAAATTGCCCATTAAGCATTCAGATGAGAAGGGCTTTGGCCCTGTAGAACACCCAGCGTTATGGGAAGGGATGGTGAGTCCTTGAATAGAATTATTTGTTGCATAAGCACATCTCTGAATGTTGAATGAACATTGAATTGTTTGGTTTGTGATGGTTGATATGGCATGTTTCTTTGTATGCATTTTATATGAGTGTTAACTATTATTACTAGGATTCTTTTGAATCTCACCCCTTTCTGATAACTAATCTGTAGTGTGGGCAAGTAGCTCATACAGGAAGAAGGTAGCTATAGACGAATAGAGTTGAAGACTTAAGGTTTATTTTTTGTTAGTTATCTAGTTGTTAAGGATCTGTATATGATATGTATAATTACATTGTAATAGTAAAACTAATACTCGTAGTGTAGTACATCCGCTAGCTGTAAACTCGAACACTAGTACGTAAACAAAGTAAATGAACTCAAATAGGGTAACCATACAATGTGGATCCTTTAGCTAACGAACTTAATCAAAATATCTGTTGGGAACTTCGATAAGCACTCTGATATTAACAAATAGAAATAGAATCGAATGAGCCAAACATATTTGAAAAACAAAAATGAGACCACAATGAAAATGTTTTGAAATTTTTTTTCCGAAACCCCATTTAAATACAGGATCGAACCATGTACTGAAGTCGATATCCCAAATGGGTTGAAAATTGTTTTTGGTCTCCGGTTTGACTTCATTACACGTTTTGAACTGCTTTAAACACTCTAAAGTTTGTGGTGTTACAGTCCAGCCTAATTGGACATATTTTACATGAGGAAGTTGGGTGGTGCCTTCACATGAGTCCAACCCAAAAGCAAAATGCTAAAGGGACTTAAGTGGCACTGTCATATTGTTTCAATCCAAGAGAAAAGTGTAACATAAAGTTACTTTAATAAAGTTGCTTTATCGGTACAGGCTTCAAGTAGAGCCACAAGTGTGCTTGTGACTCAGGAATGCACCATGTGTCTGTGTATGTGGTATAAGGTGGCCCCACATGCTTCAGAGAATTGCCAGGTATGAGCCTGTGTGTCTTGAAAACACCAAGTGTCTATGTACATGTTAGGAAATGGTGCCACAAGTATATGAGACTCACAAAGATGGCGCCAAGTATATAGGGAGTCTGGTATATTTCATCCGACTAATTTCACACACAAGCAATGCCAGTTACAAAAATTGAATATGCTACAGTTGTTTATTATGAAATGTTATTTTTCTCGTTCATATACTTTATAGTTAATAGATATAACGATTATGCTTGTGTTTTCACTGATGCAAGGTTGAAATATGAATCATTTGTAAGTATTAAATGATGGTTTGTTTTAAAAACCGTCATTTGTCAAACCAAATAAATGATAGTTATTAACTACAATAGTTACTTTTGTGTTTTCGCAAATTCTGCCTCATAATACATGACAGTGCGCATGAATAACCGTTACCTTTAAGCGTTATATATCATTACGCGACCTCTGCCTCGACATATATAACGTTTATTCGATGTAACCGTTATTTATTAAAGATTATATATGCTCGAATCTGTAGTAAAGTAATTCGGTTATCGAACTTTTATAAATAGGACGGAGGGAGTATAAACTCGTGCTAACGAACTAGTCTCCAATTCTACAAAATTTTGACTTATTGGTGAGAGTGATTAAAGAAAAGACAAAAAGCCATTACATATTTCATATATGTTTTTCTTTTACTTTCAAGAAAAGAGACAAAATGATATAAATAACATTATCAAGTCTTGTAAAGAATTATAAGAAATAGATCATTAAAATGCAATAAATTAAATCTTATTAAGAAACTAAGTATAGAAGTGCAAATATTGAAGGAAAAGACATCTTTAAGGGGATCTTTATATCACCACATTGATGTGATTTGATTGAAGAGTGACCAGAGATATGAATGTTTTGCTATTTATAACCAAACAAGAGAATAAAATCTAGATCAAGCACGATACCTTTCCATGTGCCCATTTTGTTTGGACTAAGGTCGAATTTTAACCAAAAAGTTATCGCATTTGAATTATGGAAATCCAAAAATTTTTGTTGGATCAATTTTGCCCAAAAATTTCAAAAAGGAGCAAAGTCGCACAAACAATTAAAAAAATAATGTTGACTGTTAAAAAAATTAATATTAGTCGATAACATTTTTAATGGCCAGGAGCGATATTGCTCCTTTTTTTTAATATTTTCAAGGAAAAATTAATTTAACAAAAGCTTTCGAATATTCACAGTATAACATTCCAAATTTTATTCACCAAAAATATATTGTAATTATTTGAATAATTCAATATAATGGTGAATATTCATGAATTTGGATCTTGTGAATTTTGAAACATTCATATTCATAAGGAAATGGCTAAATTAATTCAAAAATTGAATTAAATTACAAAGGGGATAGCAAAATCATAATTTTGCCAATTTAGCCCAAGATTAATTATTTTCCAATTAATTTGAGTTAACTCTAATTAATCAAGGAACATAAAAGAAAATACATAATGTGATTATTCTTGGTGGAATAAATCAAGAATTGAGAAATTAAGGGGGGATTATACATAAAATCAATTGTGTGAATTATGGAATTGTGCAAAACAATTTTCTCTCCTCTTCCTCTCTAATTTTCGTCCAACATGAAAGAAAGAGGGGGAAAAATTAATTGATGCATGATCACATTTCATATGTAGAAGGAAATCATGACCAAGATTGAGTACACACAAAATGGAGTGGTGATGGAGTGCATGAGGATAGAAGCTTGAGTGAAGAAATAAGCAACATGATTACATGGTGGAGTGCACATTTTGACTTAGTTGGAGGAATGATGGAATAGTTGAAGAAGAGAGGGGATGGACTTTTTTTTAGGAGCAAACAAGAAGCAATTGGTTCAAATTTAATAAGTAACTAATGGAATGATCATGAGGGGAGAGAAGATGGTGACATGTGTCACAACTTAGGCCCTTGATTAAATCAATGGTTAGGAAGGAAGAAGACTAAAATAATATAACACAAACTCCTTCCTCTTTCATGCACACTTCACGCACAAGTCATAGGAAAAAGGAAGAGAGAGTGATTTTGTGAAGCTTGAGATTAGAGAGAAGGAGGAAGAAGAGGTCAAGGTAAGGTGGTTCCTTTGATTTTTTTTATTATGGCATTTCCTTAGATTCTTCTCTAAACTCTTGTTTCTCATGAATCTATGGTGGTGAAGAGACACTTTGAGATCAAGAAGAGAGGGAGGAGGATCCTAGATTAAGAGGAAACCAAGTAGCCAAAGAGGGTAACTTCATGATCTTACCTTCTTGAGTTGTTGTTGTTGATAATTATTGTTTGGTTTTTATGATTTTTGAGTTGAGTTGTAAAATTAGAAAAGCCATAACCCTAAGGGGTTATGCCACCCAAAATCCTTTAAATCATGATTATGAAGTGTTTAAATGGGTTAATCAAGGATTAGAAATGGAAAAGTACAAGTTTTGGGAGCTAAAACACAAAACCCCATTTTTTCCATTTTTCCTTAATATTTCGGCCAGAACCAGAACTGGTACAAGGAGTTGGATTTTCATGAAATAAATGGTTCCATTGGACTCAGTGGGCAAAAATAGGTGGGGTTACAGTTGGGCACTTTTTCGGTAGAGGCCGAAAAAATATAATTACGAAAACGCCACTGAAATCCCTAAATAGGGGCTGTCAAGGGTATTTTCGTAATTTAACAGTGAATTTGGTCAGAATAGCCTTAGTCAAAATTTTGGGAAAATGTGCCATCGGGCCGGGTACGGCGGGGCCGGGCTGGGTTCCCGGGGGCATTTTTGTAAATTTTCACCATAGACTAATATAACCACAATAAACACTATGGAATAGTCTAAAATGATACTTGGATAGGTTATGACCTATTTCTGGTGCATTTAATATTTTAGGACCGAGTCGGACGCCAGGACAGCACGCTTTACGAGACACTATTAAATAGGGGATATCAAAGCTTTGAGGTAGGGACATTATCCTTCATACACTATGCCATAAATTATGTGATTGTGTGGATGCCATTGTTTTGTAAATGCACTTTATTAATTAACATGATTTGCCTAGAGAGGGGCAGTTAGTGCCATAGGTGCACTTACACTGAGAGTTGGCAGAAGTCCAACCGGTGTAGATTGTGGGGCTGGGCCCTACTCATGTATACATGATGACGATGATGTGTTTATATTGTTCATTAATTTGTGCATACCTTGGCGCATGACATATTTACTTTTCGCATTTTCTATGAACGATATTACGTCTCTACGGGGATTCTTCGGAATCTTACCCTATTTTTAAACAAATACCTCAGCGAGTACCAGTGGGCCAAAGGGCAAAGATGTTGACGCCGAAGAGTGAGTGGCACGTGTCTCGAGGCGAGGATATGAACGTGGTTATGCCTTAGTCTATGCCTTAATATTTTGGATAATTTGTAAATATTAAAACTTCCGCTGTATTTTCTGTTTCCGTCGACGAACAATATCGGAATTGTAAACGAACGACGTTGGGATTGTAAACGAATATTTTTATTAGTATAATTGTACTTTTCTGTATGCCCATTGAATTCCGTCTTTATTACTCTTCGATTATCAAAATGGAAACGGGTGTTGATGTAACACCCTGCCTTTAAACACGTAATTATAATTCGATAATGCACATTTAATTCGGATTAGAGACCATCGGATAACTTAAACTCATTTTAATCTCCTACTTTGTAGTAGGGTTTTAAAAAAACATTCAAAATCTCTTCCTGTTTCTGGTCTCCATTTCAAAATTCGAATATAATTACCTGTGCAGTTTATCTACATTCATGTATAACAGAGTGTATAACCAAATCCCCGGCAACTCCCGGGTTCTATACATATATACTCTAGAGGTTACAAGTATCCACTAGAGGATTACACAACCAAAATCGAATATAATATTCCTAATTCAAAATATACAGTAATCCCGAGTTTAAAGTAGATAACCAACATCTCAAAAATCCTTAGTATCCCTAAAGATCCTAAGTGCTTCGGGTTGGCCGCTTCTCCTTTGAGCCACATGCCCTGTCTGAAATGTTAGTCATATGAAAGAATGAGATTCGAGCGAATCCCAGTAGTAACAAACCACTCACACAATGCATAACACAAAGCATGTATATAAATCACAACCAGCAACAGCAGCAGCAATCTCAAAGATACATGGTTTTCACCACAAACGACAGCACTCACGGCTGTATGCACAGTACGACAGCTCTCGCTGTAATAATAATAATCACGACAGCTTACGCTGTAATCACAATAACGACAGCTTACGCTGTATCACAATAACGATAGCTTACGCTGTAAACAACAGCTTGCGCTGTAAACGACAGCTATCACCAGCTGTAATCGCAGCAGCATCGAAGAATCATCACATAACATGATAACACACACATACAGAGCATTATACATAGTATAAGAGAGAGAGAGTCACTACCATGTCCTTTCCCGACGTTTCTTGGCACAGCGGGCTCACGAGGACGGCAAATATCAAATCCTGTAAACCAAGTTAGGGACAACCCGTCAATCTCTTTCCCAAGTTTTATCTCTATAATACTTAAGTTGATTATCACTATGGTCAATTAATCAAGTCAACTAAGGAGCTAAAGTGGTCAATTAACCTAAAAGGCTAATTTCTAACCTCAAAGTTCCACAATATTACATTATGCCATAAAATCTTCAATTTTCGCATAGGTGACCAATCTGCCAGAATTTTCCAACATCTTTGAAAAATCATAACTAATTCTAGAAAAATCAAAATGAGGTGATCCCAAAGCCTATTGAAATCTCTTGAAGTCCTCTTCATAGGAAAAATATGAATCACTACCAGAAATCACCACACAATTCCAGAATTACACAACATTCCACACTGCTCCAGAATTAGGTCCAGTTTCGACATCAAACTTTGGGCAACTAGAAATCCCAGCTCAAAAACCGAAATGACACAAATCATATGTCCATTTTGAAGCTTGAAATGTTAACTTTAATACTGGAAAGTTTCAGAATTATTAGACACCAATTGCCCATTCAAAATATCCCTGCAAACGGACTGCCCTGTACAAAGTTACACTTGACAGTTTTTCCAATTTTCAACCAATGTGTCCAATGGCTTCAAAATCAACAATCAAACCTATTCCCACATAATTTTTCGTGTAGAACACAATGGTAACATCAAAATGAACAAATTCCCACTCATTCCCTATGTCCTGTTTTGGCAAAATTTTAGGGTATTTCACAACAAACAACCACTTCACTATCTAATCACTAAGCTTAGCTCATTTGCCTCCAAACCAACATATAAGCACATATATAGGATGAAAGCTTCATGATCCCTAATATACCCTAAAAAAACGAAATTAGGGCTGTCACAATAGCCCACCACCACTCAGCCAATTAAAGCATCATATACATCAACATAATGCTCTTACTCACCTCTTGCTTCTTCTTGTGTTCTTTTCTTGATTCCTCAACTTTTGTTCTTGCAAGGTGGCTGAAAACTCCTCCTCTTCAAAAACAAAAACCATAAAAATGAAGCTAAGGAAGATAGGAACAAGTTTCATGAAGGTCACTTGAGCCATAGATGAGGTTAAGGAGGTGAAAATCCATGTAGAAGTTCTTACCTCAACTTTGTTCTTCACTTTCTCTTAGCTTGCTGAACTTGGCCGACCTTGAGAAGAGGTGAGAGAGTGATTTATGATCAGTTTTTCTCTTCCTTTATCCTCTGAATATCTGACCGAAAATGTGGCCCAAAGAGAAAGAAAAGTTGTAGTGGAAAATAATTCTTTTTACACAAGTTATGCCATGTTGACTTTGGTCAATTGAGTAAGGTTTCTCTTGCCTCTTCTCTTCTTGCTTTTGGACGTGATATGGGCTGCACAAATGGAGAATTATTATTGACCAACATATTCTTCAAAGGGAGGAAGAAAGATTGACCAATTGCATGAACTTGCATAGCCATTGGTTACACAAATTTTCTAGTTGCAATTTTTGACTTTTCTTCTTTGCTTTTCATCTTGGTCAATGTCTCAACTTGTTTTAATTTAATTCCTCTTCCCTTTCCTTTGTCTCCACCGAAATGTTGCACTTTGAAACACAAAAAGAATGTTGACCACTTGCTTTAAGGCATATGTGACCCATATGACCAAAGTTCCCTTGTAAAAGAGTTGAAATTTTGACCAAATTCCTCCTTCCTTCTCCTTTACCCTTTTTGGACGTTTTTAACAATATGAGGAAGGGTATTAATTTGTTTTCCCATTGGTCAAGCTTGATCCTTCATTTTAAGCTTTATCCCACAATTAAGCTTAACTATAGGGTTTAGGCTCTAATTACAACACATTCGGATCAAAATCCACATCATATACTTCAAAAGTGTTCATTTACAATAATTACATCACTTTTGGAGTCATTAGCCCTTAATCCCATTTTTGGGTTATTACAATTCTCCTCCCGTAAAATAAATTTTGTCCTCGAAATTTGTCAAACTACTTGAGCCATAAACTCCGGATATCTTCTTCGCATATCCGCCTCCGCTTCCCAAGTTGCTTCCCTCTGAGTCATTCCCTTCCAGATCACCTTCACAAAGGGAATGCTTCGGTGTCTGAGCCGTCGTTCTTCTCTATCAATGATCTGTTCTGGCTCTATCGCATATGTGAAGTTGTCTTGCAACTTGACTTCTTCATATTCGACAATGTGAGATGGATCTGGTTGATACTTCTTCAGTTAGGAAACATGAAACACATCGTGGAGTCTGCTCAAGTTTGGGGGTAGGGCTACTCGATAAGCAACAGGCCCAATCCTCTCAAGGATTTCAAAAGGACCTATATATCTTGGGCTCAACTTCTTTCGTTTGATTGCTCGCCCAATGCCGGTGACAGGAGATACTCTCAGAAGCACATGGTCACCAACTTCAAACTCTAGAGACCGTCTTCTCTTGTCAGCGTAGCTTTTCTGTCGACTCTGCGCTGCAAGCAACCTCTTACGAATAATCCGAATCTGTGCTGAGGTTTGATCAACCAAATCTGGCCCATAAAGCTTCCTTTCGGATAACTCGTTCCAGCACAAAGGTGATTGACACCGTCTTCCATACAACGCTTCATACGGAGCCATTTGGATGCTCGTATGATAGCTATTGTTGTAGGCGAACTCAGCAAGTGGGAGGAAATGATCCCAACTTCCTTTAAAGTCGAGAACACAGGCTCGCAACATATCTTCCAGCGTCTGAATTGTTCTCTCAGATTGTCCATCCGTTTGAGGATGATAAGCCATACTGAATCTCAGTTGAGTACCTAAAGCTTTATGCAATGCTTTCCAGAATCTTGAAGTGAATCGTGGATCTCGATCGGAAATGATGTTTTTCGGAACACCATGAAGTTTGACAATCTCTCGGATATAAATCTCCGCTAGTTTATCAGGAGAATAACCAGCATTGATTGGTATGAAGTGTGCCAACTTCGTTAGCCGATCTACAATTACCCAGATCGCATCATAGTTCCTGATCCTGGGCAACCCCATAACCAAATCCATGGTCACGTTTTCCCATTTCCATTCTGGAATCTCAGGACTCTGAAGTAAACCAGGCGGTCTCTGGTGCTCGATTTTCACTTTCTGACAAGTGAGACACCTTGCAACATATTTGGTCACGTCACTCTTCAAACCCGGCCACCAATACACTAATTTCAGATTCTGATACATCTTGGTCATACCAGGATGAAGAGTATATCGGCTTTTGTGTGCCTCATCCAGAATCTTCTTCCTCAACTCTGCCTTAAGTGGAACGCAGACTCTTTTCTGGTAACGAACCAATCCACGAGGCGATATGTCGTAGCCTGAAACTTCTCCCTGTTCAATTCGAGTCAGATTGCGCTGTATCCAGTCATCTTGACTCTGAGCTTCTTCAATTTCCGCCCTTAGATCACTCTCCTCTTGAGAAACAGTGTAATTGGCACAGATGATCTGGTTTGTCAAATTTAAATCACAAAAATCTTCAATCAATTTCCTTTCTTGGATCATCATAGCTGCAACGAGCACAGTCTTCCGGCTAAGAGCATCAGCGACTACATTTGCCTTACCCGGATGATATTTTATTTCCAGGTCGTAGTCCTTAAGCAATTCCATCCAGCGGCGCTGTCTCATATTCAGTTCTTTTTTATCATACAGATATTTGAGACTCTTATGGTCGCAGTACAATTCCACAGTCACACCATACAGGTAATGACGCCAAATCTTCAAAGCAAATACAATGGCCGCAAGCTCCAGATTATGAGTGGGATAGTTCAATTCATGAGGTCTGAGCTGTCGAGAGGTGTAGGCCACCACACGTCCCTGCTGCATAAGGACACACCCTAATCCCTACCCACTGGCATCAAAATACACAACGTATGTCAAACTGGGATCGGGTAAAATCAACACAGGTGCCGTCGTCAACCTCTCCTTCAGCTCCACAAAACAGTTTTCACATTTCTCATCCCACACAAATGGCTGATCCTTTCTTGTGAGCTTGGTCATCGGCAACGTAATACGGGAGAAATTTTGGATAAATCTCCGATAATAACCAGCAAGACCCAGAAAACTGCGTATTTCTACCACAGATTCTGGCCTCTTCCAGTCCAGTACTGCTTCCACTTTACTGGGATCCACATAGACCCCTTCTTGCGAGATAACATGGCCTAAGAATTTCACTTCTGATAGCCAGAACTCGCACTTGCTCAATTTAGCATATAGTTGTTTCTCATGCAATGTATTCAGTACAATTCTCAGATGATGCTCATGCTCATCCTTATTCTTGGAATATATCAAAATGTCATCGATAAACACAACAATAAACTGATCCAGATGTTGCCGAAAGATACGGTTCATGTAATCCATGAAAACCGCAGGCGCATTGGTTAGCCCAAATGGCATCACCAAGAACTCATAATGACCATATCGGGTCCTGAAAGCAGTCTTTGGAATATCTTCTGCTTTCACTCGCAGCTGATGACACCCTGACCTTAGATCAATCTTTGAAAACACACACGAACCAGAGAGTTGATCTAAAAGGTCATTGATTCGGGGAAGAGGGTACTTATTTTTTATAGTAACTTTATTCAGCTCTCTGTAGTCGATACACAAGCGAAGACTCCCATCTTTCTTCTTTACAAACAATACTGGAGCTCCCCAAGGCGACACACTGGGTCTAATAAACCCTTTCTCAAGTAAATCTTCTATTTGTTTCTTTAACTCTGCCATTTCGTTTGGGGCCATGCGATATGGGGCCTTGGATATAGAACCAGCTCCAGGTACAATGTCAATTGGGAACTGAACTTCCCTTTCTGGAGGTAATCCGCTCAGATCGTCTGGAAACACCTCAGGGAATTCATTTACCACAGGTATATTACTCAAAATCTCACAGGTTTCCTCTTGCACCGAGAAAAACACTACATACCCCTGACAACCCTTTTCAAGATACTTTTCAGCTTTGGCTGCCAAAAGAAAATTCATACTAGCATCCACAACTTCAGCCCTCTGAGATACAGGATATACTATCCTCTTGTTTCCACAATCAAGCAATATATTATTTGCCGTTAACCAATCAAAACCCAAAATGACTTCTAATTGGCTAAGAGGTAAACATATCAAATCTACAATAGATTGATGCCCTTCCACAGTTATGACACAACTCAAACAAGCTTCTGTGGTCAAGGCCTTAATACCCATTGGAGTTGACACTACTAATTCAAATGGCAGTTTGTGCACATGCAATCCCAGGCGCTTCACGTAATCATAGGCAATGAAGGAGTGACTTGCACCCGAATCAAATAAAACTTGCAACAGATGGCCATAAAGTAGAATTTTACCTTGTATCAGCTCAGGAGATTTGCGGGCCTCCTCGTGGGTCATAGTGAATACACGGCCCTGTGTCTTCGGTCTTTGGTCTGGTCGTGGCTCTTTGCATTCAGCAGCAGTATGCCCCACACGCTTACAATTGAAGCATGTTATTTTGCCATCACAAGTTTTTCCTTGATGTGGTTGGTTACACCGCCAACAAATCCACGGTCCAGAATATGTTCTTTGCTAGTCACGGCTCCCAGACTAGTAGGGCTTCTTACCACTTCCAGACGAAGATCCTTGCCCCTTTCGCTTCTGTGAGGTAGCACCCTTATTAGGTTCATTGCGGTGGCTAATAGCTCGGGCAGGATACAATTCTCTCAAGTTGTTCTCTGTAATCCTGCACTATTCAACCGCCTTGTTGAACTTAGTGAATTGGTGAGTAGCTAGGCGTTTCCTCAATTCTCGCCTCAGACCACGAATGAGCATATCAGAACTCCATTCTTCGTCATCTTTGAACCGGAGATAGGAAGAGTACCGAGCCAACCGTACAAAATGGGACAAGTAATCATCGAAGCTCTCTGTGTCCCCTTGTCTAATGTTGAGAAATTCTGTCTCCTTCTTGAGTCTCACCGATTTGGGAAAATACTTCTCGTTGAACTCTTGTTGAAACAGTTCCCAAGTTAATGGCATTTCCTTGCTTTTCAATGTTAGGACGATATTCCGCCACCAACGATCTGCATCCCCTTCGAGCTTATAAACGGCCAGTCGTGGCTTCACCTCATCCGAGCAACCAAGAACCTCAAAGATTTTCTCCAGCCTGTTCAACCAATCTTCGGCTGCTTGAGGGTCAAACCTTCCTCTGAACGCAGGAGGCAGATGCTTGCAGAATCTGGTGACCCAAAACTGAAGGTCTTTTTCCTCTCTAAGCGGCATCCCATGTGATTCTTGATTCGGAATAGCACGAGGTGGGGATTCTAGTGGTCGTGCTGATCCTTCTGTAGTGTCCTCATGTCGAGTTTCTTCTTGAGTTTCCTCCGGAGTGGACTGAACCGGACCTTCCTTGTTCTTCGCCTTCTCTGCTCTGAGCTCTTCTCTCAGCTCAGTTATCATATCCCGCTGATCTTTGATTAGACCCATTAATTCCTGTATTGCATCCGGTGGGTTATCCTTGACGACCTCCACCTCTGGGTCTACACGCGGAATATTGGGGCGTCCTCTAGTTTTCTTCATTCTACAAACAACTTGCCCCATTAATTTAGCAGAGATAGTATGCACATATAGTCACAAAACTTATATGTATATCCATGTCAATAAAACATACATGTGCATACACAATAATCATTCACAGATATCCCTACTACTATCTAAGGGATCTATCCTAGCTACCTTTACCCTTGCCAGGAACTACAGCTCTGATACCAAAATGTAACACCCTGCCTTTAAACACGTAATTATAATTCGATAATGCACATTTAATTCGAATTAGAGACCATCGGATAACTTAAACTCATTTTAATCTCCTACTTTGTAGTAGGGTTTTAAAAAAACATTCAAAATCTCTTCCTGTTTCTGGTCTCCATTTCAAAATTCGAATATAATTACCTGTGCAGTTTATCTACATTCATGTATAACAGAGTGTATAACCAAATCCCTGGCAACTCCCGGGTTCTATACATATATACTCTAGAGGTTACAAGTATCCACTAGAGGATTACACAACCAAAATCGAATATAATATTCCTAATTCAAAATATACAGTAATCCCGAGTTTAAAGTAGATAACCAACATCTCAAAAATCCTTAGTATCCCTAAAGATCCTAAGTGCTTCAGGTTGGCCGCTTCTCCTTTGAGCCACATGCCCTGTCTGAAATGTTAGTCATATGAAAGAATGAGATTCGAGCGAATCCCAGTAGTAACAAACCACTCACACAATGCATAACACAAAGCATGTATATAAATCACAACCAGCAACAGCAGCAGCAATCTCAAAGATACATGGTTTTCACCACAAACGACAGCACTCACGGCTGTATGCACAGTACGACAGCTCTCGCTGTAATAATAACAATCACGACAGTTTACGCTGTAATCACAATAACGACAGCTTACGCTGTATCACAATAACGACAGTTTACGCTGTAAACAACAGCTTGCGCTGTAAACGACAGCTATCACCAGCTGTAATCGCAGCAGCATCGAAGAATCATCACATAACATGATAACACACACATACAGAGCATTATACATAGTATAAGAGAGAGAGTCACTACCTTGTCCTTTCCTGACGTTTCTTGGCACAGCGGGCTCACGAGGACGGCAAATATCAAATCCTGTAAACCAAGTTAGGGACAACCCGTCAATCTCTTTCCCAAGTTTTATCTCTATAATACTTAAGTTGATTATCACTATGGTCAATTAATCAAGTCAACTAAGGAGCTAAAGTGGTCAATTAACCTAAAAGGCTAATTTCTAACCTCAAAGTTCCACAATATTACATTATGCCATAAAATCTTCAATTTTCGCATAGGTGACCAATCTGCCAGAATTTTCCAACATCTTTGAAAAATCATAACTAATTCTAGAAAAATCAAAATGAGGTGATCCCAAAGCCTATTGAAATCTCTTGAAGTCCTCTTCATAGGAAAAATATGAATCACTACCAGAAATCACCACACAATTCCAGAATTACACAACATTCCACACTGCTCCAGAATTAGGTCCAGTTTCGACATCAAACTTTGGGCAACTAGAAATCCCAGCTCAAAAACCGAAATGACACAAATCATATGTCCATTTTGAAGCTTGAAATGTTAACTTTAAGACTGGAAAGTTTCCGAATTTTTGGACACCAATTGCTCATTCAAAATATCCATGCAAACGGACTGCCCTGTACAAAGTTACACTTGACAGTTTTTCCAATTTTCAACCAATGTGTCCAATGGCTTCAAAATCAACAACCAAACCTATTCCCACATAATTTTTCGTGTAGAACACAATGGTAACATCAAAATGAACAAATTCCCACTCATTCCCTATGTCCTGTTTTGGCAAAATTTTAGGGTATTTCACAACAAACAACCACTTCACTATCTAATCACTAAGCTTAGCTCATTTGCCTCCAAACCAACATATAAGCACATATATAGGATGAAAGCTTCATGATCCCTAATATACCCTAAAAAACGAAATTAGGGCTGTCACAATAGCCCACCACCACTCAGCCAATTAAAGCATCATATACATCAACATAATGCTCTTACTCACCTCTTGCTTCTTCTTGTGTTCTTTTCTTGATTCCTCAACTTTTGTTCTTGCAAGGTGGCTGAAAACTCCTCCTCTTCAAAAACAAAAACCATAGAAATGAAGCTAAGGAAGAGAGGAACAAGTTTCATGAAGGTCACTTGAGCCATAGATGAGGTTAAGGAGGTGAAAATCCATGTAGAAGTTCTTACCTCAACTTTGTTCTTCACTTTCTCTTAGCTTGCTGAACTTGGCCGACCTTGAGAAGAGGTTACACAAATTTTCTAGTTGCAATTTTTGACTTTTCTTCTTTGCTTTTCATCTTGGTCAATGTCTCAACTTGTTTTAATTTAATTCCTCTTCCCTTTCCTTTGTCTCCACCGAAATGTTGCACTTTGAAACACAAAAAGAATGTTGACCACTTGCTTTAAGGCATATGTGACCCATATGACCAAAGTTCCCTTGTAAAAGAGTTGAAATTTTGACCAAATTCCTCCTTCCTTCTCCTTTACCCTTTTTGGACGTTTTTAACAATATGAGGAAGGGTATTAATTTGTTTTCCCATTGGTCAAGCTTGATCCTTCATTTTAAGCTTTATCCCACAATTAAGCTTAACTATAGGGTTTAGGCTCTAATTACAACACATTCGGATCAAAATCCACATCATATACTTCAAAAGTGTTCGTTTACAATAATTACATCACTTTTGGAGTCATTAACCCTTAATCCCATTTTTGGGTTATTACAGTTGATACACAGTTTTTATATGAAAACTTCATAGACCAAATTCGACAGAATAAATAAAAGTAACTTATTGCTGCTTTGCTAGTGCAAGGAATTGCATTTAGATCCTCTTCACGAAATATAAATTAAGTGCTACTCCTTCTGGTTTTAATATAAGATAGAGTTGACTTCTTTGGAGATATTAAAAAAGCTAATTAAATTACTTTAAATTATTTATATTTTTCATTTTTCCTCAAAACTATTTTGCCTAACTTATAAATTAATATGTAATCGAAAGATACATAATATATGATATGATTAAGTAACTTATTTAGCTTTCTTAACCTCTATTTAAAAAAATCAACTATATCTTATATTTAGAACCGGATAGAGTACTTTATTGTTTTATTTTTAATGTATTTTTATTTGAAAGGACACATAATTTAAAATAAATATAATCCTTTAATTTTTATTTTGTAAGAAGTAATTCTTTGTAACAAAATTATGGATTAAAACTTTAATTTTGAACGGTCTAAACATATTTAAACGTTGCAAATTTAATCATGAGAACTATGATAAACACCCAAACCTATCCCAAGTATAATAAATCATTTTCAGTTTATACATAACTCAATCAAAGTAAATTCTTTTTCTGGTCCTCCAATCAAAGTAAATTTAATGCTTAAAATAATACTCTCTCTAGTGCTAAATGTAATAGGCAGACAACTAATTTATAGAGATTAATGAAAAATGTTAAATTAGTTATTTATGAGATATGCATATGCATATTGGTTTTTTTAATACCTTTTTCATAATTTGTCATGGAAACTACCTATTGGTTAAAATCCTTCTTTAATATTATGATGATAAAGATAGTTAATAAAGAAAGTTATAAGTTTAAAAGATAAAAGGGATTGAGGTATTGCTTAAAGCAATCCTTTAAACTCTTATACTCCCTCCGGTTCTTAATATAAAAAATATTTATCTAATTGATTTGATTAAGAAAGTTAGTTAAGTTTGTGATTTATATTTTCTAAAACACCCTAGTCATCTCCCTTAATTCCCTCATTTCCTCTCCTCATTAATTATTGTTGAAGGAGTATTAATAAGGATAAATTAGAAAAAGATTAATAAATATAAAAAGTATGCCTTATATTTATTATTAAGATTTACTCCCTATATATATTATATACTCCATCCAGTCATATTTATAAGCAACTTTCTTTCTCATAGGGATGGTCCCTTTTATATGCAACTTTCATTTTTTGTCTGAAAATGTAAGCTTCTTTTTTCTATTTTACCCTTATTAAATACTCATTATCTCTCATATCTTATACTCATTATCTCTCATACTTTTTATTTAGTGTGTATTTGGATTAGCTTTGGAGAATACTTTTTACCAATTACAAGATAAATGTGTGAGAGGAGTTTTGTCTCGGATAGCGCAAACCTAGGTTTGACAATTTGCCAAACACTCACTTATTCTCTCTCTTATATTCTTTTCATAAATAGGGGTATATATGAAAAAAATATATGATATTTTTAACACATTTATTATTTTTAATTACTATTCATTTTACGTAATAAAACAAATTATTTATAAATAAAACTGAACGCAGTAGAAGGACCGACAGTGTCTTAGGTTGGTAGAAGTACAATTTATAATAAAAGAAATGAAAAGCCGGCCCACCCAATATTTTCTCAAAAAGATGACTGGTAGAACTCGTAAGATCGGGCGTGCTCACCTGTCGATCAGCGTAGTCAAACGTTTGACTACCTCACCAAACCATCCCCGTGAAGTACATTCATCAAATTTATTTATTTTTAGCCAAGATTAATCATGTTAAATTAATAAAACATAAAATTAGGCAAATTCTCCTTTAAGAAGTTTCTAATATTATCCTAACCTATAAGTAATACTCCCTCTCATTCTAATATAATAGTTAATTTATGGTTGAATTTAGTTCAAGATATAGGATTTTAATTTATTTTATCTCCCATGTTTGTCATTTAAAAAAAATTAATTTCCTTAATTTATAAAATAATATATGATTTAATATTACACGATATTTTAAGGATCAAATTTTATTTATTATAATTAATTGTTGTATTTCAT
The DNA here is from genome assembly GCA_963210345.1 of Inga oerstediana. Classification (NCBI taxonomy): domain Eukaryota; kingdom Viridiplantae; phylum Streptophyta; class Magnoliopsida; order Fabales; family Fabaceae; genus Inga; species Inga oerstediana. The sequence goes on from OY723399.1 coordinate 48,702,018, forward strand.
TTGTTTAATCTACCCAGATTAAATAGCTCTTATATTAATAATTGTTGAATTTACGTTGCAAATTTAATCATGAGAACTATGATAAACACCCAAACCTATCCCAAGTATAATAAATCATTTTCAGTTTATACATAACTCAATCAAAGTAAATTCTTTTTTTGGTCCTCCAATCAAAGTAAATTTAATGCTTAAAATAATACTCTCTCTAGTGCTAAATGTAATAGGCAGACAACTAATTTATAGAGATTAATGAAAAATGTTAAATTAGTTATTTATGAGATATGCATATGCATATTGGTTTTTTTAATACCTTTTTCATAATTTGTCATAAAAACTACCTATTGGTTAAAATCCTTCTTTAATATTATGATGATAAAGATAGTTAATAAAGAAAGTTATAAGTTTAAAAGATAAAAGGGATTGAGGTATTGCTTAAAGCAATCCTTTAAACTCTTATACTCCCTCCGGTTCTTAATATAAAAAATATTTATCTAATTGATTTGATTAAGAAAGTTAGTTAAGTTTGTGATTTATATTTTCTAAAATACTCTAGTCATCTTCCTTAATTCTCTCATTTCCTCTCCTCATTAATTATTATTGAAGGAGTATTAATAAGGATAAATTAGAAAAAGATTAATAAATATAAAAAGTATGCCTTATATTTATTATTAAGATTTACTCCCTATATATATTATATACTCCTTCCGGTCCTATTTATAAGCAACTTTCTTTCTCATAGGGCTGGTCCCTTTTATAAGCAACTTTCATTTTTTGTCTGAAAATGTAAACTTCTTTTTCCTATTTTACCCTTATTAAATATTCATTCTCTCTCATATCTTATACTCATTATCTCTCATACTTTTTATTTAGTGTGTGTTTGGATTAGCTTTGGAGAATAATTTTTACCAATTATAAGATAAGTGTGTGAGAGGAGTTTTGTCTCGGATAGCGCAAACATAAGTTTGACAATTTGCCAAACACTCACTTATTCTCTCTCTTATATTCTTTTCATAAATAGGGGTATATATGAAAAAAAAAATATGATATTTTTGACACATTTATTATTTTTAATTACTATTCATTTTACGTAATAAAACAAATTATTTATAAATAAAACTGAACGCAGTATAAGGACCGACAGTGTCTTAGGTTGGTAGAAGTACAATTTATAATAAAAGAAATGAAAAGCCGGCCCACCCAATATTTTCTCAAAAAGATGACTGGTAGAACTCGTAAGATCGGGCGTGCTCACCTGTCGATCAGCGTAGTCAAACGTTTGACTACCTCACCAAACCATCCCCGTGAAGTACATTCATCATATTTATTTATTTTTAGCCAAGATTAATCATGTTAAATTAATAAAACATAAAATTAGGCAAATTCTCCTTTAAGAAGTTTCTAATATTATCCTAACCTATAAGTAATACTCCCTCTCATTCTAATATAATAGTTAATTTATGGTTGAATTTAGTTCAAGATATAGGATTTTAATTTATTTTATCTCCCATGTTTGTCATTTAAAAAAAATTAATTTCCTTAATTTATAAAATAATATATGATTTAATATTACACGATATTTTAAGGATCAAATTTTATTTATTATAATTAATTGTTGCATTTCATTTGTTTAATCTATCCAGATTAAATAGCTCTTATATTAATAATTAGAGGTAATATAACTTGAGGAAAATCTCTATAAAATGCGTTCGAAATTGCTCAATCTCGTTTCAGTGCAGCGAATTTCAAAAACCCAAATCAGTCGTATGTTAGTACGGAATGAACGGTGCAGGGGTGCCAAAAGAAGATGTTGCCCTTCAGCCCTCATTCTCACCACTTTCAGAATAACAACACGAGCATTCCAACAGTAACATATCATCTGGCCCAGGAATAAATGGACACGTGGCTTTCTGGTAATGTTCTTCTCGAGCATTCCATGACGTTGCGGTCTGCAACTCCGTACACACCTTGTGTAATACACACACATTATGTATATATATTGGGTGTATTTGGGATAGCGGTAGAAAAAATGACTTATAAAATTCGGGCTTACTAAAAATGACTTAATAATAAGTCAATATTTATAATATGATTTATGTTTGGATGATCGGTTGAATAAGTGATTTTTCATAAGTTAAAACGTGTTTGGATTAGCGATTGTATAAGTGCGTTTTTAAAAGTAAAAACTTGAAGGGCATTTGTATATTCTTCAAATTTTAGATAGATCATATATACGATATCCAACAGTAACATATCATCTGGCCCAGGAAAATATCAGAAAATGCAAAAATTATAACTTTTTCACCTGAGTGCATGAGAAAAGGAATAAAAAGTCAATTAACCTTAATCATGTAAAATACAAAATTGTAACTCCAGAAATGAAGCCCAAACTAAGAATGGAATTAAGGAAGCTAAATAAGTTACTTAATAAGTTACTTAATCATATCATATGTTATGTTTCCTTAGATTATATATCCATTTATTAGTTAAACTAATTAATTTGAAGAAAGAAATAAAAATATAAATACTCTAAAGTAATTTAATCAGCTTCCTTAATTTCTCCAAAAAAATCAACTTTATCTTATAATTAGAATAAGATGGAGTATTAAATATTAGTATATATTAGTATGGACTATATATGAAGTTTTAAATAACGGGTACTATTTACAAACATATTTTTCTATACATTTCTCAATTTTTTTTATCTCTCGTTAACCACTAGCTTAGCAGAAGGTTTTTGTGGATTTTCGTACATGCACATAACGATAATAAATTCAACATGCCAGGTTTGGACCAAAAAAAAAAAAAAAACCCTGCAACTTTTTTTTTATTTAAAATCGGACTTATTTGAATAAAATAAGCCCAACCAAACACACATATTGATCCTTTATGATTTATCAGGATTTTTTGTTTTGATTTCTTTATTTTTTTTTACCAATGATTTCTTTATTTTTAAACCATAGAGATTTTGATCATGAAGAAGCATAATACTAAGCAACTTCAACTAATTCATTAAAATCAAGAAATTATAGTAACTCATTAAATTCGTCCTAAATTAAAATAATGTTTTTATTTTATCCATATTAAATGAGGTATTAAAAGGGAGAGAAAAATATAAGGAGTCGTATTTAAACACTAATTATAAGGATAGAATTGATAAATAAACATTAATTACTCTCCAAATAACTTATGTTGTGGATTCAACCATTCTTCTAGAAACGATGTATATTGTGGAGCGGAGGGGATAGTCCATGCTCTAAGTTATAGGAACTAACATTTTAGATGAAAATAAACTTAAGGATCAAAACCTATATTTTAAACTATATAGACTTTTTCTTTTGGGTCAAATTAAACTATATAGACTAAAATTTAAACAAAGGCAAATTATCATAAGAGCGCACGCACCACACGCGTGTTTGGGTTCTATATATATACTCTCTCTTATCTGTAATATAAGTTATTTATAGAGTAATTAATATTTATTTATCAATTTTGGTAATGTAATTAATGTTTAAATAGAACTTATTGTATTTTTCTCTCTCTTTCAATACTTCATTAATATAAGTAAAATTGAAAATTTCTTTTAATTTAAAATAAATTTAATGAGTTAGCTTCCGTTTCTTGACTCTAATGAATTAATTGAAATGTCTTATATTATGGCTCTATGGAGAATATATAAACATTTAATTCATATTAAAAAATCTTGATGAAAAAAATTCAAAACTAGGTAGTTTTTCTTGGGAATTATACATAATTTTTTTGGAAAAAGGACAGAAAAAATTTTGAATTTTTTAAATTTTAAATTAGATATTTCTTAAAAAATAAATGGTAAATTGCTTATCAAAATGTCGTAGTTCCTTAATCATCTGCTTTTGCTTTTGGCAATAAATCTGATTTTGATGCTGCAATATCAAAGTTATCTTTTTCTCTAATTTTTTCCGCCTTTAAATTCACCTGTTCAATATAATGCCATCGAACTGCCAACACTCCACATAGCCAAATTCCTCTATCTCTCGTCAGAGCTCTTCCTTGATCCTCATCTCGCCGCTACAATGGCACCGCCGTCCGTCGCCGCTGTTCAAGTGGAGAACGTTGAGTTTCGGCCGACAGTGAAAGCCCCGGGATCCGACAAGAGCTTCTTCCTTGGCGGAGCCGGGGAGAGAGGCCTCCACATCCAGGACAAGTTCGTGAAGTTCACGGCAATCGGAGTTTACCTCGAGGATGAGGCCATTCCGGCGCTCGCCGCTAAATGGAAGGGAAAGACGGCGGAGGAGTTAACGGAATCCGTCGAGTTCTTCAGAGAAATCGTTACAGGTAACGGAATCGGATTGTCTAATTTCTCCTTCTTCTTATTGCGCTCCTTTCTTTATATGTTTGAGAATTCAGATATCGGATCCGCCCCTGCATCGAACTTTTTCCTCAGAATAGCATTTGAAATTGGGCATTCTCGTTGTTTGACCGTTTGAATAATTAAATCTCAACCATACGTTTTTTATTGTGTGATTGAAAGTTGTATATGTCATATGTGTATCTGGTCGTTTGATTAATTTCATGACAAATTCAGTAACTATATGGGTAATTATCATCACAATCACTTCCTTCCATTATATATTTCCGTGGTATTTTTGGTTTATTGTGGTTAAACCGAAAGATGAAGGGGGTTTTTTTTTTAAAATAAATTACCCGGCATACATGGTCCTAATTATTAGGCGTCCGGATTCTCTCCATTGCTGCTCCCATCCCTTGCGCCTCCATTACTTAAAACGGTGACGTTTTGGGTGTTGGGGGGGGGGGGAGGTTCCACTTTTTTTTTTAAATAACATTGAAGTCTCTCAAGTATTTTTTTTAGTAGTACCCAATGTTCTAAAATATTTTTTTATCCATTATGTAGCATAAAATAATCTTTCAGGAGCATCCAGTACCTGGCAAGATGCAACCTGAACTATTTTTTTACTGACACTTTGTATCTTAAAGATATTTTTATCACATCCAGTATCCTAAATTATTTTCCTTGTTGCAACAAGAAGGCAAGATGCAACCTGAACTATTTTTTTACTGACATTTTGTATCTTAAAGATATTTTTATCACATCCAGTATCCTAATATTTTTTTACTGACATTTTGTATCTTAAAGATATTTTTATCACATCCAGTATCCTAAATTATTTTCCTTGTCAGATACTGGGTGCTCCTAAAAGATTATTTTATGCTACATAATGGATAAAAAAATATTTTAGAACATTGGGTACTACTAAAAAAAATACTTGAGGAACTTCAATGTTATTTAAAAAAAAAAGTGGAACCTCCCCCCCCCCCAAACACCCAAAACGTCACCGTTTTAAGTAATGGAGGCGCAAGGGATGGGAGCAGCAATGGAGAGAATCCGGACGCAATTATTAGAGGAGGCATGCCCGATTTTTTTTCTTTTTTAAATTAAAAGTACTCCACTTGCAGCAGCGAAAGCGCTCTCTCTCTCTCTCTCTCTCTCTCTCTCTCTCGGTTTACAAATATTATATTTTGCACTAGTGTAGATTTTTACTTTTTAACCTGAATCCGATAATTAAAAGCTCTCTCGCTATAGACTTGGTTTGGATAAAAAAACGTTTCTTATATAGTTGAGTCGGATTAGATCGGAGTTGGCCAAAAAAAACAAAAGATAAGAAAATAAAAAAAAATCTATAAGAAGTTTAAAAAAAAATTAACCCTCGCAAAAAATTAATTCAATATACCTTCAGATCATTTGTAGCGGTTACGCCACAAGTGTTTAATTTGTTTTTTGAGTTCATGGTCATTTATGGTGTCTGGTTCTTGTCGCCATAAGGGTTAAATTTTTCTGTAGGATTACAATATTAATATATGTTTAGTTATCACATCTGGTGCTTATTCAATATACGCGAAAACAGTATTTTGCACCAGTGCTGTCTATCACAATCAAGGTTTTGGTAGTTTTTTTTTAAACGAAAATGGAACATATAAAATTAGCGTGTGTTTAGTTTTAATATATCATATATGATTATATAAACATATTTTTCTTGTTTTTGAATAGATACTAAAATCATTTCATTAAATTTTTTTTTCCCTTTCTTGTATACGCAGGTGGATTTGAGAAATTCACAAGGGTGACAATGATATTGCCATTGACTGGGCAGCAATATGCAGAGAAAGTATCAGAAAACTGTGTGGCCATTTGGAAAGCTCTGGGGCTTTACACTGAAGCAGAAGAAAAAGCAGTTGACAAGTTTGTTTCAACCTTCAAACACGAAACATTCCCACCAGGCTCCTCTATTCTCTTCACTCAATCTCCTAAAGGATCTCTCACGGTTAGTGATTTTATTAATTGCCTAAATTTGATGAGAATAATTTGCATAATTAAAAAAAAAAAATCAAACAGTTTTAATCACTTGACTGAGTAATAATAATATAGGCTAAATTACACGTAATTCCCATAAACTTTGTACCACATGTAAATAACTCTGTTAACATATAAGATTTAATAAACAACACTAAATTTTCAAGTTTGTCCCAATACCTCAACCATCAATTATACACCTCATAAACGTTATTTTTTGAAAACATTTAACTCCTACAAACTTTGAATTATATGCATGACTTTAATTTATATGCAGATAAGTAATAAACAAAATTAAGAAAAGAGGAGTTATCCGCATAAATGTAGGGAAATTGATTATAGTGTTTCAAAGATGAGGGTGATTATCTGTATATGACATAAAGTTCAAAGAAATTGTGTATATAATATAGCCTAATATTTATAACAAGCAAAACATAACTTTTTTCGCTAACAACCGAATGATTGGATGTTTTTTATATTTTCTTTAATTTAGTTTCTATCAATCTTATTCATTGCCTCTTGATTTTGAGAGTAAAGAGCTTCAATTACCATAATTAAATGAAAAAAAATATTTGACATTTGGTGCTAAAATTCTGGATTCAAATATTTGCATGTATCATACAACAATAATTTAAAAGAAACTATAATATTCTCATGTCTCAAAGTTTTAAAAGAACTATATTATTCAGAAATAATGTTTTCGTCTTTTATGGTTTAGAAAAGGAGACCGATAGCACGTGCATGGTAGATAGATGAGGTTAGGTAAGATGGTTAAGTATAGAATAACTCATGCATTCAAATTTCAATTCAAATCAATTTATTATTGGGTCAGTGGAACAAAAGTCTATATATATGGCTCAGTGACAAAAGTCATAAGCATTATTAATTGAGATGCGCACACAAAAAAGTGACTAATTGTTTAAATAAATTGGTACTAAGGCCTCATTTTGTGGATCTGGTGTTTGATTTGGTAGATATGCATGCTCTTAATTTTAGGTAAGCATGCACTTGCCATCTTTAGAATATTCTTTAGCTAACTTTAGCACTCAGCTATGTGGGGAAAGTACTAGGTTAGAGATCTAGATTCAGACTTTTCTAATTTACCCAAAATAATAATACCTTAATGTAAAAATCTATACCTAATTTATTGTTATGTTGTTATCCATTAGCTATTTGGCTGGCACCTTAAAAGATTTGTAAGGTTGGTTTAGTTGGTATAACCTTGACTCATATTTGATAATAGTGTGGATTCAAATCTTGTTATTGATGTAAAAAAATTTAATATATTATTTACAAGTTCCTTTATAAATAGGCTTCGGTTTTCAGACCCAATTCAATCAAATTTTAGTTTACTCACAAAAAAATTATAAATTACTCTCTTTGGTCTTTAATCTAGGATTTAGATAACTAATTTGTAAAAATTAAGGAAATTAATTAATTAAGTTATTTGTTAAAATATGTATTAATTTTTCTTAAATACCCAATTTAATTATTTGAGTTGAAAATACCCTTTTTAATTGAAACATCTTTAACATGTGCAATTAATTTGAATAGTGTGAGAAAAAAAATTTGAAATTCAGGAGACAAAGTAAATTGAGATCTTATATTTAGGATCAATATAAGCACCCAACTAGCTCTTGCATTTATGAACAAATCAAGCATTTCAATTGGGTTTCTTACTTTCAATTAATCAAATTCTGGGAAAAATTGAACAAGAAAGAAAAAAAAAGAGTTTTTTTTTTACCTTGGGAAAATATAGAGCTAGAAAGTTATGTATAAGTATTTTGAGAATGAGTCACAAGGATTTCTTATGTAGCTCTTTAGATTATAAATTTGATCAGAAAAATTTAGACGATAAAGATTATATATGTTTTTTTCTTTAATTTTAAAAAATTTAATCTGTATCTAGCTCTAATATTAACGGTTGAAATCATATGTGCATATATGTGACCTTAATAATAAATATGTGTACTAGTGGAAGTGATCATGTGACCTAGACAAGAAGGACTTTCGTTGTAGATTTCTTAATCTAATGGAGATGACATGTCCCTACGTGGGAAAAGAACATCTCCATCAACTCTTTTCTTCACTTATTTTCTCCACCAGTGAATTATTTTTTAATGGTTGAGATTTATTTAGTAAAAATATAATTTATCCTTTAATATTTAATATTATAATAATATTTTTATTGCAAAATAAAGTCCTCCTAAGTCCCAACCATTAGAAGTCAATCTAATAATAGAGAAAATAAGTGGAGAGATTACTAACCAATAATTAATAGGGGCAAAAATGAAAAGTAATGCTAAGTTTTATATATGCTATTAGTGTATCTTATAAATAGGAATAATTTATCCCAAAAAAAAAATATCTAATACATAAGATTGAAGGGAGTTTAATAAAAAAAAATTGCAACTTTATTCATTCATCTTAAATGAAATTATTAATTGTGGCCTTTTGATTAATAATATATTCAATTGATTCTATCGTTATTAGATTATAATATTATTGTGTGATCCATGCAGTTTAACTCATTTAGTGAGATGAGATTGCTTCTTCTTCTTCTTGTTAATTCATCTTAAAAAATCAACATGTAATTACATCTTTTAATTTTTGCCCCCCTAAATATGATGAACAGATAACTTTCTCAAAAGATGGATCCGTACCTGAAGCTGGGAATGTGGTGATAGAGAACAGGTTACTTTCAGAGGCAGTGTTGGAGTCCATCATTGGGAAGAACGGTGTGTCCCCTGCTGCCAGAAAAAATGTGGCCGCTCGATTATATGACTTGTTCAATCACTCTCAAAGTGGCTCATCACTTGATTTTAGCCAAAAGGCTGAGAAAGGTGAAAATGGCTCATCACTTTATCTTAGCCAAAAGGCCGAGAAAGGTGAAAATGGCTCATCTCTAATTTGATTCTCTCAAACTAGCTTGTGTTCTCCTTGATTTGTACCTTCAATAATGCACGCCCTTCCCTTTCAGTTGTTAATTTTATGGTTTGATGTGAGTGAACTACAGACTTGTTGTTTAACATATATGGTTTAATTTATATGGGTTATCTCTCAGTTTTATTTTAAGAGAAGTCATATACTTCATTGTATTATTTTCACTCAAATTATATATATATATATATATATTTTAATATTTGGGAAAAATCTATTTCTCATTGATCTAATGCATAAAATACATTTAAATACGTACACCAGGGAAGAATAAAACTTAATAAAGTCTAATAATTATTAATGAGGGCTAGGCAATAATAAAGAATATTTATAATAAATACATAATATTCTCACAATCTCTCTGAAAGTTGGATCATAAATGCTGATCATATTCAACTTGGTTATACAATCCTCAATGGCAGGTTTAATTTGAGTAGTCTTTTAGTTAATACATTTACAGCTTGAAGATTGGTAGGCAAATAAGTCATATATATATATATATATATATATATATATAATATTCATTCTTCCACTTTTTCTCTAATGAAATGCTTATCAAGCTCCGCATGTTTGGATCTTTCATATTGAATAAGATTTAAAGCCATACTTATAGTGGCCTTGTTGTTACAATAGAGTTTAAGTGGTAAATCCATGATGACTTATATCTCATTAAGGACTTGTTTCAACCACAATTCTTCCTTTATTCCTTGAGTCAATGCCCTTGACACAGATTTGGCACTTTTGTTAGACACAACCCTTTGTTTTTTTACTTTTCCAACTAATTAGGTTTCTTTGTACAAATGAGCAGTAGCCAGAGGTTGATCTTTAATAGGGATAGGTTCTTGCCCAATGTGTATATGTGTACACCTATACGGTTCTTCATTCTTGTTTTTCGAAAAATAATCCTCTATCAAGAAACCTTTTGGATACCTCAAAATTCCATAGGCTTAAATCCTGGTAGGTCTTCAACCTAATCCTCCCTTTTCAAAAGGACAAAACAAAGCATCTCTTCTTAGAAGATGTATTCTCCTCTTAGAGTTTGAAGATCCCCAGAAGAAACTAGCACAACTAGCATCAATGCGGTTACACACATATTGAGGTAATTGAATGCATTACAAAATATGAATATTCACTGATGTTAGGACAAATTTAATCAAAGTTAACCAAGAGGCTTGTGATAGCAGCTTTGATTGCCACACATTTATTCTTGAGGCCACATAGTTAATTAATTGCTGATATATGATACTTTTACTTCGACCAAGATCAATCCAAGTTCCCAAGTATTTGCCAAATCTTGTTGAGAAATGGAAATCCAAGAGTTTAGACAACCTAATTGTTACGAGTGTAAATGATCTATTAAATAGTACAAGTGAACACTGTTGTAATCAAGTAATACAGAAGTGAGTAGAGTATCGTTCCCACAAGGATTTATCACTAAGTATCAAAATGGGTAATTTTAATTTCATTTAGTCGATCGATTAGTTGGTGATTGAGAGTACGAAATAAAAGATGATTAAATATGTGTGCAAATGATATGAAATCAACTATGAGAAAAAGCCCTAAGGGTCATATTTCACTTAACAAATTTTGGATTGAATCACTTATCTATTCTAGTTCAATTTATTCCACATGATTGATAGTCGAGTTTCCCTAACTTAATTACTAGCCTCTTCCAAGGTCAAGCAATTCTATAATTAATTGTTAATCCAATATATTCCTATATGAATTTAAGCAATTAATTATGTATTAAGATTTATGGAATTCAGTAAGACTACACAAATCACATGAATATATTCCTATTTCATATGCAAGTCATGATTTTAATTATATGATCTATACACATACATCTCCTTCCGGTCTCAACATACATATTGGAATCATTCAAAAGGTGGTCAATCAATTGAAAGCATTAAGAACAATAATTAAAACTCAATCATGAAGGAGAAATTCAAACTATATTTAATAAGTTAAGATTCAATCCGTCATTTGTAAGCTACGTTATCACCCTAGGAAAATGAAAGTTTAGCACATGATAAAATTAAAAAAAATAAAATAAATTGAAAACTTCATAAACATTGCAATAAACATAATTATTAAATTCTAAAACATAAAAATACAACCATAAGATGCATGAAAATGGAAAATCTAGCCTTCCATATAGGAGGTAAAACCTTCCAAATAGGTGGTAATCTAAACCATCCATAAAGGAGGACTACCTAAGCCTTCCATGCAAGAGGTACAATCTTCCATGTAGGAGGCATGCAAGAAACAAATACAGTGCATGAAATTAACTCGAAGATGATGGTGTATGTGGAGAAGAGAGGAGAGTAATGGATATGAAATTGTGCATGGCAAATGTGAGGGAAAGGATGGCTATATATAGGGAAGAATGAAGTAGGTGAAATGGAAGATGAAGTGGTGGGTGAAGTGGTAGGTGGAATGGTAGCTGGAATGGTAGGTGGAATGGTATCTAGAATGGTAAGTGGAACGATAGGTGGAATGGTAGTTGAAATAGTTGGTGGAATTTCACATTCTGATTTTCATGAAAGTTGCAACTTTGGATCTTAGCTTGAAGATGCAAGTGGAAACTCCTCATTTCAATATTTACAGCTTCAGTTATGATCAAATCATGTTCTCAAATTTCTAGCAAAATTTGAAACTCTTGGAGATAGAACTAGGTTTTGGTCTCAACATAAAAGTTGTAGAGCTCTTTTTTAGCTTTTTATCCATACAAAGAATGTCCCAATCCGACATCTAGAACTCCAGATATTGCCTGAAAACTGAAACAGGGTCTGATTTAGTATTTTTCAAGAAATTCTATTTTATGCCAAAATCCTTATTTATTTATCAATTACACCCAAATTCATTAAATTGAGCTCAAATTTCATCCATAAAATCATCATATAAGAGAAAATAAATATATAAATATTTTACTTATTATTAATCTTATCACAATGAGGAACATGAGGAGTAAAGACTAGGAAATATTTAGATCCATTATTAATAATTTGCCCAAATCATAAATTATGCATTCCTAGCACCAACTTGACAGAGAAATTTTTTTAACCATATTTCAATAAAAAAAAAGTGAATCATCTACACAAAGCATATGTGAAATCAGTTGAGCTCTTTGACAAATCTTAAGCCCTTTCCAATGTTTAGACTATTGAAGTTTAAAGATCATGCAAGATAGTACATAAGCAGAGAGTACATACAAACATAGAGAATTGAAGATAGAGGATTGTCACATCCTAATGCCTCTTTCTCGACATTGTCTACTTTAGGGTCCCCGTCACCCCTCACGGTTTTTAAACACATCTAAAGGGGGAGGTATCAAGAGCTTTGTAAGGTGTCTTCCATTCCTCTGTCCAACCAATACGGCACTTCACACTCCACCCATATGGGCCCAGCATGCTATGTGATACATTGACTTGAACCTGGCTTTGATACCAATTGTAACATCCCTCAAGATCCACTACTACATCAAACACTTTTTATGTCTATTATTTTGACCTTTCCACGTATGTTTTCAGGGGGATGTTAATACGAGTAATGTAATAAGTTTACTTATCTACGTCCATTTTGTAATAGATGCAGTAAGTTTTATTATCTTTAATATGCGAACCAAGGTTTGTGAGATCAGACTGTGGACCACAGCACACTACTACAGATTTATCTATATTTAATGGTTATTTTTACCTATATTTAACAGTTTTCAAATGTTAAATATCTGAGTACTGAATGTAAGACAATAACTGATTAATATAGCAATATATATTTAGCAGTTGTTTACTAATAATTGTAAAATATTTTGCACAATACTTAACAGTTGAAATGATGCACGGTAAAGTACTTGTCACCAAAGAAAGGGGTTTATTTGATGGTTATTTGAAAAAACCGTGATATATGTGTGATACTTGACGGTTATTAGTGAATAATCGTTAAGTATGAGTGACCAATTTTTTTTAAAAAATTTCGGGGCTCACTTTTGATTAGGCCCCTGCAAAATAATGTACAAAAATAACATATATATACCAAACACCCAAACAGATCTAGTTTTGGCTAGATGTATCACAATAGACAAAATAACCAAGTCTGGCCAAAAAGTGCGAACAAATTAAAAAAAAAAAATCAAATACTATCTATATAATTATGAATAGATCAAAGGTAAGGGAATTTACATTATCAAATGCATGCATTTCTTTTCCTAGTCTTAATAATTTTAATGCTCTTTTTAATAACAACTGTTTTCTTTAATTTTTGAAGCAACTTCCCCCCTCCTTGATTCCAAATTCCTTCATTGTGGTCAAGCCTAATGTACAAAGCATCGTCCTCATTGAATTGTGTTTCAAGTGACGACTCTTGGAAAGGATCATCCTCACCGAATTCACCTCTTGCATCCTCATTTGTTTTGTTTGATAACAAAACAATAGATCATACTTTATTAGCAGGATTAGGAACATAAAACACTTATTTAACTTGAGAAGCCAAAATGAAAGGCTCTTCTTTATACTCTTTCTTATTCAAATTCAATTGTATCCACCTTAACTCATATACTTTCAAAGCATTATTACTGTCAACCCACTTGTACCTAAAAACTGAAACCTGAAATCCTACGTAATCCAACTTCCAAATGTGCTCAACTACCCTAAAGTATAACATACTGGCATGTATAGAATTCTTATCTTTTGCACTTGATACATGATTGGTGTTAAGAACAATAGTTACCCCACTATTTTGCATTTTGCTTCGGGCATCCTTCTCTTTAGTGTAGAAGGGGTATCCATTAATGATGTAGCTTGAGAAAAAAAGCACATGTCTATTTGGACCATGTGCCAAGAACATTACTTTCTCTGAAACTGAATTATGATCAACATTGTACTTGTCATTCATTTGCTGCTTCAACCATGCTGTGAATTGTTTATTATGTTCTTTGCCATACCAACTCTGCACTCTGTTGGGGTTTTCCCTCCTAAGCTCCTCTATTTGAATACCTACACACTCGTCAATCTCTTTGGAGTTGTAAAGTATGTATAGGTGAGCTTGCTCCTACTGTTGGTTTGAGATAGAGAACTTTCTTTCCCATCAACCTTTGTCCAGATGTCCATCCTTCATGCTGAGACATCGAAAGGACAATATCATATGCATCTTTCAAGTAATCGGTACAAAATTCAGCCACCCCTTCACAAATATACCATTCAACAATGCAACCCTCTAGTCGCACTACCACAGAAAGAAGTTTTAATGCCCTTTTTAGGCCCTTTCTACGTCCCTTTTTAAAGGACGCTTATGCAATCAATGTAGTAAAATTCGGGAACAACGTCCACTAGAAAAGGGACACCAGAAGAGACTTACAATGTCTCTTTTTAAAAACAGATTCCGTAATTCTAGAACTTACGGTGTCTGATAAGTAAAATATTTTCATATTAATTTTCCCTTATATGATGATTTTGTGGATGATATTTGAGCTTAATGTAATGAATTTGGGTGTAATTGATAAATAAAAATGATCTTGGCATAAAATAGAATTTATCAAAAAATACTAAATTTTGACCTTGTTTTAGTTTTTAGGCAATATCTGGAGCTTTAGACGTCAGATTGATATGTTCTTTATATGGATAGGAAACTAAGAAAAAGCCCTACAATTTTATGTTGAGGCCAAAACCCAGTTCTATCTTTAAGGGTTTCAAATTTTGCTTAGAAGTGGAGAACATGAATTTGTCCAAATCTGACCTTTGCTTATTAATTTGCCCATAACTTGAGTTGCAAATGTTGAAATGAGGAGCTCTTACTTGCGTTTTCAAGCTAAGATCTAGATCTACAACTTTCATAAGGACAAAAATGTGAGATTCCACCATTTTGAATGTCAAAATTAGGCAACAATCAAGAAGCATGGTTGCAACAAGTCAACATTGGTGGCTGAAGGTCGAGATTCATGCCTAACAAGTGGAAATCTTTGCACCCCATTCATCTATAAATAGAGGAGTGGAAGACACAAGGAAAACACACCATCTTAGAGTTAAATTTCATGCATTATATTGCTTCTTGCATGCTTCCTTCATGGAAGGCTTAAGTAGTCCTCCTTTATGGATGTTATAGGTTGCTTTCTATATGGAAAGTTTTACATCCTATATGGAAGGCTAGATTTTTCCATTTTCATGCATCTTGTAGTTGTATCTTTGTGAATTAGAATTTAATAATTAATTTTTATACAATGTTTATGAAGTTTTCAATTTATTTTGGTTTTATTTTTAATTGTATCATGAGCTAAAGTTTCATTTTCCTAGGGTGATGATGTAGCTTACTAGTGATGGATTGAATATTAACTTATTAAATCTAGTTTTAATTTTTCCTTTATGATTGAGTTTTGATTATTGTTCTTAATTCTTTCAATTAATTGATAATCTTTTGAATGATTTCAATATGTATGTTAAGACCGGAAGGAGAAGCATGTGTGTAGATCCTATAATTAAAACTATATCTTGCATATGAAATATGAATAATATGAGTTGTGTAGTCTTAATGAGTCCTATAAATCTTAATGCATGATTAATTGTCTTGATTCATAGAGAAATATATTGGATTAATAATTCATTATAGAATTACTTAACCTTGGAAGAGGCTAGTAATTAAATTAGGGAAACTCGGCTATCAATTATATAGAATAAATTAAACTAAAATAGATAGGTGATTCAATCCGAAATTTGTTAAGTGAAATATGATCCCTAGGGCTTTTTCTCATAGTTGTTTTCATATTAATTACATTCATATTTAATCAATTTTTATTTTGTAATCTCAAGCACCAACTAATTGATTGACTAAATAGAATTAATATTACTAAATTTGGTACTTAGTAATGAATCCACATGGGAACGATACTCTACTCACCTTTGCATTACTTGTTTATGACAGTGTACACTTGTACTTTTTAATAAATCATTTACACTCATACCAATGTCCCTTTTGGAAAAAAGGGACGCCATGTCTTACGATGCCCTTTTTCACAGAAAGGAGTTGTAGGTTGCTTACTTATGGCATCTCCTTTTGGAAAAAAGGAAGCCGTCAGTCCATTTTTAAACAACGGATATTGAAAGGGTGTCTTTTTTTTAAAAAAAAAATCTCTATATTTTTCACTTCTCAGCAATAAACCCTACAAAAATATCATCAAACAATTCTTTATAAACTAAAATATCCTTACAAATAGTAAGGAATCATCTATCATTAGCTAATTAAAGTGTTAACTGCTACTACTACTATGTACAATAATAACTAGAAAGTGTCAAAAAGTTGTCTATGTAACCCCCTGCCGTAATTATATCCGAAATATGCGATTAAAGTGAAATAGAGACCAATAATAAACCAATAACATTTACTAACCCATCACATGACGGGGTTTTCACAATTACCTTTTGAAATCATTTATAAACTTGGTCTCATAATCATTTTTCGAATAAAATTACTACGCGGAATATCACATTCATAACAAATCAGAGTACACAATATAATCCCGGCAATCCCGGGTTCCATACATTAACTCAAAGCCTTATAGGGCATATTCGCCCCTACAAGCCCTCATATGGGGATTACACAAATCTTTCTCATACCTAACAAATCCTTATCAACACACATGTAAACACATCCATTTATACAAATACACACCCCTACTATAATGATAACCAACCACCGAATCTTTAACTCAAAGGGAGTCCTCATCGCCCTTGTCTGCTTACTCCATCATCGATCTACTACCCTGTCTGAAAGGTTAGTAGGGGAGGGTGAGATTCTAGAGAATCTCAGTAGGTAAACAATATCAATATACATGTATGATAGATGTTTAATGCATGACATGCTTGCATCACACAACTCATGATAACAAAATGACAATTTGCAAGCTCAATGCTTCGAACAATATACCTATGGCCATAGCATAAATTGAAACATAACTTCAAATTACACATAATTATGCAAAGCTAAGACATGCACCAACACACTAACACATATATCAAATACAAGCAGAAGAGATATGTTCCCTACACTCTTTCCACGTAAGCTCCAGCATAGCTGCTCACGAACAAAATGAACATCGAACCACAACCAGGGCGTACATCAACCCTATAACCAAAGCAAGGACATGGGGTTATTCTCTATTCCAAATCCTTACTTCCATATTACTTAAGGTTGGTTATCATTCACACCCTTTAGGTGGCTAAAATAAGCTCAACGAAAGCTTAAAGGATTGGGACGTACTAGGTTGGAAATCACCTTTCAAAATCTCAAAATGCTGAAAATGGGGGTTGGCTGTAGCCAAGAACCCTCTGGCTGCAGCCAAAACACGTACAGAAGGTTTCTGGCTGCAGCCAAGAATTTCTGGCTGCGGCCAAAACGTGAACAGAAACTTTTGCGCTGCAGCCAAGATTTTCTGCTGCAGCCAAGGCAACTTAGGAAATTCATAACTAATTCCGAAAAAATCGAAATGAGGTGATCCCAAAGCCAAATGAAAGCTATTCAAGTCTTCTACACAGGAAAAATATTGGCTTTTACTAGAAATCACCACACAAATACAGAATTTCCAAACATTCAAGACTGTCCCAAAACAGAACCCATTTTCGACCTCAAACTTTGGACAGTTCAAACTCCCAGCTCACCAAGCGAAATGACACAAAGTTTATGTTCATTTTGAAGCTTAGGAAGTGAACTTCAAAACTGGAAAGTTTCATAATTTTCTAACTTCATTTTCCCAGTCAAAACGTCCACACAACAAAACTGCTCAGACAGAATTCACACTGGACAGAATTTCCAGTTTTGCAACCAATGATTCCAATCCAATTCAAATCAATTCCAATGATTAAATACCACAACAAGACACCAATTGCCACTCAAACACAAGGCCATTCATGCAATTCAAAAATCACACAAAATCAGGGCAAAATTCGAAATTCACAATACTCAACCATAAATCACAAAACTTAGATCAAAATGCTTCAAATGCTCACCTCTTCCTCTTTCCCAAACCAATTCTTTGATTCTCCATCTTTCCAAATTTCCTCAAGCCATCAAACACCACCAATCAAGAATCTAAAACCATAGAGATGAAGCTCTCATCACTATGAACAACTTTATAAAAGGGTATTTGAGCATTAGAGGACAAGAACAAGGCCAAAACATTACCTTTCTCTTTTCTCTTCCTTCCCTTAGCTTTGGACGTTCATGGAGGACAAGAGAGAGATGAGAATGATGAGATGATGAAGCAAGTCAGTTTTTGGCCACTAAAACCGACCTAAAAGGGAAGAGAGGAGAGAGGGAAGAGTTTGACATCTTGACCCAATCCAAAGGTCCACATTTTGCCACTTGTCAAGATCTTGTTCCATCAACCATGAGTTCACATGAGCACAACCACATGGGATTCCACCCTTGATCTAATACACAATTCAATCTCAACCATTGATCTTGAAGTTACCAATGAGTTTCCTCTTCGGTAACTGACCAATCGGTCGGTAACTTTACCGTTTGCCCCTGATTATGGCAATTCCTCTTGAATCACCATCAAATACATTTTCTTATTCATTTTCTTTCACAATGCGCCCTCCCCTCTATTTTAAGTCAATTTAGAGGTTAATCCATAATTGAACTTAAATATAGGGTTTCGGCGCTGCTCACAACACATACGAATCACATTCGAGTGCCAAATCACATCATAGTCTCCAAAAGGGTTATTTATCACTAACCACATCCACTTTTGGAGTCATTATCTCTTAATCACAATTTGGGATCCTGCTAAACCAGGGCTTAGCAGTCCACTAATCTCAAGCTTGTTCTCTAAGCTCAAGTCTCAGAATTCGGGGTATTACAGTTCTTTATAAACTAAAATATCCTTACAAATAGTAAGGAATCATCTATCATTAGCTAATTAAAGTGTTAACTGCTACTACTACTATGTACAATAATATCTAGAAAGTGTCAAAAAGTTGTCTACACGACTACTATCTAATATAAAAATAAAACTTTACTCATCTATGTATTGAAGAAGATGTCTAGCCAAAAGGTCTCGGATCAAATTAATGTCTTCTTCTAACAAAAATATCATCAAACAATTCTTTATAAACTAAAATATCCTTACAAATAGTAAGGAATCATCTATCATTAGCTAATTAAAGTGTTAACTGCTACTACTACTATGTACAATAATAACTAGAAAGTGTCAAAAAGTTGTCTACACGACTACTATCTAATATAAAAATAAAACTTTACTCATCTATGTATTGAAGAAGATGTCTAGCCAAAAGGTCTCGGATCAAATTAATGTCTTCTTCTAAGTAGGCATCGTCATTACCAAAAATTTGCAAATTGGAAAATAATTAAC
This sequence comes from Inga oerstediana, assembly GCA_963210345.1. Lineage (NCBI taxonomy): Eukaryota > Viridiplantae > Streptophyta > Magnoliopsida > Fabales > Fabaceae > Inga > Inga oerstediana. The sequence continues at coordinate 48,721,664 of OY723399.1, forward strand.
CTTATAAGATAAATCAATCAAGTGACTGAATTAATTAACAATTCAATTACAACACCAAAAATATTATCATTTGAGAATAAAGAGGCGATTGCATGTTCAAAATCCATAGTAACTCCACTCTGAATGATGTTATACATATAAAGTATAACATGGTATCTGTACTCAGTGCTCCCTGGTTGTTGAGGACACTATAAATTAAAAGCAAATGGTTAAAATGAATAAAGGCATATCTAAAGCAACGATCAATGAAAGAACTTGAATTAAAACTATTTACTCTCGAATAAAACCACTTCGATTCTCTACTTTTACCCTCGTGTGTCTTGCGCAATAGTCTATTTGTCTTGAGTGCACTATCATTAAAATGAAAATCAATAGACATTAAAATAATTCATTTAAGTCAAGAATCAATGATTTACAAACAAATTAACTTACATGCTGAAGATCGATTTTATTTCTTTGTTTAGCCTGTGACTCAAGGAATCAAACAAATTAACAAATGGATTTTATTTACAAACAATTTAACTTTATAATTGATTTTATCTGTATAAAGCCCAAGTCAAAGGTTTCTTGGCTTGCTGTCAAAGTGAGAGAACATTTCATCTATTTTCTTTCATTATGGAAAGTTAGCCAGGTGGCGAAGATATTTTCCATTAGATATTCTCTCATCAGAATGTCATCTCAACTTCTTTACTTTTGTTGCACTCACAAACAAATGCTTAAACTATGTATTATTGGAAGATACCACAACACCTTTAAAGGTTTCCTTTTAGTTGTGCCATCGCCAGAACCACCATCTTTATTCACTTTGTATCATGAAGTTTTACACTTCGGACACTTACTAAGACCTTCATACTCCTTTTTGTATAATACGCAGTCATTAAGGTAAGCGTGTATGCTTTTATACTCTATACCTATCGTAAACAAGATTTTCTTGGCCTCATACATATAATTTAGAAGTATTTTATTGTCTAGAAACATATAACACAACAATTCAAGCAATAATGTGAAACTACTATCTGTCCACCCACAAGTTGCCTTTAAGTTGATAAAATGTAAGGTACCTGTCAACCGTGTATACTTACTCCCAGGATACAACGGTGTCTTTGCATCACTCCGTAGGCTGTCATATACATGTGATTGCATAAAGGATTCTACCTCAACATCATGAATCATTTTCTCCATTCTATCTTCATTTATGACATCCATAACTTCCTTCTTGTGTGACGGACAAGTTCCTCACCATGCCATATCCACCTTATATACCAAAGATTTATTCCATCACAAAGTAGGTGATCCCTTACATCATCAACATCCTGTTGACTCTTATTTAAACAATTGACACAAGGACAACAATACATCCTATTTTTTGTAGGCGCATTCCTTCTAGCAAATTCAATAAACTCTTTCACCCCATTCTCATATTCTTCAGTAGTTCTCAAAGCATTTATTCAACTATGATCTATTTTATAACCACCTAAGCCATTTCCAACAACACTTAAGTTTAGAACAGCTGTCAATGAAGGGATTGCCTTTTACTAATTTTGTTAAAAAATTCTGCAGCATTTCCTCTTAAAAGTAAGACATCCTAAAATTTCAATAACATACCATTTCGGCTTAATTCAAACAAAACTAACTAACTGAGGCAATTTAAGACAATATCAGCAATTTAATCAATACAAAATATAAAAATATAGCTAAGTTGTCTAAGTCATAAACTATAAATCATAGACTTTTAAGCATCAACATTCATACAAGTTTACAAAGTTTAACTAATTCAATGCACATCAACAAAAAACAACAATGTTTAACTATAATTACCTCAACTTTAAATTTGAATGCTTGAATTTCTTTTCTCTACTTAACCCTAACAACAACAACAATAAAGAGAACATTAGATTTGTTAGATCCCATATGTTTTGATGATAACAAAGATTGGATTAATGTTACAAAAAGTTTTGATAATAAACAAAAAGGTTTGAATAAAGAAACTAAGCTCTTGGTGGCAGGCAAAATTATTACTTGAGTAACTACTCAAGTAATAGAGAAGAACTAAAAGATAGAGAATAGGAAAAAGTATCACTGGCATATTTTTGAAGGCATTCCTCTAGTAAGTCCTTCATTACTCGAGGGATTACTCGAGTAATATGTGAGAAATCGTTCTAAAATCTCTCTGTCAAAAATTGTATGACATTACTCGAGGGATAACTCAAGTAATCTGAAAAGAAATTGAAGCATAACTTAAGGGATCACTTGAGTAATCAGAGAAGAAATATGCAGTAAGTCTCAGCCAAGAAATGAGTGACATTACTCGAGCAATTTGAAATAAAAAGATTATATTACTCGAGGGATCACTCGAGTAATCAGGAAAGCAAAGAAGCAGTTACTCTCGGCCAAGATTTGAATGACATTACTCTAGGGATCACCCGAGTAATTAGAAAAGAATTGGAAGCATTACTTAAGGGATCACTTGAGTAATCAGAGCAGAAAAAGAAAGAATTACTCGAGGGATGACTCGAGTAATCAAGTCTGACAAGTTTGTAAAATAAATTACTTGATAGATTACCTGAGTAATCTAGTAAGGAAATATTGACTTACTCTCTGGATTATTTTAAAAGGGATTACTCGAGGGGTTACTTGAGTAATGTTCCTAGATGCCTTGAGTAACCACTCGAGTAATCATGTCCAAAATTATGATTTTAATTTGTTGGTCATTGATTTGTTATCTATATGATTAACCTTTCATTGTAATTGTAATGACCCAAAATGGGATTAAGGGCTAACAACTTCAAAAGTGAATGTAATTATTGTTAATTAAACACTTTTGAGGAATAAGATGTGAATTTCTATCTGAATGTGCTTTTGATCAGTGCCTAAACCCCATATTTAAGTTTAATGATGGATTAACATCTAAATTGAGTTAAAGAAGGGGGAGGGTGAATGGTTGAGTGATATGAACCATAAACATGTGTTAGTGGTGATTCAGTAAGAATTACCATAATAAGGGGAAAATGGGAAAAAGGAAAGTTACAGACCGATTGGTCAGTTACTGAAGAGGAAGCTCATTGGTGACTTAAAGATCAATGGTTGTGATTAATTTTCAAGAGATCAAGAGGGTGGAATCACATGCTTGCATGTACATGGAAGAAGTGGTGAGATGTGGACACTTGGCACAAACTTGTGTAGTCAAAAAGGTCTACTATGGAATTTTAATCCAATTCCTCCTCTCTCTTCCTTTCATAGTCGGTTATTGAGAATGGGAGCAAGGAAAATCTGATTTCTCATATCTTTATCATCATCTCACATCCTCTTTCTCCAAACTCCATGAACATCCAAACCTAAGAGAAAAGGAAAAGAAGAAAATTCAAGGTAAGGTGTCCTATTTGACCTTGAATGCTTAAACCCTCCTCACTAAACTTGTTCCTCTTGTTAAGGGCTTCATTTCTATGATTTTAGATTTTCAAGATAAGGTGTTTGAGAGCTTGGAAAAAATTGAAAGTGTAACCCCCTCACCGTAATTATACCCGAATTATGAAATTTAAGTGAAATAGAGACCAATAAGACAAAAACAACCTTTATAATCCCTTATCTTCAAGATGGGGTATTCCGAAAAACCGTTCAAAAACATAATTCATCTGGTCCTATATTCACTTTCGGATACAATTACTTGTGCAGTTAAATCACATTCATAAATATCAGAGTGTGTAACTAAAATGCCGGCAACCCCAAGCAACATATATGTATATACAATGGGTTTAATGTTTGGTAAAATGGGGATTACATATCCAAAATTATTATTTACATCTCATATACAACCAGTAATCCCAAACCAAAAATAGATAACCAACCCCCATCCAAATGTCTCTAAGAGATCCTAACCACTCCTGGTTGTCTGCTTCCCTTTTAAGCCACTTGCCCTGTCTGAAATGTGAGTTATTGGAAAGAGTGAGATTCTAAGGAATCCTAGTAGTAACAAATCACTCATACAATATATAAACACAAAGCATGTAAGTTCATCATGTTCAGCATCAACACCATGAGTAATGGCTCATGCCACAATCGACAGCACTCACGGCTGTATCATAATGCTCTATGACTGCTTTCACGGTAAACATTATGCCAGCTTTCGCTGTAATCACTATGTAGCAGCATCACAAAGCATAAAGTATCACAAAGCTCCACAAAGCATCACAAGGCATCACAAAGCAGCAGTAGCAACACAATGCATGATAGGCATACATACAATACATTTACATAAAGTACAAGAAAGGAGTCACTATCTGTATCTTTCCTGACGTTCTTCAGCACAGTGGGCTCACGAGTTTGACAGATGTCAAATCCTATAACCAAATCAGGGACAATCGATCAATCTCTTTTCCAAATACATATTTCTATAATACTCTAAGTTGGTTATCATTTAGGATTCTTTAGGTGGCTATTAGAGGCCTAAACATATGCCAAAAGGGTTAGAAAAAACTACCCTGAAGACCCCTTTTCGGAAGCAGAACACTGATTTTTGGCTGACTCACTCGAGTGACGATGACCTCACTCGAGTGATAAGAGACTTGCACTCAAGTGAGAATAGCTCTCACAAATGAGTGTTTAACAGTGAGCAACAACCATAGCCAAAAGGTGCCCACAACACTTGAGCATGACGATTTGCACTCAGGTGATGACTCCAATTTCATTCGAGTCTTCAAAAGTGTAACACAAGAAGTGACGACCCGAGAGCACAGCCAACTTCAGAGGGAAAAGCTCACTCGAGCATGACCCTTGGCACTCGGGTGAGAAGACTACACTTGTGAGTGTTAGAACACACTCTTGAAACTTGACCAGCGAGTGAGAACCCGAGACGCAGCCCCAACCATGAACTCACACCATCACTCGAGTGAACTTATGCTCACTCGAGTGATCACCAGTATTACTCGCGGTTTAAGAAGTACACTCGAGCTTCCTTAATGAAAACTCAGGCAAAACACAAAGAAGAAAGGGAAATTACACGACAGCACTCGAGTGATACCCCCTCACTTGAGTGAAACCCCTTCACTCGAGTGATACTATTAGATTGCTAGATCGCAGCAACTGATAGGAATTCCCAGATTTGCCAAAACTAATCCCAATGGTTCCCAAGCTCAACCCAAAGTTCATACCCACTTAAAATCCCATAAGGAACCCATTGGTAAACTCCAAAACACTCACAACCCATCCTAACAACAATTCATACTCTTGGGTCTCTATAACACACCATACCCAAATTCCTTTAAATCACTTCCAAACTTCAAAACCATATCCAACACTCAAATAACTTCACAATGAACCAATTCCAACATTATTCACCATGTAATTCATGCATTCAAAATTGGCATAAAACCAGGGTAAATTCCGCCTCTCGCCAAACTCTTATACTTTCCCCCAGGGTAAGGGTTTAAGACGTGGGGAGGATAGAGAAATCCTGCAGGGGCGGGAGATATTCCTTGTGAGTCACGGGCCCAGCCACCCTCCAGGGTCGAACCTCCCCGGCGTAGACATAGAGTGTGAGTAGAGCCATCTGGGGCATGACAGAAAGTGATGGAATCAAGAAACTAGCTTGAGGAAGTGAAAGATGTGAGAAATAGCTATCTTTTGATATATGTACTGTGACTATTGGTGAGACTTTGGAATTTTTGGATTTTTGCCCTTATTTTTGTGCTATTAGGGTCTTATGGATTGTGTAATATCTTGGATTTTAATCAAGGATTAATAACTTCAAAGTGATGTAATTAATATTAATTGAGCACTTTTGAAGTACATGTTGTGCAACATGATATAAAGATGCTTAGTGATGGTTTAATGAGTATTGAAATAATTAGGGGTAAAACGGTAAATTTACCTATCAATTGGTCAGCTATCGAAGAGAAAAATCCTTAGTAATCAAGATCAAAGGTTAGGATTGAAAGAACAAGAGGGGGAATCAAGTGTGTTGGAGAGTATATGAAACCATAGAAGGAAGCTCAAGATGTTGACAAGTGGCATCTTGAGGACCATGGATGAAGTCAACATTTTCAAACTCATCCTCTCTCCCTCTCAAGTCAGCTAAGTGCATGGGGAGTAAGGAAAATCTGCTTCTTCAACAATATCTCACTTTCTCTCTCCATTCTCTCTATTTTCGGTGTAGTTGAAGCAAGAAAGAGAAAGAAAGGGCTTAAATTCTAGGTGAGTATGTGACTCTAGATGCTCACTTTACCTTCATTGATTTTGTTCAAATGGTCAATGTTTTCACTTTACTTAAGAGGTGAGCTTTTGATGAAGTTTGGTATAATTGTTTTGACCATTGGTTTAGTTTTGTAAATTCTAGATTTTTGCCCTGATTTCTTGTGATTTTAGAATATAGGAATTAAGTGATGTAATGTAGTGGAATATATGTCAAATAGTGTATGGATATCAATGGTTTTGGTTTGGATTTGAAAAGAAGAAGTTGACAAATTGTGGTTTTGAGTGGTTTTGTGAGTTAGAGTTGAGATTGTGTTGTTTGAGTGGAAGTTTGGTTGTTTTGGGTTACCAATAGGTTTATTGTGAAGTTTTGGATGAGAATGAGTGTTGGTATAAGTTTAGGAACCATTGGAGCTTAATTGGTCAATTCTGGAAAACTATATCAGTTGCTGCGATTTGGCATCTGATAGACATCACTCGAGTGAGGGAGGAACTCACTCAAGCACGATGTGAAATTCTGGGTATTTTGGGAAGGTCTTCAGGCAGAAACCGCAAGCACACTTCCTGACTTACGAGTGAGATATGATCCCACTCGAGTGAGCATGGGCATGCTCGAGTGAGGGAATCAGTTTAAGACTTGGGAATTTATGGTTGCTCTCAGGTAGTTACTCGCTGGGTCTCACTTCCTGGTGCTCGAGTGCACCTGAGGTCATTGCTCGAGTACAGCCTCTTGTGCTCGAGTGAGAGTGTATGATATAACAGGGTTTGCTCTCGGGCAAACACTTTCTGTGTTTCACTCGCTGGTGCTCGAGTGCTGATGAGGGTGTCACTTGAGTGAGACTCCTTTCACTCGAGTGAGCCAGCCCAAAATTCAGAAATTCTTCCTAGGAGGAGGGTTTTCGGGGTAGTTTCTCCTAACCCTTTAGGCATATGTTTAGACCTACAATAGTTACCTAAAGAGTTCAAATGATAACCAACTTAAAGTATTATAGAAATAAGAACTTGGGAAAGAGATTGACGGGTTGTCCCTAACTTGGTTTACAGGATTTGATATTTGCCGTCCTCGTGAGCCCGCAGTGCCAAGAAACGTCGGGAAAGGATCAGGTAGTGACTCTCTCTCTTATACTATGTGTAATGCTTTGTATGTGTGTGTTATCACTTTTTTGTGATGATCTTTGATGCTGCTGCGATTACAGCTGGTAATAGCTGTCGTTTACAACGCAAGCTGTCGTTATCGTGATTACAGTGTAAGCTGTCGTAATGGTGATTACAGCGTAAGCTGTTGTGATTATGATTACATCGAGAGCTGTCGTATTGTGTATACAGCCGTGAGCGCTGTCGTTTGTGGTGAAAACCATGTATCTTTGAGATTACTGCTGCTGTTGCTGTTTGTGATTTATGTACATGCTTTGTGTTTATGTATTGTGTGAGTGGTTTGTTACTACTGGGATTCTCTCAAATCTCATTCTTTCCTATGACTAATATTTCAGACAGGGCGTGTGGCTCAAAAAAGAAGAGGCCAACCCGGAGCAATTAGGACCTTTAGGGGTATATTTGATCTTGGAGATGTTGGTTATCCATTTTGAACTTGGGATGACTGTATATTTTGAGATATGAATATTATACTCGATTTTGGTTGTGTAATCCCCTAGTGGATACTTATAAACCCTCAGGTTATATATGTATAGAACCCGGGAGTTACCGAGGATTTGGTTATACACTCTGATATGAATAAATGTATATTAACTGCACAGGTAATTATATTCGAATATTGGAACTGAGACCGGGATAGGAAAAAGGTTTTGAAAGATTTTTGTGAAAATCCTACTGTAAGGTAGATAGGTAAAATGAGTTTAAAACATCCGATGGTATCTAATCCGATTTAATTATGCATTATCGAATTATAATTACGTGTTTAAAGGTAGGGGTTATAGATTTCATGGTGATTTGGTATTGAAATAGGTCTAAAATTGGGTTTTGGTGTCATTAGAATTGGTTTGGAACTTTGAATGGAAAGGAGTTGCATTATGAGTTTTGAATTGAGTTCTCATGTGACATTTTTTGTTTCTTGTGGAACATGTCAATGTGAGTTGAATTTGGTCATTTTGGTGTTTCTAATGGATTCCTTGTAAGAAATTGGTGTGGGAATGGTATTTGTTGTGAATTTGGAACTATTGGAAGCAATTGCACAAAAACTAAAATTTTGTTCCTTAAGTTCTGTACAGGGCAGTAAGGTTTTCTGGACGTTTTGAATTTGAAAATGGTGCCTAAAAATTCTAAAACTTTCCAGCCTTAAATTTCACATTCCAAGCTTCAAAATGGACAAATAATTTGTGTCATTTCGTTTTGTGTGCTTAGAGTAATGACTATCCAAAGTTTGATGTTGAAACTAGACTTTGTTTTGGATCAGTGTTGGATTTTGTGTAATTCTGTAATTGTGTGGTGATTTCTGGTAATGGTTCATATTTTCCTATAAAGATGACTTAAATATCTTTCATTTGGATTTGGAATCACCTCATTTCAATTTTTTGGAATTAGTTATGATTTTTGGAAGTTCAGCCAAGAAACAGGATTTTATTGGCCGCAGCCAGCAGATTATGGGCCGTGATCCAAATGTTTTTGACCTATTTTTGGCCTCGGCCAACCCCCAAAAATCAATATTTTTTACTTTTGAAAGGTGCTTTTTGTTATGATCTTTTCCAATCTTTTAGGCATATGCTTGGGCTTTTAGAAGCCACCTAAAGAGTCTAAATGATAACCGACTTTAAGTGTGATGAAAATAAGAATTTAGAGTAGAGAATTAATCCGTCGTTCTTGATTTTGATCTATAGGTTCGACATTTGTCCTGATCGTGAACGACCAGTGCTAGAGCACGTTCGGAAAGAACCAGGTAGTGACTTTTCCCCTTATACTATATATGATACATTGTATGTTTGATTTCTCATTGTTTGTGGGTCTATCACTTGCGGCCCACCAGTATGTACAGTGGTAGGATTGTGCCTTCGGGGCTGTGGAATCCAGGGGATGAGACTATGTGAAAGCCTAAAGGCTATTTATGAATCTTCACCCGCGGCCCATTAGTGTTGACGGTGGGAGGACCGTGCCTTCGAAGCTGTGCAATACGGGGGATAAGAATATGTGATTGTGTGCATATGTGGCAGCCTGCGTGCTGTGTTATGCTATGATGCTGCTTAATGATGTCATTGCATGCTCTGTAATTACATATTGTATGAGTGATTTGTTACTACTAGGATTCTTTCTAATCTCATTCTTTCCATTGTTAAACCTACAGACAGGGCAGGTGGTTCCACAGGGAAGCAGACAACCAAGAGCGGTTAAGACTCCTTGGAGATATATGATTTTGGTTATTGGTTATCCATTTTGATTTGGGATGTAAATACTATTTTGGATATAGTTGTGTAATCCCCTATATGGGAAAATGTAAACCCTTAGTTAATGAATGAAACCCAGGGGTTACCGGGATTTTTGTTATACACTTTGATATATATAAATGTGATTTAACTGCACAGAGTAATTATATTCGAATTGTGAAATTTGAGACCAGGGTAAGGCAGAAATTTTGAAAGAGTTTGTGAAAAGCCTTCTGTAAGGTAGGGACGTTAAATGAGTTTTGATTATCCGTTGGTTTCTATTCCATTTTAATTATGCATTTTCAAATTATAATTACGGTTATCAAGACAAGGGGTTACCGTTTTAGTATTCTGAGTACATATGCAGAGAAACAATAAAGAGATCATGCTTTGAGAGAAAAGTCAAACATATCATCCGCAACGTCCGAAACGCTCACCTACCATAAACGACTGGTTTTCAAATTTGAAAAATGGTCAAACAAAGCTGCACGACTCTAACGAACATGTTTGAAATGCTTCCAATGGACATTACAATTCATCTATATATATATATATATATGGATTCATTCAACGAAAGAGACAACAACTGAGAACATACGAACACACACCGATCAATATATTCTTAGTGCTCTATTTCTTATATTCATTCTTTGTACTTTAGTGATTATATATTTGCTCTGAGAGAGATTTTCTTTGGAAACTCAATATCTATTATTGAGACAACTTAAGGTTGTGGAACCTTAAGTTGGGGATTGGTTTACAACCAATTATACTTAGGACCAACGACCAATTATCTACTCACCTCCGCCACAGCCACCTTAAAGTACTCCACCTCTAGATTAGAAATACCAATACCCCATTCAATGCCCATGGCTTTTGTTGTGCTTGTAATGATTAAAACTACTTTGAACTTGCTTCAACAGTAAACAACCATCTCGTACTACCATCACTACTACTTCGTTCATGCGTTACATGAATACCCAATGCTCATTTACCCACAATTAGTTTATTATACTCGTATTTTATTTGGACAATTGCTACACTTGGTCAAATTTGAACGAGATTATTCAAAGGAGATTATATGACTTATCTGTTGTACATATTGTGTGTGAGTGTGTCAAAGGAAGAAGTCTCATATAACTCAAGATTGGGAACATCTTAGTATACAATTAAATATGAGCTTGAGTTATTAAAAAGGCTGATAAGAGGAGTCTTTGAATTGACCGTTAGAGATGACTGTTGGAATTTTAATTGACCGGTTTTAATGACATTTAAAAGGTTTTATTACATTAAATTGTCATTAACACCTATTTTGTAACTGTCGTTTTAATTGTCATTAAACCGTTGTTAATTGTCATTATAACTCCTTAACAGTCACATGATTTCTGCCTATAAAAGTCAATGTACGGAGTAAGTTCAAGAGTACCGAGGTAAGAGCACCGAGGTCTAGTGATACGGAGGTCTCCGTGCTCCTTTCCTCTCTCCCTTCTTCTGAGTTACACTGATATCTTTCTGCAGTTTTGTCACCCTGCTTTATGCAGGAAGGGTTTGTTTTATCCTGGGGAGTGCCGCTTCCTGATCTACTAGGGGGTTGTGGAATATCTCCTAAGGACAGCGTCCTTGGACGTGACTCAAACTATTTGTTTATTGTATTTCACCAGGTACTGTGGCTAACAATCTGTATAGTATGAGGTGGTGACGCCAACAATCTTAGGAGATATTTCCTGCTAAATTTCTGAGTACAAGTGATGAGTTGGTCAAATCGCATTGTGGCAAGATCTTCTCAAATTCACTTGGTTGATCAGAAAGGTTATTAGCTTTCTGGAAGAACAAATGTTTAGAGAAGCCGGAGAGAGAAGGTATATGCCTTTGCTGACCCCTTTCCATTGTTATTACTGGATGGCTCTTGTTTATAGAAAGTTATTGTGGAATGTATTAAGCAATATGGCTTCCAAGTTTCCAACATACAAGGGTACTTGAAAGGAGAGAAAGGAACACATGGGCAATATGTGGATGTTGCACCGTGATGGGTGTGAACACAAAGGAAAGATATTGGTCTGATGAAAATGGAGAATGGAGTGAGGTGTGGGTCTTGCTGTATTTGGTGAAAGCATACTCATTTAAATGAGCTTGTGCTCAAGGCAAGCCATAATCATTATTGTCATAGACAAGTGCCTAATCTCCTCCAACCAGACTCATTTGGTTGTTCACATTTTGCCACCGAGAATTTTTAGACCATCTTTGAGAGATTGACGGCCAACCAACTTACAGGTGCGTATCTATCTTTAACATTTTAATGTTATGAGATCCTTACCATGATTAGTATTATCATGGATATTGTGGAGTTTCTTAGCAGAGGATAACTGAATGAGTATTGTGATTGTTGTGGTCTAGAATTATCTTTACCACATATATGAAAATGTGATTTTAAATATTAAATATTAGTTTGTCATTACTGTGGCAAAAAAAATCTGCTTAGAATATCAATTTATACACAAACATGGTTTTACAGAAATATTAAAAGCATGGTTCGTGATTGAAACCAATATTATCTCTAGCTATGTGTGCTCCTCATTGGTTTCTACTGTTATGACTTGTGCCTTCGTTTTGCCACAACATAAATGTCATGTGTTTGAGTCTTTATGGGTGTTAATAATATTTCATATATTATTATTAATGGAGGAACTGTAGGAAAACAAGTGGTGTGAGACGGTTCAGTAGAAGCAGTGATGTTTAGGATGAGTAACTGATGATTAAATTTCATTTAGTAATAAGTATATTATAAATCCTTGATTAATGATATTGGGGGTTACCTATTTTATGTGTATCCATTAATTTAATTAGAAAAAAGAGAAAAAATTATGAGGATATAATACGTTTTTATGGAGATTTTTGTGGCTGAGGTATAACAGCCAATCATCCATATCGCAATGATATTTATTATGATTAACAATGTGGTGGCACATTGACTCTCGCCAAGCTTTAATATGGGTACATTGGATAATAATGTTTCAGTTTCATGCTACTAAAGTGATTCATGAGGTGTTTTATTTGATTATTTTACTGTGGAATTATAAGGACTTTATCAGCATTAATTGGTGGAAACAATAATTGTCACGTTGCACAATTAATGTGCATCAGTTGATTACTGTGAAAATGTTTTCCTCACCGTGACAACTTGCTTGTGGTTCATTGAGGAATTTATTTCTGCCTGAGGTTTTTCGGATAATTGATACATTTGGTTTTATTACTACTTTAGTATACATAACAAGCACTAAATTCCTTCTGTGCACCAATCATGCCCATAAATATATGTTACACATGTTGATATGTCTCTTGGTGACTTGGTTTCTAAGATTAATGCCACGAGATTGGATTTATGGGATTTGAATATTTACTTTTGTTATGAATATTTGAATTTGGAAACATTCTAATTTAATTAGAATGGAAGGGGCACTACTACAGAATATACTTATAACTACCCTAAGGGACGTCCCTTTTTGAAAAAGGGATGCCCAAAATATTGGGCGGTAGCATATGTGTAATTATAGATCAAAATTGAAAAGGTTGGCTCGTCAAATAAAATTGAATCTCGCGCCTGAATGTGTTTTAGACATCCCCATCTTCATTGGGGACGTCTAAAGACTGTTTTAGATGTCCCCAATAAAAATGGGGACGTCTAAAGACCCCCAGAATATCATATAAAGAAAAAAAGAACACATTTAGACGTCCCCAGACAGTCTGGGGACGTCTAAAGCTTTACATTAGATGTCCCCAAATGGTCTGGGGACGTCTAAAGCTTTACATTAGACGTCCCCATACCATCTGGGGATGTCTAAAGCTTACATTAGACGTCCCCAGCTGGTCTGGGGACGTCTAAAGGGTCCCTTTAGACGTCCCCAGCCCAGGTGGGGACGTCTTAAGCTAGCTCACATGCACTGGTCGACATGACCGGTGCATGTTCAGTGTCAGAATTTTTTTCTGAAACTTTCCACTTGCTTTACTTTACTCTTTCACTCTCCCATCTTCATCACTTCCGTCCCCTCTCCCCTGCGCTACGCTTCTTGTTTTTTTTCTTCTTTCTCCAAATCAAATACGGCTATCCCCTATTTTTTTCCCTCTATTTCATCCATAGAGTTGCTCGTCGCCGTCTTTGCTCTGCTGGGTCTGCACTGTTCTCTCTCATTCTCGCCACCGTCGGCCTCCTCTTACCACCGTGGGTCATCTGCCTCTAAAGTTGCAGCAACATGTTAGCTAAAACTAAACTTGTGAATGATTAGCAAAATGCATTTGATTCTCGGCTGGAATTTAAGTGTGGTTTGTGCTTGAGCTTTATCTTTGCTATTTTGCTGAATTTAAGACGTACCACATCAAGTTTTAATATTTTTCTTTTTTGCATTGTGATTGAGATCTTTATTTACCAAAAGATATTGAGTTGTGCATGATTGGCTCATAACAGAAATATCAGCTTTAAATGGAGGAAATAACTATAAACAAAAAGGTCTACCCAGCATAGAATAAGCATGCGTTTATCTTGACATGTTCAATAGTTTTTTTTTCATTATTTAAAATGGATTAAGATCAACATCAATAATGAACCACCATTAATTTTAAATCTGTTTGAGCAATAAGGAAAATCTAGCTAGTTCAATTTAAAATCATAACAAGACAGTCAAAACTGAATTGTGTACGTTACTTTTACCTATTTATTGTGTCAAGTGCCTGACTTACAGAACAAAATCCACTTTTTACTAAAACGGATAGCCACATTGTATGAAGCCGCAAAAACAGAATTGTGTATGTTACTTGTCTTCACAACAAGGTGATGATTGCAATTTAAATTTTTTTGGTTGATTTGAAGATTGAAGAATCATTATCTGATTGTTTTAAATAATTAATTTGATTTGAAACAAATTTGCATTTGCAATTTTAATTTTTTTTAAATTTGATTTGATTTGAATAATATACTAATATTTTGTACTTATTGAATTATTTGAATGTTTTATTTGAAATACAATTTTCAAGATCATCTTTTGTTTCAAATTTGGTGATGATTTTGTTTGCTTTTTATTAAAAGAAGTCCTCATCTCTCAATTGATTTCAAGTTAATGGTGATGATTTTGTTTGCTTTTTATTAAAAGAAGTCAGTTGCAAAATTACTGTGAAAACATGACTAATTTGACACTTCAGTCACTAATCAATAAAATTATATAAGAATTCATAATCTTCTGGTATATTAAGTTGTAAGTTGTAATGTAACATTGTATTTAACTAGTAAGCAGCGCATTCATCAAGGAAGTTCTCAACTATACTTGCCAATTCATAATCTTCTATTTGTGCTTGGTGCTAGAAGCTAAAATTTAGTTTCGTTTAAATTAAGCTGAGATGGTTTGTTATTTTGATTTTGGGACGTCTCACTTTTAAGGGGAAATGCTGCCAAAATTTTGAAAAACATGAGTGTAAAGGCAATTCCCCGTGTTGACAATTATTCTAAACTTGAGTGTAAATGGAAATGGCATAGGTGGTAATAAAATGGATCATAGTTGGATGAATGTTTTGAGAACAAGTGAAGAATATGAGAATGGGGTTGAAGACTTTATTGAATTTTCTAGAAGGAACGCTCCTGCCAAAAATGGGATGTATTTTTGTCCTTGTGTCAATTGTTTAAATGAGAGAAAACGGGATGTTGAAGTTATAAGGGATCACCTACTTTGTGATGGAATAAATCTTTGATACAAAAGGTGGATATGGCATGGTGAGGAAATAACTGATTGTCCGTCGTACAAGAAGGAAGCTGTGGATGTCATAGATGAAGATAGAATGGAGAGGATGATTCACGATGTTGAGGTAGAATCCTTTGCGCAGTCGCATGAATATGACAGCCTGCGGAGTGATGCAGAGATACCGTTGTACCCTAGGAGTAAGTACACACGGCTGACAGGAACATTACATTTGGTTAACTTAAAAGCAACTTGTGGGTGGACCGATAGTAGTTTCACATTGCTGCTTGAACTGTTGTGTGATATGTTTCCAGACGATAATGTACTTCCAAATCGTATGTATGAGGCCAAGAAAATCCTATCTACAATGGATATAGAGTATAAAAAGATACACGCTTGCCCTAATGATTGTGTACTGTACAGAAAGGAGTATGAAAGTCTGAGTGAGTGCCCTAAGTGTCAAACTGCACGATACAAAGTGAAGAAAGATGGTGGTTGTGGTGATGGGACAACTAAAACGCAACCTGTAAAAGTTTTATGGTATCTTCCAATAATACCGCGCTTTAAGCGTTTGTTTGGCACTGCAAAAAAGGTGAAGAAGTTGAGATGGCATTCGGATGATAGAATATCCGACGGAAAATATCTTCGGCACCCAGCTGACTCTCCACAGTGGAATAAAATAGATGAAATGTTCCCTGAATTTGGTAGTGAGCCGAGAAACCTTCGACTTGAGCTTTGTACAGATGGCATCAATCCGTATGGAACTCTTAATAGCACACACAGTGCGTGGCCAGTACTCCTTGTAATATACAACTTGCCTCCCTGGCTTTGTATGAAATGCAAGTATGTGATGCTTTCTATGATGATTTCTGGACCAAAATAGCCAGGAAACGATATCGATGTCTACTTGGCGCCTTTGATTGAGGACTTGAAGAAGTTGTGGGAGGAAGGCGTAGATGTGTTTGATGCATATAAGAATGAGTCCTTCAAGCTACGTGCATTGATTTTCACCACCATAAATGACTTTCCTGCGTACGGAAACCTCTCAGGATACAGTGTGAAGGGGCATAAAGCATGTCTGATCTGTGAAGCAGACACTTACTTCCACCAACTTAAACATGGAAGAAAAACGGTCTACCTCGGTCACAGGAGGTTCCTTCCTAGGTTCCACCCGTATCGTTGGTTAAGAAAGCGTTTTAACGGCTTACCGGAGCATGGAATGGCTCCAAAGGCATTAACCGGAGAGGAAGTTTATAGTCGGGTTGAACATATTAATGTCTTACTCAATAAGAATAAGAAGACTACCGGTGAGAAGAACATATGGAAGAAGAGATCAATTTTCTTTGATCTTCCATATTGGCGTAGTCTTGACGTGAGACAAAGTATTGATGTAATGCATGTGGAGAAAAACGTTTGTGATAGCCTTGTCAGTACGCTTTTGCACATTCCAGGGAAGACCAAGGATGGAATTAATGCGAGACTAGACCTTGTTGATATAGGAATAAGAGAACGGTTACATCCACAGCTAAGAGATAATGGTAGGAGGGCATACATGGAGCCAGCAGCACATACACTATCAAAAGTGGAGAAAAGAAGTTTGTGTGGGTGTTTGCATGAAATTAAGGTACCACAAGGATATTCTTCGAATGTGAGAAGGTGTGTGTCAATGGACAATTTGAAGTTAGTGGGAATGAAGTCCCATGATTATCATGTGTTGATGCAACAACTGTTACCAGTAGCTATTAGAGGCATTATGAAAGATGAAGTTCGAAGTACTGTGACAAGATTGTGTGTTTTCTTTAATGCTATCTGTAATAAAGTCATTGACACTGAAAAGATGGATGAACTGGAAGCTGAGGGTTATATCATATTGTCCCAATTAGAGATGCACTTTCCTCCTTCATTTTTTGATATAATGGTGCATTTGATAGTTCGTTTGGTAAGGGAGGTAAGGCTCTAGGTCCAGTTTACCTGAGGTGGATGTACCCTTTCGAGCGATACATGAAGATCTTAAAAGGGTACTCTAAAAATCCCTATCGACCAGAAGCCTCAATAGTTGAAAGGTATGTTGTTGAAGAGGCTATGGACTTCTGCAGCGATTATCTATCAGGGAAGAAGGAACAATCTTGGCATGAAGGGGGGAGGAACAAGGGAACACGAGGACTGAAAGTGAAGACTATGCCTCGTGAAGAGGTGTTGCAAGCACACCTTTATATTCTGAATAACATGGCAGAAGTTCAACCGTACATAGACGAACACAGAAAGAGATTGAAGAACATGAATCCGAGGAAGAATGACATGCAGATTACTATTGAATAAAACAAGACATTCATTCAGTGGTTTGAGGAAAAGGTTTTGCATGAGACCGGTGTGTCTGAGACAATAGAGTTGCTAGCCTGGGGGCTTTCGTTTCAGATCATTACTTGGAGTGGTTATGATATAAACGGGTATTCTTTCTACACAAAAGACCAAGATGACAGAAGTACCATGCAAAATAGTGGGGTGATGGTAGAAGCTGAAGCCATATACTTTTCCAGTTCGAAAGACAAAAACCCCATGTTAGCATCTATGGCCTATTATGGAGTGATAGAAGAAATATGGGAAATCACTTACAACAAGTTCAAAGTTGCTTTATTCAAATGTAAGTGGGTTAGCAATAATGCTGTGGTAATAGATCAATAATTTGGATTTGTCTCAGTTGATCTTGAAAGAGTAGGTTATAGGGATGAGCCCTTCATTCTAGCAAGCTAGGCGAAACAAGTGTTTTATGTCACAGATCCCACAAATAAAAAAATTTCCATTGTACTTCAAAGTAAAAAACAGAAGCATGGTGATCCGACCTTCAACCTTGATGATACACCACCTTTCACAATTAATCCACCTACAACAAGTGAAGTAGAATTGGTAGGTGATAAAGAATATGCTGTGATAAATAATCATGGTGAAGGAATATGGGAAACAATCTAGAGTAAGTGCTTAACTTAAAAAATAGTAATGTGTGTTGTTTGTTTTATAACTAGTTAGTTTATTCATTTACTTACAATTTATTCACCTATCTGACAATGATTTTTGTGCGTACAGGAATATGGACAATTCTGGTGACTCACAAAGTGATAGGGACAATGAAATGAATAGGCCTGAACCTGATGCGAGACCTGAACCGATTGTGAGAAGAAGGGTTAGAGGCAGTACAAAAATGCCTGCATTGGTAGCACGTCATCACCATTGCATATTGACTTTGATGAAAATATGAAACCAATTGGTTCGGAGGAAGATCATTTCATTAGCTACGTAGGGTTTTTGGCTTGAAGCAAAGTTCGCATTACCTATGATAATTGGAAGTTGGTTCCACCAAAAACCAAAGACTTGATTTGGCAACAACTTTTGGTATATAAGTTTCAATACATCTGCATTATATCTTTATTCCTATTGCTTCAAATATAATTAACTTATGTTTTTACCTTGCAGCAAACCTATGATGTCCCTGACACCGCGGAGATGTACAAGGAGTGGATGACGGAGGTTCATCTACGATGGAAAGATTTCAAGAACAGGCTCACACGAATACATTCGAGGGGACCTGAGGGGTCAGGATCCATGTCATGAGTATACGTTTTTGTCTCCAGAGGACTGGAGGTTGTTTATGGCATCACGAGAAGATCCAAACTTTTTGGTAAGATTTCTGTCATCATAGTGTTTTATTTAAATATAGTTGACATTATTGATTCGGTGTTCGTTGTTTTCCTTTCACAGGCATTAAGTGCAGCAAATGCAGAGAGGCAAGCAGCTAATAACTATCAACATTGCATGTCTCGTGGTGGTTATCGGAAGCTTGAGCGAAAGATGATGGCAGAAGACTTAGAGAAATTGAAGGAAGCAGCCACATCAGATCCTACCGTTGTGATCCAGCCCCTGCCACCTCATCCACATCACAAAAAATGGAAAGCAGGGAGGCTTAAGGGTGGGAAGTACGTAAATCCGACTGTTGTTGAGGTTGCCACAAGAATTGTAAGTAGTTAAAGCATAAGTACAAACTTATTTTTCATATTGGGAGTGCTTAATTTTCATTTACGATAACTTTTATGCTGCAGGATGAACTGGAAGATCATAGTAGCCAAGGTTCGTTCACTCCAAGTGGACGGATGGACATCTTGTCAACGGCGATTGGGAAGGCAGATCACCCTGATCATGTTCGAGGAGAGGCAGTGGGAGTTCGTGTCGCGAAGTATTTTGGCCGAGCCTCACATCCTTATTTGTCACAAGCTGAACCCAGTAGGGAGCTTGTGGCCAAGATTCGTCAGGAAGTCTCACAAGAGCTCGAGGCCAACCTTCACGACAAGCTCCGACAAGAGCTGTTGCTAGAGCTACATCTTGAGCTGATGCCTGAGCTACAAGCTGAAATGATGAAGATGTTTGAATCGCAGATGGCAACTACCGAGCGTAGAACCCATTCATCCCCGGCCTTCCACAGCACCAAAGGAAGTTACAACCCGGCGGAGGAACTACTTGGCGACCCTTCTCCCACTCCAGCGCAGGGAGAACCTGCCATCCTCTCTTTGGATGCCCCATTGCTGCGTGTAGTTGCAGATGCTCTCGTTCACACAGAAGCTATAGGGTGACCGTGATGTGTGTTCGAGAGGGGGAAGAAGGTATAGCCATCCCTATTCCTGATGACGAGGTTGCCACGATAGCTCAGGCGAGAGGATCTTTCATCCTTTGGCCTGTACATCTTATTGGCTTGTTACCACCAATACCTCCAATGGTATGGAACTACCTCACTTTTACTTGAGATGTGTTGACATCCTACTAACAATATGTTTTTTTATGTTCTAAAAGAACGAGCAGGAAGCAGAGAAATGTCCCTTCTTAGAACGACTGCAGCATATCTATAAAGGCATTCGCCAGATTGATTTGCATATGCCTATAGGGATTGTGGGCCAGGAATTAGAGTATCACTTCACAATTGATAAACAAGATCTTAAATAGTTCATTAAGTTCAAGGAGCTAGATGTTGGATGGGGCAAATTTGCAATCCTGTAAGTTTTTTATTTCCCATTTTTTCCTTCATTTAGTTAAGTTGATTTTAACTAGCTAATACATTCATCATTTTAATTCTATTATAGCTCCTTCCATCATATATGGATTGACTCTAAAAGAGTTGATTTATATGGATTCTTGTCTCCTGCACATACGACAAGGATTGGGAATACATTGAAAAGAAGGCAAACTATGTGGGCTTCACATTGGCAGAGGACGACTATCGTTGTTATCTAGCATCGATTGTTTAAGGGTACGCATTTTAATTTTGTGTATTTGAGATTTTTAATAAATAATTGCCTTGCCATCTAACTTCTTTTTAATCTGTATATGTTGTGATAGTTATCACTGGAGTTTGTGTGTTCTCTGTCCTCGGTCCCACGTTGTTTACTGGTTTGATTCCTTACGTAGAAGACCAGACAAAGAAACTAAAAGCGTCTTCAACACGTAAGTTATTTTTTTGTATTTCATTGCTTCTTGATTCTTGACTTAATGAATTATTCTAATTTATGTTGATTTTCATTTTAATGATAGGGCATGCACGACGTATCGAGCGCTTGGCGGGCCACACGAACGTAGAGGTGGCAAAGATCCGAGATGGTTGTTTCCAAAGGTACGTAGTTTCAAATAAAGTTCTTTTGATTGACGGTCATTTTATATATGCCTTTATTGATTTTAACCATTTCCTTTTGATTTATAGTGCCCTCGACAACCTGGCGGCTGGGAATATGGATACTATGTCTTACTTTATATGTTTAACATCATTCAGAGTGGCATTACGACAGATTTTGAACAAGTAATCGCTTCTTCATTCTCAGAGGATAATATTCTTGATGTTGTAATTCAATGGCAATTCATTCACTTGATTCATTATTTCATCTAAGCTTATTTTCTAATTTACAGATTTTTGACAATGAAGATGCCTACTCATATGAAGACTTAAATATGATCAGAGACTTTTTGGCTGGACATCTTCTTCAACGTATACCAGAGTAAAGTCTTTAGTAGTTTGTGTAGGACATACTTTTGTGGTAGTTCTATATATTGTATATATAATTAGCGTTATTGTTGTTGGATATAGATTGGATTTAGTCTTGGTTATTGTACAAACTGGGAACTTGGATATAGATTGTTGTGTAGTTCATGTGGTTTGTTAGTTAATTAGTTTGCGACTCCTTAAAATTATTGCATGTAGTAAAGCCTTGGGTTGATCACTGTGTTTCAAGTTGTTGTTTCCATTCTGCTGAACTGCTATTGTTTTATTCTATTGTTGGAATCCTATTTCTGCAGTTTACATTTTCCAGACAGTGTAATATATAAAAGGCCATTTAAAAAAAAACGTTCAACATCCTTAAATCAAAAAGGGACGTGGTAGAGTGGGAGGCGACATTTTAGATATCTCCAGTTAGTCCCCAGTTATAACTGGGGACGACTAAAGGTCACCTTAGACGTCCCCAGTTGAAACTAGGGACGTCTAAAGGCAACCTCCCACTTTAGACGTCCCTAGATGGAACTAGGGACGTCTAATGTGGACTTTAGACGTCCCCAGTATAACTGGGGACGTCTAAAGTCTGCCTTTATACGTCCTCCATTTACGGACGTTATTGACTTTTTTTCCACGACCCTCAGATAGATGTCCCTCATTTTTCAGACGTTAAAAGGCCAAAAAAAGAGACGTTAAAACCATTTTTTCTAGTAGTGGGGATAATATATTATATATAGTGAGATTCTAATTAGATTAGAATTATTCTTGGTAAGGTGTGAAAATATTTTGAGATATTTAAAAGTATGGGGGTGCCTAATATGTGGGGGTACCTTATAAATTTTTAAAGTTGTAAATTGTTTCTAGCCTCATTTGATAAATCCAAGTTGTGGTTTAAAATTAATTATGTGGAGGTTTTGTTATTTGCTGCAGAGAGCAAATTTGTGAATTATTCATGTGGCATGGAAATTTAATTATTTATTTAATGTAGAGATAAATGTGTTTAAATTTCATAATTTGCAAGTATATATTTATAGTGGTATAAATATACATGACTATTGTGAATATTGAATTTTTTAATGTAGATGGCATATATTTTATAATATGTCTTACAAAATTATATATTGTTGCCTCATTTTATAAATGCTAGATGTATGTTGCAAATAATTGATTGTGTGGAGGCTTTGCTATATTTGCTAATGCGAGCAAATTTTGTGGATTATCAAATATTTTGCTTGAAACAAGCATTATGTGGCATGAAAATTTTGATCATTTATCTATGATAGATAAATGTAATTTTCATAATTTAAGGCTATATAATTATCTTGGTGTAAGGATATATATGTGAATATTTCTTACAACATTATCATGTTATTTGAAGCGATTTTGCTGCTTATGCGAGGTATGCACAAATTGTTGAGAATTTGTTCCATTAATATCAATCTGTGTGGTATAGCTTATGCTACATGATGATTGAGCGTATATATAAATATGCAACCCTATAAGGGAAATGAAATATTTGAGAGGTATCATAAAGGTTGGTATCATATATGGTGGATTCCTGTTGTATGAGATACACGGATGCTAACTGAATTTTAGTTTTTTATGAGAAAATCCACTAGTAGCAACAATTAAAATATTGTGCGAACCAGAGCTTATTACTCTGAAGTTAGTTGCAATTAAAGGCTGAGTTGTTGAAAACCTCTTAGCAAAAAATTTGGGTGTAAAACCGACATCTTATGTCGACGAGTTATGATTGCTATATAGCAATAGCTATTGTAGAAAGAGCAATGGTGTAAGTAAAAATCGTTTGAGATATTAAGTGAATAAGCTAACTTAAAATTTGTGGAATTATCTCAATCGATTTTGTGAGGTCAAAGAGTTGACCCATAGATTCGTTAACAAACCCTGGGAAGAAATAAATTAGCCGAGGGGATGGGACTAAAGCCAATACGAAATTAACAGCGATGGCAACCCAACCTCTGTGATTGGTGATCCTATGAAGGAGATTCAATGGGTAAGAACAAGTCGTTTGTTAGTTCTGTTAGCACTAAACTAAATGACCAGTCCCTTCCTATGGCAAGAGAAAGTGCTAGAATGCATTTTGGTGAGGCTGAGCAAAAACTCTTAATGATTTCATAATCCTACAGGATGATGTGCTCATTGCAGGTACATTTCATGAAATCGCCTATACAAATGAAGAGTGGGGCCGCTCCTATGAGATCATGACAAAATCTCTAGAGCATTTGTTAAATACCAGGACACGAGCATGGCCGTTTTAATGTGCGAAATCATGTTAACAGTGGGAAATGTGGGGGTATAATCTAACTCTTAATGCCTGTAGTATACGCTTAAGAGGTGCTAGTTCATAGTCCATAGGACCACTAGCATTTCTATGTACTAGTGTTATTAGTCTAGGTCTGGTTTATAGTCCAAAGGACCACCAGATACAATGGTTATATCCGTGTGTGTAACTCAGCTAATGGGACTACAAGCTTCCTTAGACACATGTGTGGGATTGTTGTAAATATTGTGTGTGAGTGTGTCAAAGGAAGAAGTCTCATATAACTCAAGATTGGGAACACCCTAATATACAATTAAATATGACCCTGAGTTATTAAAAAGGCTGATAAGAGGAGTCTTTAAATTGACCGTTAGAGATGACCATTGAAATTTTAATTGACCGGTCTTAATGACATTTAAAAGGTTTTATTACATTAAATTGTCATTAACACTTATTTTGTAACTGTCGTTTTAATTGTCATTAAACCGTTGTTAATTGTCATTATAACTCCTTAATGGTCACATGATTTCTACCTATAAAAGGCAATGTACAGAGTAAGTTCAAGAGTACCGAGGTGAGAGCACCGAGGTCTAGTGATACGGAGGTCCCCGAGCTCCTCTCCTCTCTCCCTTCTTTTGAGTTACACTGATATCTTTCTGCAGTTTTGTCACCCAGGGTTCGTTTTATCCTAGGGAGTGCCGCTTCCTGATCTACTAGGGAGGTTGCGAAATATCTCCTAAGGACAGCGTCCTTGGACGTGACTCGAACTATTTGTTTATTGTATTTCACTAGGTGCTGCGGCTAACAATCTGTATGGTGTGAGGTGGTGATGCCAACATTATCAACCATTAAAGGGGAGTGTATTGCTTCAAGCAAGACTCTCCCTCTCCCCTACTCCCTTCTCTTGTAACAAACCCACTGTAGCAATCACATTTTGGTCGTAGAAACACGGGTGATTAGAATCCTCTCACATATTTTCTCTGCAATTACATCATTCAATCAAAAAGAATCAATTTTTTTCATTAAGATATTTCAATTACACCTGCTTTATTTACCTCTGTTTTGTGTCCTACAAGAAGAGTTGAACAGAGCATAATTTTATTATAATATGGCATCTTACCTCTAGCTTCATAGTATCGTGTAGACTCCTGGGCGGCTATTGCAAAAGAATCAATATTTTCATAAAGAAAAGTATTATTATATTCATCACCATATTCCATGAATTATATATATGTGTGTGTGTGAGAAATAATGACCCAAACTATATGCCGTTATTATCGGATCCAATCACACTATTCGATTTCAATTTTCACATTCTCCCTCTAGAATTTTAGTTGGGGAATTTTAATATAATAAATGGTCATGGTAGATTTAAGGGGAAGGTATCACACAGTAACTGGTGGTGGAGCTTCGTGCTGAGTTCGGTGGCATTGATGAGCTTTTTTGCAGTGGAGACGATGATGGGGATGGGGGAGAGACTGCACGCATGTCAGCCACTTAATCGCTTTTAACGGTGCTATAACTCTGTCTAGACTTTTTAAACAGAAGGACCAACATGATTGACGGAGATAACTTCAAGGATCCAATAAAAAGGGAAAAAACCTAAAGGGCCGGACTAAATACTAGATAAAACTATACGGACTGCAATATTTGTTTTCCCATCCCATGTGTGCGCGCGCGCAAATATCAGGATTTTCATATAAATCAATTTCAAATTAAATCAACATTGTCTCAATCTCTATTTCATTCACATCATGTGATATACAAATATGCCATATGCAACCTTCCTTACCTCTCTTATATCCCCATCTATCCTTATTTTGCATACTGGAGCCATAACATATAGTCTTATAGAAACTTGTCCATTTAACCGGATTGTTCCAACCTCATCAGTTTCTGAGATGTACCCGGTCAAAGGTGTTGAGCTTAAGTTTAAACTATAGCTCCTCTCCTTAAAGAATAATATTAATGAGGTGCCATATGTCTCACAGCTCTAATGTCTTCTCGACCAAAGTAAGACAGAGAAGAAGGGGTCCTAACAAATGCCATCAGCTGTGCACCGAGTGATGACATACCACATTGTTAAGAGAATGAGCCCATTATACTGAATGGTGCAATATTATTATTGAACGAACAAAACTGTACAAGCATATACAAGTATATATAGGCAGAAAACCAAACAAAGCCCACATCGACTATATCTGACCTGATAAGCAACAACCCATTTAACCAACCTTGAATAACCACAGTACAACCCAAATATATATCTAATTATTCATAACACTCCCCCTCAAGTTAGGAACCTTATAATCACAAGTTCCTAACTTGCCTAAAATATATTGATGTTGAGGACCTCCAAGTCCCTTAGTTAATACATCTGCCAAATTTTCCGAAGACTTTAAGTAACCAAAGGTAATCACTTTCCGCAGCAGCTTCTCTCGTACAAAATGGCAATCGACCTCGATATGCTTTGTGCGCTCGTGGAAGACCGGGTTGGTTGCAATATGTATTGCAGCCTTATTGTCACAATGTACCTGGACTGGTTCAATGTCATACACATGTATTTCTTTCATTAATCCAGTAATCCATACTAACTCTGAAACAGCCTTCCCAAGGGCTCTATACTCAGCCTCTGCAGATGATGTAGACACTGTGTTTTGCTTCTTTGATTTCCAACAAATCAGGGAATCTCCTAACTTTACCAAATATCCGGTAACCGACCTCCGTGTATCTGGACAGCCAGCGTGATCTGAATCACAATAGCATTCCATGGACAAAGAACTTGCTGCTGACAGGAAAATTCCACGCCCTGGACAGTTCTTTAAATAAGCGACTAGCCTCAAAACAGCCCGCATGTGTGAGTCCTTAGGAAACTGCATAAATTGGGACAACACCTGTACGGTAAAAGAAATGTCAGGTCTAGTCAATGTTAAATATAATAACTTACCAATCAACTTCCTGTAAGGTCCTGGATCACAGAGAAAGTGATCATGCTTAGTCTCCTGTGCTGTGAGCTTGAGATGTTGCTCATATGGAGTGATGTAAGTTTCTGAATCATCAAGTTTTACCTGCTCAATCAGTTCCGTTGCATATTTCCTTTGATTAAGGAATATGCCTTGGCTGGACCTTAAAACTTCAAGACCCAGAAAATATTTTAGAACACCGAGATCCTTAATGTGGAATTTACTATGTAAGTAACGTTTAACTTTATTTATAGCATGAATATTATTTCCAGTTATTAACAAATCATCCACATAAGCAAGAATAAACACTATGTTAGAGCCTATCCTCTTTTGAAATAGAGCATAGTCATGTTTGCTCTGGGAGAAGCCACCTTGTATCAAGGCATGTGTTAATTTTTCATTCCATTGCCTCGAAGCCTGTTTGAGGCCATAGAGAGACTTCTCTAACCTACACACTTTGTAACCATTCTCCCCCTTTCGTGGATAACCCTGTGGTATATTCATATAGACCTCCTCATGGAGATCTCCCTGCAAGAAAGCATTATCTACATCCATTTGCCATAAAGACCAGTTATGGATAGCTGCAAGAGAAAGAATAATCCTAATTGTAACTATTTTTACAACAGGAGAAAATGTCTCGTAAAAATCTATACCTTCCCTTTGGCTATATCCTTTAGCAACCAGACGTGCTTTGAACTTATCCAAGGTTCCATCAGCTTTATATTTAGTTTTATATACCCACTTACAACCTATAGGTCTCTTTCCCTTTGGTAGAGAGACTATTGTCCAAGTTTTATTTCTTTCCAAAGCGTCTATTTCACTTTCCATAGCCTTGACCCATCGAGGGTCTTGGGCTGCCTCTATGTAACTATCTGGTTCTACTATTCTATCAATAGAAGCAATAAAATGTTGGTAATGAGAAGACAAATCATCTAAACATATAGTGTCAAATAAAATATTTGCATTTACTAGATCAGATTGAAATTCCCTCTCATTACTTGAAGCGGGTAAATAATCGCAATGATAATCTTTAAGATGAGAAGGGGGATGTCTTTCACGTGCAGGCCTCATTTGAGGCTGTTCGTGAACTGGATGCTGACTAATGTCATTTCTGACCTGTTCAAAATTATTTCTCACAATCTGATCATGCTCTAAAACATTTCTATCTACCTGGTTATGCTCATGATTACCCAAATGTAATGGCTGAGGATCATGCAACATCATGAAGGGGTTGTGAGGCAGATTGCACAGCTCCTTTGAAGTCCCTGTTTCTCTATCCTTGAAGGGGAATCTGTCCTCTACAAAGGTTACATGCCTACTTACAATCAAAGATTTAGTAACAATGTTATATAAGAGATAGCCCTTCTGAGTGGAGGGATAGCCAAAGAATATACAAGGGTCTGCTTTATTACCAAATTTATCACCAGAACTTAATTTTGCAGCAAAACATAAACAACCAAAAATTTTTAAATGTGACAAGTCAGGAGGTTTTCCATTAAGTAGTTCATATGGTGTAAGGTCACCTAAACTTCTAGAGGGGGTGCGATTAATCAAATATGCAGAAGCTCTTATTGCCTCTCCCCAGAACTTGATTGGGGTACAGGAGGAAAACATCAAACTTCTAGCAACCTCCAAGAGGTGTCGATGTTTTCTTTCTGCTACCCCATTCTGTTGTGGAGTTCCTGGGCATGTTCTTTGATGCAAAATTCCTTTACAACTGAAGAAATCCTGCATAACTTGATTAGTGAATTCAGTTCCATTATCTGATCTCACAATTTTCACTTTAGTGGTAAACTGATTCTCTGCATAGGCAACAAACATTTTTACTGCAGTAATAGTTTCTGATTTGTGAGTCAACAAGAAAATCCAAGTGTTCCTAGAGTAATCATCAACAATAGTTAGGAAGAATCTATAACCTTGATGTGTGGGAGTTCGATAAGGTCCCCACACATCCATATGCAATAATTGGAAACATGACGTGCTTCTAGAATCACTAGGGGAAAATGGGAGCTTGGTATGTTTTGCTTGAATGCAGATTTCACATTTATTCTCATTCAACATGTCCCTTGGACTCAAATCCTTTCTTACATCACTGAGATTTTTCAACACATGAATTGGAGCATGGCCTAACCTATGATGCCAAAGTAAGTATTTCTGATTACAACATTTATCAGCTATATTAGCAGAAACAGTATTATATTCATGTTGGAGCAAATAAAGTCCTGAAGAGAGCCTACCAATCCCTCTGTTCATGCCACTCTTCATATCCTGCAGCAAACAAAGGTGAGGGAAAAAGGAAGCTGTGCAAGTGCAATCCATAGTTAATTTGGCCACAGAAATTAAGTTGTAACAGAATTCTTTGGCATATAATACAGTTTCTAATTTTATGTCCTTTGTCAATTGAACCTCCCCTACATGAGTAATTCTAATCCTCTGCCCATTTGGAACCCTTACCCACTTAGGTGTTCCTAAACAGGGTCTATATTTATCTAATTGATTAAGGCTACTAACTATGTGACAACTAGCTCCTGAGTCTAAAATCCAATCATTAATGGAAAAATTAGGATGCAAACCTGGTGTTGCTGCTTGAACACTAACGGCAACCTCTTTAGGATCAGAATCTTTCTTCAGAAGGTCAAGAATTTGCTTGTACTGTTCAGGAGTGAAGAGAGCTGCCTGTAACCCAGTAGAATCAGAACTGCTTTCAGTTTTGGTAGAGGTCAGATTGGGTGTTTGCCTAATTTGATTGGCTTTATCATCATCAACGCCCTTGCCCCTCGGAAGTGAAGAGGTATTATTGGGAAAACCATGCAGTTGATAGCAAGTCTCACGGCGATGGCCCTTTCTTCCACAATAGGTACAGTCATCCTGAAAACGCCCTCTCCCCCTTCCTCTGCCCCGACCTCTGCCACCTCTCACATTGTTGGTAGTCAGTATGGAATTGTCTACTGGGGAACCAGAGGGAATTAAACCAATTTGCCTTTGCGTTTCTTCCTGAATTACCATGGAATAAGCCTGGTTAGGGGATGGCAGTGGACTCATCAGGAGTATTTGACTTCTAGTACTCTGAAAAGTTTCGTTTAGTCCCATAAGGAATTGGAACAACCTTTGTTCCTGGACTATTTTCGAATACTCAAGTGAAGAGTGACACTGGCAACTGGGCAGTGGTACAAGGGTTGCATATTCATCCCAAAGCTGCTTTAACTTGGTATAGTAAACAGACACTGAAGTTGTTCCTTGAGAAAGCACGTTTATAGCTCGGTGGAGAGAATAAATCTTAGCACCATCGATTTTATCAAATCGTTCTTTCAAGTCCAACCACACAAGATGAGCATTAAGAGAGAAGACCATACCAGAGGCAATTTGTTTATCCACGGAATTCACCAACCAAGAGAGCACCACTGAATTGCAGCGGTCCCAGAGCTCTTTGAGTTTATCATCTTGTTTGTCTCGGGTGCAGGTCCCCTCAACAAAACCTAGCTTGTTTTTGCCATGTAAGGCAAGCCGCATAGCTCGACTCCAGGTAGAATAATTCTCTGAACCAGTAAGAACTTGGGAAACCAGTGTTGTAGCTTGTGTATCAGCAGGGTGTAGATAAAGGGGATGATTAAAATGTACAGATTGGAAGGGATTAATTTCTGAATCAGTCATCTTGAAGGTGATAGGAAAGAAATAAACGAGACAGCGGAAGCACGTTCACAGATTGAGGCCGGAGAAATCAAACAAATAACATAGTCGCAACACAGAATCGCTGCACAGAATCGCTGCAATTTCACTTTCGCTCAAGAATCGGTTTTCTCAGTCGAACGATCAAAGAAGAAGAAAACGTGGTATCCAAAACTTTGTAAACTGATATGGCTTTCCGATCTTTCATTTCTTGACTTGGTATTCTCATATTTCTCCTTCGGTGTGTTTGTCGGTGAAACGAATCGGTTTGGTCAGCAAGAAGCAGTGGGCAAACAGAAAATGTCAAGTGAAGAAGAAAACGAGAGATAACACCAGCAGGTTCTCGCCTACAGATTTTCTGATTCCTAACGAGCCACCTTAATAACGCCAATATCCGTAGATGAGAGCAAGAGCAACCAACGTCTCGCAAGATGCACCGATCTGGTCGCAAGATTCACCGATCTGGTCGCAACATTCACCGATCTGGTCTGTCGCAATATTCGAAGAACGGAAGAAGAAGAAAAAAATTGGCCGAGAAGAACAGATCACTTTCCGGCGTGAGACATGAGGAAAGCCAAATCTATCTGACTGTAACTTTCGGAAACGAGCAAGGGACCCAGAACCATTCCTGCAAGAACCATTTCTGCAAGGGAATAGGGAAGAGAGAAGACGAATCCCTAAGGTGAAAGGAAAAGAGAACTCACGGCGGAAAAACCAAGAAGACTCAAGAATCTTCAATAACCGGGTTATACTTGGATGAGAACCCGACAAAAGGCCCAAAGAGGAACCAATGCTCTGGTACCATGTTAAGAGAATGAGCCCATTATACTGAATGGTGCAATATTATTATTGAACGAACAAAACTGTACAAGCATATACAAGTATATATAGGCAGAAAACCAAACAAAGCCCACATCGACTATATCTGACCTGATAAGCAACAACCCATTTAACCAACCTTGAATAACCACAGTACAACCCAAATATATATCTAATTATTCATAACACACATGATAAAAATGTTCATCAAACAAATCTTTCTTCCTTACTACAACCCATCACAAATACAAATGCTATGACAATTATATCTAAGCACTAATAAATATAATATAATTAAAACAAATACAACAAATCAAGTCTCAATTCATATCAATATTATTACATCACATAAGACACACACATTATATAATTTAGTGCTTACATATTCAAAATAAAATATAGTTACCCATAATGATATAATCCAATCATACATAATTTAAATGCATGTGGAAGAATTTTCAAAGTTAAATATGTAACTCAAAGCTACTTAAGAACTATCTTATAGCTAGTTGGAGATTTTTCTAAGGCTATTCTAGGACCTAAATATACTTTCAGGTTACCCATCAACCTCTTTTTTATGTTGCTAGCCCTTATAATTTAATTATAAATTTTTAGTAA
Source organism: Inga oerstediana (assembly GCA_963210345.1). Classification (NCBI taxonomy): domain Eukaryota; kingdom Viridiplantae; phylum Streptophyta; class Magnoliopsida; order Fabales; family Fabaceae; genus Inga; species Inga oerstediana. The sequence goes on from OY723399.1 coordinate 48,753,310, forward strand.
TAATAATTTTTGTGAAATTGTATAATTTATCGAAACTCAAGCCTTAGATTATAAACATCTCTGACCAAGTTATAACAATTTGAAGCTTTATAATGGTCCGCAAGAGAGAATTAAAGAAAAGAAAGGAGAAAAATAGAGCAAATGACATATTCACCCTTAACTCAAGAGGCAGATTCACCCTTAACACAAGTGGGAGATTCACTCTTAACCCTCCTTCTCTTACTTGTTAATATAAAATATGTATGAATATTTCTGTATTCAGTAATTTGACAAAAGAGATCATATATACCAGCAAAGAAGGAGAACATAAGAAGAAGGGAAAAAAGGACGATTGGAGAGAATAATAAAGAAATTATGAAGAAGAAAATTAAACATAGATAGATTCTCACTTTGATATGCCTATATTTGCTGAAGGTAAAGTGAATGAATTTAGATGGGGCAATCTGAATGGAAGAAATTTGGGAATTTAGACATGTGTCGGCCGATGAGAGTGAGATGAATAACGGAATAGAGGCTAGGTTTTATATTATTTATAGGTTTGTATGCTTTAGAAAATCTAAATAAAAAATCTTTCTTATTCGATCCTATATCTTTTTTTGGTACTGCTAATATCGTTATTATTCTAAAAAAACCTTACTGATAGAAAACTGATTCATGGTAGTGGATAAATATAATATGTTTCCTAATTTTAAAATAAACTATTTTTTTAGAAAATCTTTAAAGATAACTAAAAATATTTATGGATTTATCCGGATTCTTTGAATTAGCAAGATTATTATTTTCTATCTCCGTTACCATATTTGGAAGGAGAGAAATAAGTACATATATGAACAAAAGGAACCTGATCCAGTTTTTGTTTTTTCACAGGCAGAAAAATTATGAGAATTTTGGGAGGTTCGAGTGTGGAGATCAGACATAATTGATGCAAATCCTAGTGTACAGCAGGGCAGTAGAAGACCAGAAAGATGGAAGAAACCAGAAGGAAATCAGCTGAAAATCAACACTGATTGTGCATTTTCCAAGGACGAGGGGAAGGCAGCCATAGCCTTTGTGGTAAGTAACCTGAATGGATGGCTACTTGATGGGAACGCATGACCGGTTGGTGCTGAATCTGTCTTCATGGGTGAATGTCTAGCCATGGAGGATGCAGTAAGATATGCTAAGGAAAATTAGCTGGAGGATGTGTATTTTGAATCAAACAACCAATCCTTAATTAAATGTTTATAAGAGCGGTTGTCATACCCAAACTGGAATTGTGATATTATTTTGAAAAATATCCTTGTGTTAAGGAATTATTGAAGGAACTATAATTTTGAGTATGTTCTTAGAGAAACAAACTTAGTGACAAACTGAGTTACTAAGGCTTCACTTAGAGGATCATGTCTAAGAGACTGGATGATTAGACCTCACTACAACTGCAACAATTATTAGCTAATGATTTTGGAAGCTCAGAAAATGATAATGGGTAAGGATAATTAAGTTGTTTAGTGGTACTGTTAGTTAAAGCTATAGAATATTTGTACTGAACGTTATGTTATGAATTAAATATGTCTTTGCTGGCCCAAAAAAAAAAAAATCTCCGTTACCATAATATCTTTTACTTCATTATTATTTTTTAATATTTCATATATTTGGTAGTTTAATTTCCTCTTATTAAGCCTATATTTTATCCTTCTTAGCCTAACACTTGTTGCTATGGCCTCTGAGGTCATTAACGACATCTTAAGTCCTGAACAAAAATCAGGATGTTAAGGTAGGTGCAGTAAATTAACTCCATCCTCCTTCTCCATCAAAGAGTCTATGGGAAGAATGCAGGGAGAGATTTTAGAGACATTGCGGGGAGTTTCTGGGAGGTAGCTTCGACCTTTAGCAAGAAACTGAGGAAATGGTGGTAAAGCAGAAGATGACGAAACATAATGGCTCTGTAAAGAGTAGCATAAAGCAAGTCCATAAAGAGTAGCATTTGCAAGTTAAAAGTGTGAGTTACAGACACAAAAAGCGAGAGCGAGAGATATTGAGAGTGAGAAAGCTATTTGCACCATAATCTTAGTTTGCCTTCCTGCTCGCCAATGTTTTGTGTATCAAATCTGATCTAGTGTTTACCACAAAGGAAGAAAATTCTGATATGCAAACACCTTGGGCAATTTCACGCAATACTTATTGCACATTACGCATTATAGATCGACCGAGAGTGGCGATTTCTTTGTCTTCTGCAGATCTGTAAACAGCTTGGGCAGCAGAGACAGGGGCAACCTCGCGGAGAAATTCCTGAGGTCCCCGCAGGCCGATCTTCGTCCAACGCATCGTCTTCAAAATTCAGAGCATAACTAAGTGTATCGTAATGGAAACCAGTCAAACGCCTCATGCGATGGCGGCCGATCTGGGAGATGAAGTTGCTACACTTCTTCAGATGCGAGAGATCAAAAGAGTGGGATGGCCTATGCTGAAGCGACGAGCTCCGAACTAGTTTCGGCTTCACCACGTAATTGCACAACTGTTCTATCCTAGCTATTCTTTTTTCTGGCACGACGAGGATTTGAGTTTGTCCTTGAAGTAGAGCGGTGATTTGGTAGTTTGGTCGTCCATGGTGAATGCAGATCAATAGACCAAAAAGAAGTAAAGTGGATTTGTACGTGTAAAAAGGACTAGGGAAAATACAGGAGTGAGAGGAAAATTTGTCCCTTCCCCTATCTCTCTCTCTTATTTTTTTTATTAAGTATAGTATTTACCTTTCACATACATTGGCCACATCGGCTTTACTATGCTGCCATGTCATTATTTAAGATTAAACCATTTTCTCTCACCATCCTAGTAGTCAACATTAATAAAGTTAACAGTCACGGTAAAATTGTATAATTTTGTAATGATTATATTTTTGCACCCATAAAAATTTAATAGAGTCAGATACTCCTCACATCAAATTTTATTATTAAAATTGCACCTTAGTTCTAAGAACATCTCTACTTTTATTTTCATTATTTATGTACTACTTAGGATGCAATTTATTAAGTAATTTAATTATTAGAGGAGAATAAATGCATTATTTGAGATCTAGAAATATAAAATTAAGAAAATAATGGAATATAATTAAAAGTGAAGTTAATTATAATACATTTATTAATATTAAGTTGAATTTAATGGGATTATTTGATGGTAATTGCAATTACAATATAGTTAGTTGAGTATAGATAAGGATTGGTGAGATTAAATAAAGGGAAAATCCCAGAAAAAGAACTTTTAAATTAGTAAAAGACGCATAGGTGCTCCGAAATTTAATATCCCAGATCAGTGCGAGTGCTTGAACTGGAATATTAGAATTCGAGACAAAATGACGTGCGTGACCCTGGAAGTTTTTAAATTGAAAAGCGTTGAGGGAGGCGTGATAATGGCGCTAAAACACATTTAGGACTATTCATCTTCTCTGTCGTCATTGGTGCCGTTGGTCGACCCTGGATCTGTGGCCTTGGATTGCTATAGTCCACAACATTTAATATTTTGTGTTTCTCTGAATTAAATCCTGTTGTCAAAAAATGAGAAGTACCAAAAGTTAAACAATATCAATAACTCCGATGTCATGAGTTGAGATACACTAGAAAGAAAACATAGTGAAATCTTGAGCACTCGTCATCTTCTTCTCAGTTGCCAACAACTCCGATGTCATCACCCCCAACAACTCGCCATCTTCTTCTTTTATAGGATACTGTGTATATGAGCTAAAAAACAGGGATAAACAGAGAAGAGATTGTTAAGAACACTCAAGTGATCATAAGAAGTAATGAATAAGTTTGGAAAATCACTCGAATTGTCTGAGTCTTGACCCAATCACTTCCTGGGAAAATTTAGTAATGATCGCAGCTACCGACCATCACCGCCAACGACTCGTCATCTTTTTTACAGTTATCATCGACATCTGCTTCATCATTGACATGATTTCCAACTCGACATTAGGCTTTACCAACACATCGTTACATTTTCACAACATCCTATTAGACTTTCACAACTCGAGTTCATATCATCACTGGAGGGTAACTAGCGAGTGATTAGCTTATAGGATGCAGAACTCAAGTTATGAATTGATAACTCGAGTTTACCAATACAGTCTTACATTTTCACGACATCCCGTTAGACTTTCACAACTCGAGTTTGCCATTCACAACTCAAGTTCATATCGTCACTGGAGGGTAACCGGCGAGTGATTAGCTTATAGGATGTAGAACTTGAGTTATAAATTGATAACTCGAGTTTACCAACACAATCTTACATTTTCACGACATCTCGTTAGACTTTCACAACTCGAGTTTGCCATTCACAACTCGAGTTCATATCGTCACTGGAGGGTAACTGGTGAGTGATTAGCTTATAGGATGCAGAACTCGAGTTTTGAATTGATAACTCGAGTTTACCAACACAGTCTTACATTTTCAGGACATCCTATTAGACTTTCACAACTCGAGTTTGCCATTCACAACTCGAGTTCATATCGTCATTGGAGGGTAATCGGCGAGTGATTAGGCTTATAGGATGCAGAACTCGAGTTATGAATTGATAACTCGAGTTTACCAACACATTCTTATATTTTCACGACATCCCGTTAAACTTTCACAACTTGAGTTTGCCATTCACAACTCAAGTTCATATCGTTACTGGAGGGTAACCGGCGAGTGATTAGAGGGTAACTAGAAAGTCAGGAACAAAAAGGGGAAGAAGGACTCGAGTGGATTGATTATAACTCGAGTTAAGCAGCCCTCCACGCTTTAAATCCCTCAATCCCCAAACATTTCTGTTGACTCTACTCGACCTCCAACTTCTATAGCCCTCGACTTAACTGAAGAGAAACTTACTATTAGTCCGTTGTTATCTATTCTGTCTCATAAGTTATCACCGTCATCCTCTGTTTATCCCTGTTTTTTAGCGCATATACAGAGGATCCTACAAAACAAGTAAAGGTTATCATAATGAAGCTGGACCAACTTTCTTTGCTATTCTTTATTAGCAAAGGTTATCATTTTTTCCATCAGGATTAGATTGTTCGACTGGTAGCTGTTGTTTCTTGTTGGACATTAATTGTTATGAGTTGACTGGTTGGCTAGAAGAGAATGCGCGAGCACACTCACACGGCTGAGTGATTGGATCATTTTGTTTTAGTTTCTTTAGAAATGCATGCAAGATATATTGAACTAGTTTTTAAGATTTTCACTTTTGGTTAGTCTGTTAATCGATTCAGAGGAAAACAATGCAATCGGTTCATAAAACCTTGGGCGCCAATGCTGTACGCTCATGCTTGTACATGCATCTGTCTGCAATAACTCTATATGATTAGATTAAGATAATCGCATGTCAAACTCCTAAAATTTTGAACCTACTTTGGGAGCCTGCATATCAATATATCCTCTAAGATGATGTCTAACAATGGCAGAGTAAAAGCAAACATCTTGCAGAAGTTGAGTTTTGCTTATTATATTTGTATAAGAGTTTTTTTTTCAGAGAATAGTTACATGATATCCTCCTCATGAAACCAGTCAGCTTCTTTTCATGTATAAACTGAAAATTTTGACTTTAGTAAAAATACTTGATTATCCACGTTTGAAAATGAAGGAGTAAATTACTAATTTGGATATCGACCTTTTATATGAGGTGTTATAATTAAGTTTTTGTTTTATTTGATCAAGGTTGATTAAGTGAAACCTTTCTTTAACTTTTTGTCAGGATCCTCTTAGAAGTGCTATTGTAGATTCTTGCATTCAAGTCACAGACAATGGGAGGGAAAGCATTAACAGAAAAGTATAAGTACAATTTCTTTGTGGTTTAATGTTAATATTTGTCTCAACTTTCTGTTCCAATCAATATGGACCAATGACATATGCTTAATAGGAATTCCTTGCACAAATTGCAGGTATTCTTTATATTTACTCTTTACAATACTTCAAATCACTGTGATCAATTAAAGGTGAGATCATTATTAGGCTAGATTTTTTTTTTTGAAATTTTAATGCTAAATCAGGTAATGTGAATGTTATAGTTAGGAGCAAGCCGCCCTAACTATATTAATGCTAAATCAGGTATTCTTTATATTTACTCTTTAAAAACTTTTGTTATGAATGTGTGCAGCATGCTCCTGATCTTGATGATATTCCTGTAGCTTGCTCTAAGAGGAGATGGTAGTCATTTAGGTAAAGTAACTGAATTTTTCATGCAATATGAAAAACACTTGTACTGTAATGAATTTTCAAGATGTCTGAATCGACAAACTTTGAATTATTATTCACTTGTGATGTTATCTTGATATTTTTATTGCATAACCCTTAATACTATTGGTGTTTTTATGCTTACAGATTCAGTGGTTCTAGCAGGAAAAGCCACTCAAATTCTTTAGACTGGACTCTTTTTTCTTCTACAAATTTGGATCCTATGACATCTGATGTTGTTGCTCCTTCACCCTGGATAATCTTTGGTTGCCAAAATGGTAAACGTTATAATTCAGATTTTGCTGATTGTGGTAGTTAAAATTATTCATACATATTCACATGGGAAGGTTGGTAAATTTTCTGTTCAGTAATTGTTTTACGAAGAAAATTGAATTATTGAATATGGTCTTATCTCAAGAAGTGGGATGATCACCTTGCAATGTTGTGAAAATGGCAAACTCGAGTTGTGAAAGTCTAATAAGATGTTGTGAAAATGTAAGAATGTGTTGGTAAACTCGAGTTATCAATGGACAACTCGAGTTCTGCATTCTATAAGCCTGATCACTCGCCAGTTACCCACCAGTGACGATATGAACTCGAGTTGTGAAAGTCTAACGGGATGTCGTGAAAATGTAAGAATGTGTTGGTAAACTCGAGTTCTACATCCTATAAGCCTAATCACTCGCCGGTTACCCTCCAGTGACGATATAAACTCGAGTTGTGAATGGCAAACTCGAGTTGTGAAAGTCTAACGGGATGTCGTGAAAATGTAAGACTGTGTTGGTAAACTCGAGTTATCAATTCATAACTCGAGTTCTGCATCCTATAAGCTAATCACTCGCCGGTTACTCTCCAGTGACGATATGAACTCGAGTTGTGAATGGCAAACTTGAGTTGTGAAAGTCTAACGGGATGTCGTGAAAATGTAAGATTGTGTTGGTAAACTCGAGTTATCAATTCATAACTCGAGTTCTACATCCTATAAGCTAATCACTCCCTGGTTACCCTCCAGTGATAATATGAACTCGAGTTGTGAAAGTCTAACGGGATGTCGTGAAAATGTAAGACTGTGTTGGTAAACTCGAGTTATCAATTCATAACTCGAGTTCTGCATCCTATAAGCTAATCACTCGCCGGTTACCCTCCAGTGATGATATGAACTCGAGTTGTGAAAGTCTATAGGATGTTGTGAAAATGTAACGATGTGTTGGTAAAGCCTAATGTCGAGTTGGGAATCATGTCAATGATGAAGCAGATGTCGATGATAACTGTAAAGAAGATGACGAGTCGTTGGCGGTGATGGTCGGTAGCTGCGATCATTACTAAATTTTCCTAGGAAGTGATTGGGTCAAGACTCAGACAATTCGAGTGATTTTCCAAACTTATTCATTACTTCTTATGATCACTTGAGTGTTCTTAACAATTTCTTCTCTGTTTATCCCTGTTTTTTAGCTCATATACATAGGATCCTATAAAAGAAGAAGATGGCGAGTTGTTGGGGGTGATGACATCGGAGTTGTTGGCAACTGAAAAGAAGATGGCGAGTTGTTGGGGGTGATGACATCGGAGTTGTCAAGATTTCACTATGTTTTCTTTCTAGTTTATCTCAACTCATGGCATCGGAGTTATTGATATTGTTTAACTTTTGGTACTTCTCAGTTTTTGACAATAGGATTTAATTCAGAGAAACACAAAATATTAAATGTTGTGGACTATAGCAATCTAAGGCCACGGATCCAGGATTGACCAACGGCACCGATGACGACAGAGAAGATGAATAGTCCTGAATGCGTTTTAGCGCCATTATCACGCCTCCATCAACGCTTTTCAATTTAAAAACTTCCAGGGTCACGCATGTCATTTTGTCTCGAATTCTAATATTCCAGTTCAGGCACTCGTACTGATCTGGGATATTAAATTTCGGAGCACCTATGCGTCTTTTACTAATTTAAAAGTTCTTTTTCTGGGATTTTCCCTTAAATAAAAGTATTTAAAATATTTTTCTACATGATTGATTATAATTATATATTTTATAAAAATTTTAATTGAGCAAAAAAATAGGTAGGGCCCACATCTTTTCCATCTTTCACACACGTTCACCGTCATATTTGACTCTCAGCAATCAGATTTCACGCACGCCCCTTTTATAATTAGCTTAAGCACTACAAGGGGAGAGGGATTAGGAGGACATGATAAATTTTTATGAGGTGAATTTTAAAAAAAGAATTAGAGAAGTGGTAGTTTGATTAAAAAATTTTAATTAATTTTTCTTACTCTTTTTATTAAAATTTTATGTTTCCACTTCTTTAATTTCCTTAAATCCAACTCATAAAAAATTTTCATCCCCTCCGCTCCAAATCCCTTACACCAAATAGCCCCTCAAGGATTGATATATTTTTAAGATACAATTTATATTCTTAAAATCTCTCAACTATAATAATTATTTCACAAATATTTTTCAACTCATGCCATGGGCCTGGTTTCTCGCATAAGCATTTTTTTCTCAGCATCCCTCAATGTTTTTATTGTGTGTTCTTGATAAACCAGCGTTTAGATATAGATGTTGAAGAATCTGTTTGGGAAGTTAAAAACCCCCTTGACATCTCTTTATTTGCAAAGAATTCTTGATGGGAAGACACAGAATCTCAATCTTGTCCGTCGAGATGATCCGAGCGTCCAAAAAAGGACACTATCTTGTCCATTCAATCCCCATGTCTGTCGAATCCATAATCCACTCAACAACAGAGATGTAGAGAGCTTATCGTGATCCATAGCTAAACACTGCCAGGCACCATCGTCGTCGTTTAGTCCTGTACATGTATCAAGCATTCTGTAAATTAATCAGTCTTAGACACCGTTGGACAACGTCATAGGGATAAATGGGGGATTGAATGGACGACTAGGATAATAAGATCATGGAAGGTGGAGATGCAATTTTAGAAATTACAAGACATTCTCTCTGACTCACAGTATATGACACTTATACAAAAATAGTTTGATCCATAATATAAGTCATTTGTAAGATAAATAATGTTTATTTTTCAGTTTTACCCCTGTAATTAATACTTATTTCCAATTTTCCTACTCATTAAATTTTCAAAACTCATTTTCCAACAAAAGTAAAAGTGAAAAAAAAAATCAATTTAGGACATATTTATTGAGTTAACTGTCATTTCTTATTTCCTATGAATTAGTTAAAGTGCCATGTATTATGGACCGGAAGGAGTATATCTCTTTCTAAGTGGTTAGATCAATATTGGATCGCTTTGATTAAAAAATACTGAGGAATGGTTATGATTGAAAGATACTGAGGAACGTTGAGAAAACTCGCCGTTGAGAGTATCTGCTTCCCTCATCATTTATTCCACAATGTTTTTTAAATTTTGAATTGCCAGGTTCATTCTAAATTATATATGGGGAACAATGGTGCCTAGGCAAAATTCTTTTAAAAGGCATATGAAATACCCAAATTTGAAGTTAGGTCATTAAACTTAATAAATTATTAATAAGGACACATGATCTAAATTAGTGCCCCCTCTCTCATCAAATCTCAAAATCTCTCTTCTTTTATCAATCTCTAACATCATGACTAGAATAAAGTTAATGCTGTAAAATTGTAAATTAACAACAACAAAAAAAATACGAAAGGGGCAAACATACCTAATAATCTAACACACACGGATTAATACACTATAAACTGTAAATTTAGTCAAAAATTCGTATTGTTAATTATAAAAATGCATGCCATTTTCTTTAAATATTGGAATTTTTTGTATGATTTATTAACAGTAACACAGGCCATTTTCTTTAAATATTGGAATTTTTTATATGATTTATTAACAGTAACACAGGTTTGTGTATACATTTGTGTGTAGCCTCTCTCTCTCTCTCTCTCTCTCTCTCTCTCTGATTACATGTGTGTAGCTTCTCTAAATGCCAACATCCATGTTGCCGTCCGTGTTTAATTGGCATTTGTATTATTTGTTTAATAAGCCTCTCTTTAATTTATTTGTTGTAGGATTGTTTTAGCGGCTTTGTTTATTTCATTTATATATGAATGGAAACTATTTGAAAGATTAAAAAGAAAAAAGCAACGTGGTGGTAAATTTCCCCCTCATCTTCTCTTTCTCCTCTAACTATAAGATTAATATATGCACGATTTAGTTTTGATCTTTCACAAATATATTTTTTTTTGGTTTATGACAATTTTAAACTATTTGATCATATTAAATTTAAACAGTTTAAATTTAATTTTTTTATATTTTAGTTTAATGTTTTAATTATAATTTTATTAGACATCAAATGTAAACCACCCAAATCTTTAATGGTTACAAGGATGTAGTAATTTTATTACATATTGCATTGTAAGGTTTTAGGGTTGTTGAGGTAATTTGATCTAATTTCTAAATCCTACTTTACATCGAGTGTCCTGATTAATTACTGTCAAGTTTAGTGACCTAAATTAAAATTTAGGTATTTTAAATGACTTTTAAAAATATTTTTCCTTGTGCCGAAACCCTCCCTCTGCACTTATTTGATTTGAGAAAAGTAGGATTAATTATAAAAAGTGAAATTGAGAGGCGGCACATGATAACTTAAGAAGACATAGTTAAGACGAACTTCTCAGATTCACAAATCCATTGAATTTCATTTAAATTACATCCACTGGGCTGGTTCAAAGGACGAGACAGGGGCCGGTCCGGATGGAAACAAGACCTACTTATAGGTCCCCTCTATGGAGGGTAAAAATTAAAATAATGTATGAATATGAATTGAATGCTAGATTTATAATTATTAAAAATATATAATATAAATATATAATAATCATCTTCTCTTATCATTTTTACAATGACAGTATAATTATAAATAAGAAATAATTAAAACTTGAACCTAATATATAGGAGACATGATTATAAATAATAATAAAAAAAGCTTGTACCCAATTGTATGTAAATAAAAAATAAAACTTGTTCCTTTACTTATATATTTTTTGTAATATTTTGTATTAACCAATATGATAATATCATTTTATATAACTAATATCCAGATAAAAAAAGATATTAGTTATATCTTTAATAAAAATATTGGATATTCTAGTAAAAAATACAATATTAGATATTTTATATATCTTTAAACTAAAATGTACATGATTACCTTGTCATTATATAAAGGAGGGAAACTAATATTTATATGAATTAGAAAATAAAACATAATTTATAAATAAACAATTTTTTAAAAAAAATAACGGGGCAAAAAGCCAAGACCCATGGACACCCCTAACATCAATGGGAAAAGAGTATCTCTACTAATTCGAAAAGGAGTGTTTCCACTAACTTCTTTCTCATGGACATTCCTAACATCCATGGGAAAAGAGTATCTCTACTAATTCGGAAAGGAGTGTTTCCACTAACTTCTTTCTCATGGACACCCCTAACATCCATGGGAAAAGAGTATCTCTACTAATTCGGAAAGGAGTGTTTCCACTAACTTCTTTCTCATGGACACCCCTAACATCCATGGGAAAAGAGTATCTCTACTAATTCGGAAAGGAGTGTTTTCACTACCTTATTTTCCATTGTCTCCACTACCTTGGCTTCTCCTTTCACTTCCTCTTCACTTAATTTCTTAACCATTGAATCATATTTTAATGGGTATGATTTAATGTTATGTAAAAAATATTATTGTTATATTGTATATAATAAAAATCTATAATTAAATTTCACCCATTATGGTTGTGACGTTAAGTGAAGAGGAGGGTTAGTGGAGACACTTCTCTCCTGTCTCCACTAACCTCTCACTCCACTAGCTCTTCACTTAATTTCTTCACCATTTGATTGGCTTTTAATGGTTGGGATTTTATACTATAATATTAAATATTAAATAACAATAATATTTTTACAAAATAAATTTGAACCCTTAAAAGCTAATCATCTAATGGTGAAAAAATTAAGTGGAGAGGAAGTGGAGTGAGGAGTTAGTGGAGACAACATCCACAACCTCAACCCTATAAAATTCCATATAGTTCAAATTCATGTGTCAAAAATTACAAATGATAAACTCTTCAATGAATAAACGAATAAAATAGATGTAACAACGTGTATCGGAATCCCATCCTCAAAGATTTGGAAGAGAAGATGTGATGCCTAAAATTGAAAGAAGAATCTCAGACACGCCATGCATGGGTGATGTCGGCGAGAGGGATCCGGACAGGTACGAGACTCTTTGTAGGGAGAGGAGGGACGTTCTCTTTGTTACTCTTTGTAGAGAAAGGAGGGATGTTCTCTTTGTTACTGCGATCAAACACGACGGCGAGCTCTTCCATTATATTAAGGAGACGTGGTAGCAGGTATGAATCTTCACTGATCTATGCTTTAGGTACGGTGTGACTTCTTTTTTATGGGACCTCTTATTTATAGACTCGTCGAAACCAACTTAAGTAACTGGATTGGTTAAAAAAATAAAATAATAATATGATATTCCTAAAAGATTATATGTGAATTATCTCATTTATCTCTTAGAATTGGAATCTCGTTAAATTAAATCATAAAACAATATCAGCTATTTAAAAATAAATCAGCCCGATTTTTGTCATATAAAATTATAAATCATTTGACTAAAGTATTTGTAACTTTTACTTAATAATGCTTTTAAAATAATTTAATATAATTATAGTCTTAAATTCAATCTCCATCTTATAAAAATAATTAACATAAAATAATCAATCTCAAATGATATTGCATTAAAAAAATCTTTATTCCTTATAGATTAAATACTCTAAAAAAAAGCATAAAAACGAATTAGAATTAGGGAAATTTTCTTTAAAAGTTTGTTGAATGACCCAAATTTTAAATTGGGTCATTAAATTTAACAAATTCTAAATTATGTTAGATGACCTAAAATGATATTTTAAAATTCAATAATTTTACCCTACTGCCCCTTGTTTAATTCTCTCTACTTATCACTCGTCTCTCCTCCTAACCATCCGTTCTTCCACCATTGGCAGATCATCTCACCCTCTTCCTTCAGACATTCTGATGTGGACTCATGAGATGATTGTTTTTAATTTACTGTGAAATTTATTAACTAATAAAAATATTCTTTAACTTAGGTAAAAAGGAGATAATTTTTTTTTTTTTTTTTAGACTTTTTGGCAATCGAATAGCCTGAGTCTCATTTGAATAACTAACCCTACGTTACGTTCGTTTTCATTAATTCATCCGATTCATTTATTTCATGAAGGGAGCTGCTAGGCCTTTTCAATGGTCTCTATCGTGGAAGGAATTAATAAGATAATGTAACGGGAGATTTAATTTCACTATTAGAGCAAGAGCTACTCGACTGCAATTCATCCTATAACGAAGGAAAAAGCTTACGCCTATCGTGTTATTAATGGTAAAAGTGACATCTATAGGTGAGTCTTCACTTAATTGATATAAGCTGTGTTAAACAAGTGATTCTCTAATAATAAGTTTTCCTGTGTCAGGTCTATAGAAATAAAGCTTGAGTCATATCAGTTGATAGCTATGAGGACGTATTGCTTATTCGGTAACATAGGGATGTTGACGTAAATTGAAAAAAATTTCAATATCCTAAGTTAGATCATTTGATCTGATTATAAATTTGAAAAATTTATCAACTCAAATTAGAATTATGATATTTCAAATGGCCTTTAAAAGAATCTACCCTTAGAGTTTTACTTCGTTGGGCAAAACCAAGTGAATTACAAGATTAAATCCTTATAAAAATATTAATATCATTGATAATTTTTTGCCTGAGAATAATACTTTCAATAAAAAATATGGTTTATTATTTGAGAATCCTGAGAAAATGAGAAAAAAGTTTGTACAGATTCCAAATTAAATCCGTCAAAACAGAATAAAAGATTTTAAAAATAGCTGTGCGTGAGTTATATTTGACAAAGCAGAATTTTATAAACTTTATTTTTGCCTTCAAAATTTTGTAAAATTTAGATTTTATATTTTTATCCTTTTATTATTAAAAATATATTTTATCTAGATAATATAATACTACTACATAAGTATGGACGGCCCAAAAAATATTTTAAATAATTTCTATATTAACACGTTACATATGAATCTTGGAATATCTAAAACCCTTTTCAAATATTTAAATCTTGAATTTCGCATTTAAAACAAATTTCAAATTAGGACAAGTAATTCAATTTAGGATTTTAGAATTGAGTAACTTTTTGTGGGAAAAAAAAAAAAGAAGTGAATAATTCTTATATGCGTCCTCTTGTTCCTTCTCTCTCCGCCATCTATCACCTGACATTTTCTCCTCCATCCTCTCCTTCAATTAAGAAAGATAACCATTTAAATTTTAGGGAAAATCATTTTAAAAGACAGCTGAATCATTTAAATTCTAAATTAGGTTGTTAAATTCAATAAATTCTAAATCATATCATACATCTTAAAATAAGATTTTAGAATTCAATAATTTTACCTTACTATCCCTCCTTTAAATTGAGTATCCATCTCTATCATTTTAATCTTTTTTTTTTTTATAAAAATAGTAAAATATGGATTCATTAATTACACTCTCTAATCTCCAAAATTTTCCTTTTGCTAAAAAGTCAAGCCTCTCGCTCACATTCGGGTAAAGAGTCTCTCCATT